>CM042260.1:37734072-38061572 GCA_023566225.1 Romanogobio albipinnatus | reverse complement strand
CAGGGATCATCTCTTCATTCAAATAAACATTAATCAACAGCTGACGGTATGAGGATACATTACAACTTACTATATTGTGTAATCGCTCAATTTGTGTTTCAATGGTGGAAAGACGTCAATAAAACAGCTTGTAAACAATGTCACATAGCATTTACCTCAGAAGTCATTCAGAGTCCACAGCTGTTGAGAAATGAAAACTCTTTTACTAAATATAATATATGCTCTATATTAGTCTATTCATTATATTCTACTGAACCTGTTAGTGATGTCTTGATTATATAATGTATGTTTTTTTATTAATCCGTCATGAAAATGACAGCCACTGTGTATAAATGATTTATATTTCAACAACGAATTGGACTAAAACTTAATTTTATAATTCGATTTAGAAGTTAATGCGAAAACGGCCTAATGTGAAGGTTACATGTTTGCGTACAATGTTATTTGAGTGTTGAATATTATATCTAAAAATAAATAGCTACTTAATTTAAGGTAGTACAGTTTAAGTACTACACTTTACAGCATTAGCAGAGATCGTTTTTTATCTTTAAGAAACTTTTAGTTTTGTATTAATTTAAGGACAGACACGATTTGTTCAGTAAAAAATTGTCCTTTATCATTTGGTTTCTCTCCCCTGCTGTACCGAACCGTGACTTCAAAACCGAGGTAGGCACCAAACTGTCAGTTTAGTGTACCGTTACACCCCTAATACAGTATTTAATAAAACAATGTGAGCAGAAATTTTTACCCGAAGTGATGGAACTCGCCAAAATATCAGAAGAACAAATCAATGTGATAATGAAAGAAGTGCGAAGCATGTTGTCTTTAACCTGTAACAAACACATAAATAGGCTTAGCAATATAAACGTAAAAGTAAAACATTACATGATCAAATAATTATGACAACATATGCTTTTACATTGCTTTAACTTAATAAAGTTATGCAAGTTTCAACTCATTTCTAAGTCAGTTTAATGCATTCAAGTTGATTGTACGACAACTTTTTTAGGACTTATTTAAACTTTTACAATTAAAAAAACAGGAAACTGTCGACAAAATATGAGTTGTGATGTTGATTTGACATTTTCTGAAGCTTGCGTGGTAAGACTAAGAATGCAATAAACAAAAGTCACGTTTTTATAGCTTCCACACAACATTAAACACTGCAAATTTTACATTATGATCTGTTTAATGATGCATTGAACAGTGCATGCCTGTAAAATGAGCCAATTATTTGACTGAGATGACTGTCAGATTGTCAGTTTATCTGAACTAACTAAATAGTTGACTAAATAAACTTATTTTCACAGTCTACTGAGGATTTGTGGGGCTTCTTTTACTTTTCGAACTGAAGAAGTAAATAAAATAGGCTTATAAAATCATCAAATATTACTAAATGAAACTAAAATGCTTTCTTTAGTTTAAAGAAAATGTAAGAAAACCAAAGCAAACACACTTGAAATACAAGATTGTGGCATGCTATTAAAATATATAATAAATGCAAGAGTGATAGAAAGTCTACCTGAATTTGCTGTTGTCTCTGGTTTCATGTGAACATGAAAAGGAGAGTTTCAGTTGTGCCTGCCTGCCTCTCTCTCTCTCTCTCTCTCTCTCTCTCTCTCTCTCTCTCTCTCTCTCTCTCTCTCTCTCTCTCTCTCTCTCTCTCTCTATCTCTCAAGTCTGTCAGTCATCTTATCTCTTATCATCTCCAACCTTTTCACACTTGAGCATTCAAATCTACAAACTTGACAGGACATGTTTCAGACGTTTCCTAACTGATATCATCACACTTCTGTTGGGTGCTTTAAACTGCAATGAAAGCCCAAAAACATGGCTATAATAGCCTATTTCATTATATAAAGAGCTGGGTGATAATATATAGCCAATATTATCTAAATCTCTTTATTTAAACTTGGGTATATAGCGGGAGACCGGGTATGGTTGTAAAACTTTCAATTTTCAGCATCTGAATTTTTGAGCTAGAATGCTCAAACTTTTACACAAAGTACCAACATTTGTTCACTACAAAAGGCACCAATTCAAACCTCTGGAAGAATATCACAACCCGTATGAGTTGATGTCAAATACATGGTGTGCCTTTGTAACAATCAATCCCCACTAATGGGGTACACTCTAAAAAAAAAGGTTCTATATGGCACCAAAAATGGTTCTTCGTCGTAATCATAGAGGAACCACTTTTGGTGCTATATAGCACCATATCTTAACATGTTCTGCATATGGTAGCGGTGCTATATAGCACCTTAGTCAAAGAACCACTGAAGCACCAAAATTGGTGCTATATAGCACTTAAAAAGGTTCCCCTATGATTACGAGCCAAGAACCATTTTTGGTGCCATATAGAACCTTTTTTTTTTTTTGAGTGTAGGTTGTAACAATTAGATAAAACAAGTAGAAACAGTGGCGGCACGTTATGCAACATGCTTCAAAAACAATTCAAAAGAACAATATGTCTCTTTCTGTGACTGACCACAGCCCATATCCACTGTTTGACTCAGGAGTGAGTCTAGAACAAACTTCCTTAACAGTATTTATGCTTAATGAGCCCTCGACTGTAGTGTATCTGTGTAAGAACGTGTGTATCTAACAAACGAACAAACAAAAAACGTGTAAATGTATGTCTATGTGTGATTATTCTAATCAGAGTAATGTGGCGTTCACACCGGACGCTTGAACATAGTTTAAGTTTACTCGCTTCATTCGCGTGTGACAACTTCACAACAGACGCGAATTCGCGTCATGGGAGGGGCTTCTATATGAGCCAGCTCGGTCACTTGACATCTTTTTTGTAAAAAATACTACTATTAATGTGTGACAAAACGTAGTTTAAAGACTTTTTCAGGCGCTAATATAGTTGTTTAAAGCTTAAATCTGTGGTTAATTTATAAAAAGAGTGCCTATTTGAGCATTTTATCTGGCGTTTTCGGAGTTGTGAGATCCAGGCGATCAGTGACATTCCGCGCTCGTTTACATTCAGTCCTTCTCACATATCCCGCTGGCTCTGGCTCTTTTTTTCTGCTCCAGTCTCGTTGTGAAATGGCTGATATAGATTTTGTTGAGAGGGTAACTCACTTTCTTCCAAGCAAGATCCTTTTTATTCCTGTTCCTCTAGTGATAGGATGATGTATCATACAGCTCCGGGTATCCACATACGGCCACGATTATCTTGTCCTCCGTTGTCGCGTCTCTGCATTGACTTTACTTGTAAATCACTCGCGCGAATCGCGTCCGGTGTGAACGCAGCATTACAATGATGAAAATCAGTGTTTTTAACCCTTGAGTGCAGGCTTGGTGGGGCCCAGAGATTGCATAGGGCACATTTTACCCACACTTCCTTTGGCTTTGAGTTGCCAAATGGCTCCATACAGACAGCATAAAAGTTGTCATAGTCTGAGGTCTCAGGATCCTCACCACTGGCTTTCAACATTGTCTTCTCAACTGACCTGATCTTCTTTGAAACCTCATCAGTTCCTTTAAAAATGTTTTTAATGAAATGTAAAAAAACACTGGATGGGACACATCTGTCTTTCTTTTCCACTGTCTAGGCATCATTACAGCCTTGAAAACCATTCATATGGGATCTGGGAGGAGGTGGGTAAATAATTGAAATAATGATACGACTCCTAGCTTATCCATGATTGGTGGTGTTACAACTCTACCCATGTTACAACCATACCCGGTCTCCCCTATGTCCTACTTTATCCACATACATACAGTGTACTTGTGTAGGTCGATTCGACAGTTTGATTGCATATACTGACGCAAAATATGAACTAATCTGCGACTAAAAGTAACTGTTCTTTATTGGCATCGATGCTTCCATGAATAATCTGTAACATCTTTGAAACTTTCCATTGCACAAAAGATTCTTTATATTGGAAAAAGCTTTTAGATTATTAATTTTCTTCACACTGTAAGGCCGCTGAAATCGCTCCAAGGATCGGTAGCAATAGCGACTCGAAGGCCGTTCGTGTTTCAGCTGGGCAAAATGGATTTAATTATAATATTCTCTATCTGACTCCATTTATCATATTTGTCGAATTTAGAAGAGAATGCCAATTGGTTGTTTTGTCATTTATATCTAATAGTTAATCATACATTTAATCATTTTAACCCTTTATTGCAATTATATCGTTCCGTTCTGGAAATAGTTAATAATTACAGAGTAATTCAGGAAGGATCAAAATGTAACAATTTTATTAAAGGGTTAGTTCACCCAAAATTGAAAATTCTGTCAGTAATTACTCACCCTCATGTTGTTCCAACCATGTAAGACCTTCGTTCATCTTCGGAACATAATTTAGTATATTTTTGATGAAATCTGAGAGCTGTCTCACTCCTCCATAGGCTTTCAGAGGGACTGAAGCTTGATGGCCCAGAATAGTAAGTAAAAACGTCATTTAAGGAGTCCAAATGACTACAGTGGCGCTGTATTAAGTCTATCATGCGACGAAAATACTTTTTGAGCGGAAAAACAACAAAAATAACGACTTTATCCCACTATTATTGTTCAATTTGAGCCTCTGACGAGAGTTCGCGGGAGTGCCACGACGCATGCGCGAGAACTTGCGCATGCGTCGTGGCACTCCCGCAAACTCTCGTCAGAGAGTATATAGTGGGATAAATAGTGGGATAAAGTCGTTATTTTTGTTGTTTTTCCGCTCAAAAAGTATTTTCGTCGCATGATAGACTTAATACAGCGCCACTGTAGTCATTTGGACTCCTTAAATGACGTTTTTACTTACTATTCTGGGCCATCAAGTTCCAGTCCCTCTGAAAGCCTATGGAGGAGTGAGACAGCTCTCAGATTTCATCAAAAATATACTAAATTATGTTCCGAAGATGAACGAAGGTCTTACATGGTTGGAACAACATGAGGGTGAGTAATTACTGACAGAATTTTCAATTTTGGGTGAACTAACCCTTTAAGAGTCAGGTAAATGTATAATGCCCATTACATAATCAATTCAAAGATAATTCATACATAACATCAAATATTCCGAAATAGCTTAAAGAGTGAAAGATTTCCTGACCTTTTGAATATTCAGTCCTTCCAGAAAAATGTGGCTTTTTTTTGTGATTGTTGCGGGCAAAAATCCTTGATTATGCGGCACGTTTTCTTAAAAAATGCGATGGGAAATGCGGGATATTTATGCAATTTTATGCGATAAAACTTGCAAAAACTGCGGTTTGATGAAAAAGAGAAAAAAAGCTAATATTTTTAATTGAATATTTAAGTTCTCATCTTGTTTTATTGAAGACCTTAATAGACACATGGCTCAATTTGGACCGATTTCATTTGAAGCTTCGAAGCGTTATGAATCAGCGAGTCGATTCATGATTCGGATCACGTGTCAAACTGCTGAAATACGTGACTTTGGCGATCCGAACCGCTGAATCGACTCACTGATTTATAACGCTTCAAAGCTTCATGATGCTGTTTTTATTGAAATCGGTCAGCACACCGGGAAACTGCTTTGGGCGGTCTTTTGCTGTTATTTTTGTTGGCAAATGGGAGTTTGCGCGCTTCATCATGGTTTCACCGATATCTATGGTTTCAACACAGGGTTTGCAGCTTTTCGATGACTTTCACGTCGGGTAATTACGTCACTTCAAAACGTTCCCATGGCAATAGGGGGAAATGGCGGCTCTTGTGTGAAGTAACAAACATTTTTCAACTTTCTGCTAATATATATGACTTTTTTGCAACGAAAATGTGGGGATTATGAAATCATGCTAGCCCGCATATTTTGCACGCGGAAATAGGCAATTTACGAAAATTTGAAAAAATGCGGCCCCCGCATAAATATGCAGACTTTGGCATTAAATCATGCGATCGCATAATCGCGTTTTTCTGGAGGGACTGAATATTACGCAACACAGAGCGTTTTCTGTGTTACGGGCCAACCTTGTTAATAGTATTGAGCCCCGAACTCATTGCTGCATTGCTTTAAATAACTCAGACCAGATCAACAACTGTTTCAAATGGAAATACATGAAAACAAAGGGAATTTAAATTGAGTCGAATTCCCATTTGGCTTGATTGAAAGGAAACCAAATGGCTCCAACAGCCACACCCACCATCATAAGTAAAATACCTCTAAGCTCTAAAAACTCTTATTAACTATATTTCTGTGCTTATGAGATTTTTGTACCATTCGCACTGAGACATTTCAAACGATACTAAACACATATAATATTGTATAGTGAGAATTGACATTGAAATATACCCAAAATCTATTGGATTTTTGTGATCACCCAAGAGAGGGGATTAGGAGTTTGGGGGAAGTTTGGGACAAGGTAAATAAATGCAAATGAGGCCATTCTCAGTTGATTCACTCAGTGGGACGTTGTCTCAGATGAGAGTGTGGTAATTGTATGAGTGGATTCAGATGTTCATTCATTTTCAGACAGTCTTTCTGAAAGTTATTCATCCAGACAATCTTGCCTGGTTCTTTATATTCTTACAACACCAAGGAAAAAATGGTTATTTTAAGAACTGTGGCATCGCTGTGAAAATTCCCTCAACCCTTATTTTTAAAAGCACTGTTGGGGGTAATCATGTAATCAGATTACTTTTCCAAGTAACTAGTAAAGTAAATGTACAACAAAACAGGCTATCTGAGGCCACATCCACACGAAGCCAGAGCTTTTTTCCCCCACGTCTCAAGAAATATCTGCGTAGACACGAAACCACTGAAACCGACTCAAAACTATGTAGTATACATGCCAGACCAGTATGTGGCGCTGTGATTTTGCCACAGAAATACACTAAAACGGAGAATAAGAGTTTCGTGCTCGAAGGGGTACAGCAACAGTAGGAAGAGAGGCAAAATCTCACAAAAAATAATACATAAATGTGCTACTTACCAGATGTGTTTTATTAACGCCACCACCTACACCTACACCTACCCCAACCCTAAACCTAGCCTTACAATAGTGCAAATACCAGTATAATATCAGTAATTAAATGATGCAATATTGATGTGCACATGCCGTGCCCATAGCTGGATCCCTTCTAGTCTTTACACGTGCGGGACGTGGTGTGATGACATCACCGTATCACAAAATATACGGATTGGCTGTACACACGAAAACACAAGGGTGTCGGTTTCAGATTCATCCACTCTGGGACCCGGTTTCAAAAAATATCGGTTTCATGCTCCCTAAACGCTGGATCCGTGTGGACGAAATGCTGATATGATACACATTTTTTAAGTATACAGCTAAACGCGTCTCAGTGTGGACCATAGACTGTAAAAAAATATGGACGTAGTGTCCGTGACGTCACCCATAGGATTCTGATGAGCCGTTCTGAAGCGCAAATTAGGGACGAAAAGGCGGGACGTGGGCGGAGCTGAGGTGACGTAATGACTAACAGACAGCAGACAAACGGCAATCCACCTGTCACTCAAAGTGGCCACGCCCTTAATTATGCAGAACTTTAATGCTTTATATAATGTAAACGAATGAGTTATAAAAAAATTCACACCCCTCACAGTTGTCACGAAGGGCAAAATTAGCCGTATAGACCAAAACCACAATTTGTACCAGGCTGTAAACATGTTTTATTCTGCTGTAAAGTTGGCCATTTTATCATGAGCTCAATGAGATTTTGCTCTTTTCTGGACTCTGTCCCTAGCGGCCAGTCGATGAATTGCAGTTTAAATCACTTCCGTATTGGCTTCAAGAGAAACTGGAGGAGGTTGCCGCTTGGTGTGGATGGGGCCTGAGTTTCTTTTTCAAATAAGTAACACAATTTACCCCCCCCCCCCCATTTATTGATTGATTGATTGACAGCTCTCCCGCCCCCATGTTGAAATTAATCATGAGCGTGCATTTACTTTTTATTTCAGTATTACTCAAAATTAATAAAAATAGTACAATGAAAGGGGCCTGCGTCTGAAAACCTAGGCAGCTGACATGTTGCCTCGCTGCCTTAAAGGGATAGTTCACCCAAAAATGAAAATTCTGTCGTCATTTCCTCACCCTCAAGTTGTTCCAAACCTGTATGAGTTTCTTTGTTCTGCTGAACACAAAATAAGTTATTTAGAAGAATGTTTGTAACCAAGCAGAGAGAGCAACCATTGACTACCATAGTAGGGAAAAAAAATACTATGGTAGTCAATGGTTGCTCTCTCTGCTTTGTGGAAAACATAGGTAAAAAATGTTAATTTAACGTTACACACAAACCGACCAGCAACTGCAACTTTTGGACACCATCTTTCTTTTTCTAGCTCAACTGTCACCGAATGGAACGCAAAGGATTGTGGGCTATCAAAGGCAGCGAAGGATACACCTGCCTTCAAAAATCAATCAGATGAAGGAATCTCAGGAGGCAGGAAGTGAAGCTAACATTGGATTCGGACGTGCCTTGATGCCTTTCTAACTTGATATGTGTCCTCTGAAGCCAGCATGGTCCAGTTTTCACTTAACGCGCACGACCGCCCATACCGCGATGACGTCATTTTTTCAGCGCACACCTTCTAGCTTGTGCAGATACGGCGAATATAAACCAAGCTTGAGGATAAAATTCATTTAACTTATGGTGTGAACGTATTTGCCAAAACTGTGGGTTTTTTTAATTAAAAAAAAAAGCAAGCTCAACGCAAAAGTAATGAAACGTGTTACTTTCCAAAAAAAAGGTTAATATACAATATTGTTAAATGCATTACTTCTAAAAGTAACGTTTTCCTACAGTTTAAGAGTTGCAAACATTAACTTGAAACTATGGGTATTGTGAAAAACACTATACAAATAAATTAAACTTGACGACATGTAATGGTAAAACCACCAAGATAAACTGTGCAGCAGGAGAGCTTTTAAAATAATCGCTGTGAGTCTATAGTTCAGTTTTAGACATGAGAATAAGCCTATGGTTTATATTATTATCATTGATGTGATGTCAAATTTGAGGTTAATGTGAAACTACACACTTCTTAACCCCACGCCTACGTTGATGAGAATCAACCCGAGGCCTATATTTATTCATGTGGCTTTAGAGGAGCTTTTGTGATGGCTGTTTTGTTTGTACGGTTTGTGTCTTCCGACCAGACGATCAACCAAATTAATAGTTGTTTTCTCCATAATGAGTCACGCGCCTGTCAGATTAACATTAGTTTTGCAATGATGCTATCAGATCAATCTTTCTCAGGCCCTGAGGTGAGTTCAATCTGATCGTCCTAAATAACGTCTAAGGATGACAACACCTAATTCTGCCTTATGAAACGCGCTACCCAGGCGTCCTACTTTCAAGCGTGCCCTACAAAGTAACAGATGTCTTCGCAAAAGCAAGTAAACACATGGCAAACGGATGGTGCCAGCATTCAGCATGTGCTACGCCAGCGTTCCAACACTTTGGTCAACTTGATATCGCTTGATATGATGCTTAGACATTATGTGCCAAGATTTGTGTTTGTGGGTTTTTTCTACTATCTAAAAATCAGCTGCTGAGACACGAAAATAACAGCTAAACCTGGGTTATTCCTGATTCAAATGGTGCACACTGGGTCTGCAGTATGAACAATGAACTATGAACAATTTCTAGAATTATGATTGAATTCTGAATCTGATACGAATTGCAATATTCCAACACATCAACATGACAGATCTGCATTCGTGAAAAGCAAGCATCTTGTAAGTTGCATTGCATTTTAAAGAGATTCAGAGATTGCTATGTAACATCGAATGTGTTATACAATAATCTCTGCTCCGTGTTTATTCATCAGATGGCAATGTGCGTAAATTCTGACCCAAACTGATAATGTCAGCGTTTACTATCTCTCGAACAGAAAATGGTTGATCTTATCTGATGAGGTTCTGGAAGTGTTGAGCTACAGGAACTTTGGGGAAGATAAGGACAGGAAGTAACAAAACACGCTGAAATGAGTAAAAAACAAAAGCTGTCAGAGTAAAAACGGTCTATTTTAATTCACTTTCAATGGAAGATTGGATTATGCTAGGCCTATTGCTAATGCTAATTTGATATTAAGGAATAGTTCACCCAAAAATGATCATCATTTACTGACTCTCATGTTGTTCCAAACCTGAGTTTCTTTCTTCTGCTGAACACAAAATAAAATATTTGGATGGATGTGGGTTACCGTTTCTGGTCCCCATTGACTTCCATAGTATTATTTTCTATAATGAGGACCAGCAACTGTTACCACATTCTTCAAAATATCTTCCTTTATGTTCAACAGAACTTTAACAACTTGAGGGTGAGAAAAAGAGGACAGAATGTATTTATTTCGATTATCAGCTTGACTTTCTTCAACATGTCTGTCTTTAACGAAAACAAGGCATAGAAAATATTATATGTTAGTGAAAATCTTGTTTTTAAAAAACGCTCATATTCTTCAATGTCATTTGAAGGGGTGATATTGCAGCGTTTGACCTCAAATGAAGGTGTAAATGAATAGTGAGACAGCAGGAGGCAGCAATGAGCTGATAGATAGATAGTCTTCACATAAAATCAGTGTACGTCATCTGTGAGTATTACAGCAGGAATATAAGGCAACATCAAAATCATTTATATATAAAACCTAAAAATGTTTGTGTTAAAATGGCCATTTTTGCATTAAAACACAATCTAAAATAATTTTTAGCAGAATGTTAATTTTCCCTGTCAGTGGACTTTCGCTGTCCTTTTTTAATTTAATTTTAATGTAATTTATTTATATTTAATTTTATTTATTTATTTTACTTTATTTTATTATTGTTTTATTTTAATTTATATATATTTTAGTTTAGTTGTCATATTTTTATTTTATTTTATTTTTTTGTGTAATATAATTTAAAATAATTTTAGCAGAATGTAAATTTTCCTGTCAGTGGACTTCCTGTCAGTTGTCATATATATATATATAATTTTTTTTTTTGTGTGTGTGTGTGTGTTAAATTGGCATTTTTGCATTAAACACAATTAAAATTTTTAGCAGAATGTCAATTTTCCTGTCAGTGGACTTTCGTTGTCTTTTTTTATTTAATTTAATTTGATTATTTTACTTTATTATTTTATTTTAATGTATGTATATATACAGTGAGGAAAATAAGTATTTGAACACCCTGCTATTTTGCAAGTTCTCCCACTTGGAAATCATGGAGGGGTCTGAAATTGTCATCGTAGGTGCATGTCCACTGTGAGAGACATAATCTAAAAAAAAAATCCAGAAATCACAATATATGATTTTTTAACTATTTATTTGTATGATACAGCTGCAAATAAGTATTTGAACACCTGTCTATCAGCTAGAGTTCTGACCCTCAAAGACCTGTTAGCCTGCCTTTAAAATGTCCACCTCCACTCCATTTATTGTCCTAAATTAGATGCACCTGTTTGAGGTCGTTAGCTGCATAAAGACACCTGTCCACCCCATACAATCAGTATTAATCCAACTACTA
The DNA here is from genome assembly GCA_023566225.1 of Romanogobio albipinnatus. Classification (NCBI taxonomy): domain Eukaryota; kingdom Metazoa; phylum Chordata; class Actinopteri; order Cypriniformes; family Gobionidae; genus Romanogobio; species Romanogobio albipinnatus. The sequence continues at coordinate 38,050,151 of CM042260.1, read as the reverse complement.
ACATGGCCAAGACCAAAGAGCTGTCCAAAGACACTAGAGACAAAATTGTACACCTCCACAAGGCTGGAAAGGGCTACGGGGAAATTGCCAAGCAGCTTGGTGAAAAAAGGTCCACTGTTGGAGCAATCATTAGAAAATGGAAGAAGCTAAACATGACTGTCAATCTCCCTCGGACTGGGGCTCCATGCAAGATCTCACCTCGTGGGGTCTCAATGATCCTAAGAAAGGTGAGAAATCAGCCCAGAACTACACGGGAGGAGCTGGTCAATGACCTGAAAAGAGCTGGGACCACCGTTTCCAAGATTACTGTTGGTAATACACTAAGACGTCATGGTTTGAAATCATGCATGGCACGGAAGGTTCCCCTGCTTAAACCAGCACATGTCAAGGCCCGTCTTAAGTTTGCCAATGACCATTTGGATGATCCAGAGGAGTCATGGGAGAAAGTCATGTGGTCAGATGAGACCAAAATAGAACTTTTTGGTCATAATCCACTAAACGTGTTTGGAGGAAGAAGAATGATGAGTACCATCCCAAGAACACTATCCCTACTGTGAAGCATGGGGGTGGTAGCATCATGCTTTGGGGGTGTTTTTCTGCACATGGGACAGGGCGACTGCACTGTATTAAGGAGAGGATGACCGGGGCCATGTATTGCCAGATTTTGGGGAACAACCTCCTTCCCTCAGTTAGAGCATTGAAGATGGGTCGAGGCTGGGTCTTCCAACATGACAATGACCCGAAGCACACAGCCAGGATAACCAAGGAGTGGCTCTGTAAGAAGCATATCAAGGTTCTGGCGTGGCCTAGCCAGTCTCCAGACCTAAACCCAATAGAGAATCTTTGGAGGGAGCTCAAACTCCGTGTTTCTCAGCGACAGGCCAGAAACCTGACTGATCTAGAGAAGATCTGTGTGGAGGAGTGGGCCAAAATCCCTCCTGCAGTGTGTGCAAACCTGGAGAAAAACTACAGGAAACGTTTGACCTCTGTAATTGCAAACAAAGGCTACTGTACCAAATATTAACATTGATTTTCTCAGGTGTTCAAATACTTATTTGCAGCTGTATCATACAAATAAATAGTTAAAAAATCATACATTGTGATTTCTGGATTTTTTTTTTTAGATTATGTCTCTCACAGTGGACATGCACCTACGATGACAATTTCAGACCCCTCCATGATTTCTATTTCTATCTACAAATTTTAAATTGTATATGAATATGAGAATGTACAGTGAGGAAAATAAGTATTTGAACACCCTGCTATTTTGCAAGTTCTCCCACTTAGAAATCACGGAGGGGTCTGAAATTGTCATCGTAGGTGCATGTCCACTGTGAGAGACATAATCTAAAAAAAAAAATCCAGAAATCACAATGTATGATTTTTCAACTATTTATATATATATATATATATATATATATATATATATATATATATATATATATATATATATATATATATATATATATATATATATATATTTTTTTTTTTTTTTTAATATATTTATATATATATATATATATATATATATATTAAACACAATTAAATTTTTACACATTAAACAATTTAATTTAATTTAATTAATTTATATTCGGTTTTATTTTTTTTAAATTGCCATTTTTGCATTTAAACAAAATGTAAAATATTTTTTTAGCAGAATGTCAATTTTCCCTGTCAGTGGACTTTCGTTGTCTTTTTTAATTTAATTTAAATGTATTTATTTAAAAAATATATATATTATTGATATGTTACCCACCCGAACTACATGAGGTGCAACACAGCCACGTCACTCAAATTAGTTATTGTAATGTCTTCAGTGTAATGCACATGTTTAAATACATTAACAATAATATTAGTTGTCTACATTAGTAGTTGACGTCCATACACAGTTGTTCCACTTTACTAGGTTCTGTAAAACGGGTTTTGTCCGGTAAACGTTTCGTAAGCGGAATGCTTCTTCATGGTATTTCCCCCCCCGCCGGTAGATTTTAGGACGAGCGCAACCAGGAAGCGGTGCACAAACACTGGAAACATTAAGCTAAAAACTGTTTAGCAGTTTCATTCTATTAAATTAACGCTGGAGGAAGCGATCGCACTGTTTGAACTGTATCTCGTGGTCATGGTGATATCTTTCTCATGGGCTATTTATTTTATGTTCGTGTCTAAGGCTGGTGTGGGCAAGAATTATGGAATAGACTGGTGAAGGTGTGCTGGAGAGATTTCAGGTGAGTAAACACCAAAATATACACCGCTTGACATTTCAAACGTGTGTTTATACATCCGCTCGCTTTCTCCATATGGGTTTGACTGGTTAAGATGCTGACTCCTGCTCTGTAGGGTCACTCAAGGGGTGAAGATGGACTTCTCGAAGTTTCTGGCAGAGGATTTTGATGTGAAGGACTGGGTGAATGGGGCGTTTAAAGTGGCTCAGAAAGACGCGCCGGGGAAAGCGGACGCGCACGCCTCTACTCTGGTCATGAAGCTGCAGCTCTTCATTCAAGAGGTCAATAACTCGATAGAAGGTGAGAGAGGCGGGCAGGAACTATTTGAACACTTGAAACACACTTTTACATGTCATTTGTGAAAGAAGTCTCTTGTGATCACCAGGGCTGAGTTTATTTAATAATACAAAAAAAACCCAATAAAACAGCAATATTGTAATATACTTATAATTTAAAGTTGCTGTTTTCTATGTGAATATATTGTAAAATGTAATTTATTCCTGTGATCAAAGCTGAATTTTCAGCATCATTACTCCAGTCTTCAGTGTCACATGATCCTTCAGAAATCATTCTGATATGATGATATTGTGATGTTTTCATAGTTTTTGTAGAAACCGTGGTAGTTCTCTTCAGGATTCTTTGATAAATAGAAAGTTTAAATTTATTTGGAATTGAACCCTTTTGTAACATTATAAAAGTTTTTGCTGTCACTTTTGATCAATTTGATGCATCCTTGTTGAATAAAAGTATTAATTTCTTCCAACCCCCCCCCCCAAAACAATAAAATGTTATTAATATCTCTCTCTCTCTCTCTCTCTCTCTCTCTCTCTCTCTCTCTCTCTCTCTCTCTCTCTCTCTCTCTCTCTCTCTCTCTCTGTGATGGTGTGTGTGTTTTGTTGGTGTGTGTGTGTGTGAGATGTTTGTTTGTGTGTGTCTTTGTTGCGTGTTGTGCGCTGTTTGTGTTGCGCGTTTGTGTGTGTGTGTACACAGAGAGCAGTAATCAGGCACTGCAGAATATGCCGCGTGTGTTGAGGGATATTGAAGCTCTGAAACAGGAGGCGTCGTTCCTGAAGGATCAGATGATTCTGGTTAAAGAGGACATCAAGAAATTTGAACAGGACACGGTGCAGTCTATGCAGGTGACCATAAATACACCCATCCAGGGGTCCGTTCTTCGTACGTCGCTAACTCAGTTAGCTGGGTTTGATTATTGACGATTTGGCATGATCTTGGATTGTTTGGTTCTTCGACGCTCATCCTGGACTTGCTGTCATAGCAACAGGTCCGTGAGCTTAAACCTGCTCGCGAGCAGCTTATTTCATGTAAACAGGATTAGATTGCATCTTGAGGTGATACTTAAAATCTGTCCCAGCCACTGCTACTTTATTACAAGAGTTCATTACTGAACCAGGGGCAATAATAATCATTTTAAATAATAATAATATACAAATTTTAAATTGTATATGTATATGAGAATGTACAGTGAGGAAAATAAGTATTTGAACACCCTGCTATTTTGCAAGTTCTCCCACTTAGAAATCATGGAGTGGTCTGAAATTGTCATCGTAGGTGCATGTCCACTGTGAGAGACTCTGCAATCGCTGCATCGCTGATCATGGTTTCGAGTATTGATGCATCTGCCCTCTTCAGGGAAAACAAGAACGCGCAGTGATCTTAGATCATTTAATCCAGATATTTAAATCCAATCCGCAAATTCGTTTGAAGAACCAAATTAGCCAGACATCAGTTATTACGATTAAAAGATCTGGGATCTGTCAAATAATCTCAGATGTATTAAGCGAGGTACGAAGAACGGACCCCAGATCACTTCATATTCTGTGCATAAATAAAGCGATATAGCTTGATTGTTAATAACAACAGTTATAATATAGTAATAAACTGTATTATTCACATTAATAAACCTAAAGTACAAATATTTATTATACAATCATTAGTTCAGAGTTTTTCGCAAGCAAATCCAAAGAAAAAAAGAATAGGAAAATTATTATATAGTTATATTTGTGTATAGGAGAGCAATTAATAGGTGAGTGTTTTCAGAATTGTTTTCCCTATACTTATATGGATATACATTACTGGTCAAAAGTTGATTTGGTTACACTTTATTTTAAGGTGACGTAGTTACATTGGCCCTCATTTATCAATCTTGCGTACACCAAATTTCCAGCGTACACCTGGCGTACACCCAAAACCACGGTGACTTTGAGATTTATCAATATGGACGTTGGCGTACGGCACGCTCAAATCCTACACCAGCTCAGGAGGTGGTGTACGCACGTTTTGAGTTAGTGCAAACATGCGCAGAAAAACAATTCCTAACACCACAAAACGCACTGACAAAGATATGCTATATTATGACCCACTGTAAAAAAAACAACAACAAATAAAGCCCTATTCGCACGGGATAAGTATTATCTGGGGACCTCGTGTGATTTAGAAATTACTCCCCCACATCTGAATTTTGCGTGGCGCATTCGCACGAGATAAGCTGTGATTTTACTCGAATTTACTGACTTATCTCCCGGATATGATGTAAAGACTTGAAAATGTTTTTTTCGTTATAGATATAGCTGTATGAAATTATAAACAGTCGTATCGATATCATTTTGATTGTTTTATAGTAATACAAATAATTTTATTCAGTTAGAGAACAGACGCAATTAAAAACGTAGGCTAACTGAGCAATAACAATATACGACGGAAGATTCAGTTTCAAAGCTAAATGTAAAAGTGCCCATTTAAGCGAGTTGTCATTGTACTGTTCTGTTTTTGTGTTTTTCATTAAGAATAATATTAAACACACCATTCAAGCAATTTACTCCCAAATTGGTGCTCATTCTAAAGTGAAAGTATAATCCGCGCGGCCGCACGGGAATTCATAACGGTGCGCATTATAAGCAGCCTAGCGCCATTCTTTGTGAAAGATAAAGATAGAAATGCGCACAGCACACAAAAACCTTGCAAAAACGATATACGATCCGCCTAATCCCGGCCAAAACACAGAGATGTCGATTCGCACGCGACTAATGTTATCACAGGACCTCAGTGTTTGGTGAAATATGGTAGGTCATTTGCGGGGGAATTTTTACTTCACATATCACAGACATTCTCTGCAATTATTACAAATCACCTGAGGTCCCCACATAGGCTACTAATCCCGTGCGAATAGGGATATAGTTATTATAAACTTCAGTGTTTATTTTTGTGCAACATGGACTTCAAGGTTAATTTGTGTGACTTTACCAAAGCATTTGATTTGTAGGCATATGTATCCCTCCAGTTGCGAGCCTGTGCTCTTTACCTGACGTTTCAGGGACTGGGACTGAAAATAATTCAAACTGAAAAAATAATAAAAATGACATTCTTCTTTTAAATAATAATAAAATAAATAATAATAATAACAACGACATTCTTCTTCTAAATAACAATAAGCGTCATTAATAATACAAATCATAATAATAATAAGAAGAATCTTACAAATTGTCATGCAATTATATTAATGTGAATGAATGGTACTCCACATCACATCATCATCACTATTGTACACCCCAATACATAATTATTTCAAAACACGTGCTGTAAAATAATGAATTGTGATAGATAGGTAATTTCTCATCCAAAAAGCTATTTAAACTGGATTTCCACCGTACACCTTTTTGTGGGCGCCTTTAATCCCACTCTTTAAACTCCCAAATAAAACAATTTAGTTTTTTTTCCACTTCCCTGGTGATGGTCTCGATCTCCACGTCAGAGAAGTTTCGCTTCTTTGCCGTCTTCCGAGTGTCCATGGCGTAAAATGAGGGCGTGGGGGAGGCAGAGACTTGAATATATAGGGGCGTGTTATTCTAATGACGATCGTTTTCAGCCGCTGCATTTATCAAGGGCAGGTTTTGCGTACGCCTGGATTTCAGAGGTGCGCACACTTTCATAAATCAGGCGGTGAGAGGAGTGTAAGCATAATCTTACACCAATATATACGCCCGTTTCTACGCAAGATTGATAAATGAGGGCCATTGTACCTACTCAAATAATTCATTGACACGTGTACTTACTATAGAGTTAGGGTTTGGTTTAGGGTTTTTGACGGGTAGTGTATAGTATTGATCTTTCTGTTGCTCTGTGCTCATGTGTGGCAGGTGCTGGTGGAGATTGATCAGGTGAAGTCTCGTATGCAGTTAGCAGCAGAAGCGCTACAGGAAGCTGATAAGTGGAGCACTCTCAGTGTCGACATCGAGGAGACCTTTAAAACACAGGTGACGGATTGCACATCTGTTCTTACTCACTTAACATGAGTGTGGCTGTCATTCTGAAATGTCCATGTGTGTTTATTTGCAGGACGTGTCCGTGATCAGCAGTAAACTGACCGCCATGCAGGGTAGTTTGACGATGTTGGTGGACACACCAGACTACAGTGAGAAGTGTGTTCAGCTGGAGGCTCTGAAGAACCGTCTGGAAGCTCTCACCAGCACGCAGATCGTCTCCACCTTCAACTCACTGGCCACAGGTGATGCTCACAAAAACAGTCTCATAGGCCCCGTTTACAGCTGGTATTAAGATGCGTTCTGGTCGATCGGATCACAAGCAGACGAGGGAGACACATTCCCGTTTACACCTGGCGTTTTAATCTGTCTCTTTTGTCCTGATTTCTTCGAGGGGAGGGTATATGGGTGGGTAAATGTATGGGGTTTTTCAGATTATTTGATCTAATGGACAAAAATAAACTTGCTCAATTTACAAATGAATGCGCCTGGAGACGACCGAAAAAACACAGAGAGCAGCAGCTTTCATTTCTGCCACAAGACCAGCCGAACGCTGTGAGTGTGTGCTAGTCAGGAATGGTGAGAGAACATTGTGTTTGATTTGTTTTTTGTCTTCAAACCAAACTTGGGTCTCCATCAGATAAAGTTTAAATCCCGTCTGGCTAGTGTGCTTCCCATAATGTTTACGCGTAAGGTCAGTAACGGAGAGAAGGCTCTTTTGTGGCTGTCGTCCACATGAGCGTTTACCCTACTAAAGAATTCCGGATGAATGCGTTCACTACCTCTGGAAATGGTCGAAAGTGGACAAGCTCAAAACGTTTTAGACCGTGTTTACTCCTGTATTTAGCGTCGTCTACCTGATCCGATCGACCAAAACGCATCATAATACCAGGTATAAACAGACGAATGATGCTTTTGGATTAAAGAACCTACATTTTTAATCACTATTCAAATGTTTGGGGTTTTAATTAATACTTTTGTCCAGCAGGGATGCATTAAAAGTAACAGTAAATGAAAGTTTAATGATACAAATATTTCTATTTCAAATAAATGCTGTTCTTTTCTATTCATCAAAGAATTCAGAACATAATGCATCACGGTTTCCACCATAATATGCAGCAGCACAACTGTTTTCATCATTAATAATAATAATAAATATAGCTGCAAGCAGAAATACCGGGGCCAAGTGCAACAGAAGCAAACAAGGAAGCTAGCAGCAGACCAACTGAAAAAATGAGTGAAGACATTTGAAGACAATTTTAAAGGAGAACTCCGGTGAATTTTTAAGTTAATCTTGATCGTTATACCTTTGTGAGCACTGTCTATAGAAAAAAAAAACGAACCGGATTGGTGCTTGCAACACGGAGCTGTTACAGTTAATGCCCAGAGCTCCCACTCAGCTAACTCGGCAGTTATGGGGGCATATACATAAAGAGTGTCTTTGTGCCTCTTAACAGACACAAAATGCAATTAAAATGTCTGTCAAACATGAACAGGGCCCTTACATGTCAACAAGATGCATTTAGCCACTTAGCCATTGTTTAAACTCACCGAAATAGTGTTTTAGACGGCTAGCCGTAGTCTCCCGTGAAGTCCCGTGAGAACTCAGTTGTAGCCGGTAAAATGTAAATAGTCCAGTGTGTAGCGTCGTGTGTGTGAAGAGTGATGATCGGCTCACAAGTGAAGAGGAAATGGTTCGTAACGTTCCTCCCCCACTGGTCATTTTACATTTTAATGATATTTCACAATATTATGTATTTGATCAAATAAATGATTGGTGAGCATGAGAGACTTCTTTCAAAAACATTAAGAAATCTTACCAAACCCAAACGTTTGAACGGTAGTGTGTGTGTGTGTACAATGCTACAGCTTTGAACATCCAATCAGATGCTAGAACCAGAATTCTGCTTTATGATATGCTTTAACATGTCATTTGTATGTTCTGTTTCAGAGCAAGCAAAGCTTTTTGTAAGAGTTTTCACTGAGATGGACAGAATGCCTCAGTTACTGACTTACTACTACAAATGCCACAAGGTACGCTATTTTGTCGCTGCTTTCAGTTTGGCTGTGGAATCAACCTGAGCGTAACGCATAAATGTATGTGTGTGTGTTTTAAGGCACAACTGTTGACCGAGTGGGAAAGCATCTGTCAGTCAGACGCCTCTCTGAAGCAGCAGCTCTCTGAGTTCTACGACACACTTCTGTCCACGTGGCACACACAGCTACAGTGGTGCAGCCAGGTACACACACACACACACACACACACACACACACACACACACACACACACACACACACACACACACACACACACACACACACACACACACACACACACACACACACACACACACACACACACACACACACACACACACACACACTCTCAGCCTCACTGCAATGGAATGTTAATGTCTTTCACTGTCACTCAAGTGCGTGTGTGTGTTTGTGTGTAGGTCTTTAAAAACCCCTGTGAAGTGCTCACAGTGCTGATGATCCAGACGTTGGGGGCGATGGTGCCATCTATCCCAGACTGCATTGCTCTGGCATTGAAGCGTTGCTCTGGTGACTGTCGTCTGGAAGTGCTGTTGGAGCTCCATCAGACGGCGGCTAACTTCAGTCGCAGCCTGGAGGCGGCAATGCAGCCACAGCTCGGTCTGTATTTGTATGTGTGAAAATACACTATATAAAATATATATTTGATATATATATAATATATACACCGATCAGGCATAACATTATGACCAGGTGAAGTGAATAACACTGATTATCTCTTCATCACCTGTTAGTGGGTGGGATATATTAGACAGCAAGTGAACTTTTTGTCCTCAGAGTTGATGTTTTAGAAGAAGGAAAAATGGGCAAGCGTAAGGATTTGAGCGAGTTTGTCAAGGGCCAAATTGTGATGGCTAGACGACTGGGTCAGAGCATCTCCAAAACTGCAGCTCTTGTGGGGTGTTCCCGGTCTGCAGTGGTCAGTGTCTATCAAAAGTGCTCCAAGGAAGGAACAGTGGTGAACCGGCGACAGGGTCATGGGCGGCCAAGGCTCAATGATGCATGTGGGGAGCGAAGGCTGGCCCGTGTGGTCCAATCAAACAGACGAGCTACTGGAGCTCAAATTGCTCAAGAAGTTAATGCTGGTTCTGATAGAAAGGTGTCAGAATCAGTGTTGGGGAGTAACGCACTACAAAGTAACACGTTACTGTAGTTCCACTACTTTTAGCGGTAACGCGCAAGTAACTAAATATTTTTTTATTCAAGTAACGCAATTACAATTACTGAAATTTAATGAGTTCGTTACTCGCGTTACTCTCTGAACGCTTGCAGACAAGAAGCTCAGATCTAGGCCCTAGCCTGGCCTGTGGTTTTTTTTTTGTTGCTTTCTTTCTTTTTTATCCTCCCTATTACACATTGTTGCTGCCATTAAAATAGTTCAGTCTTGTTTTTAATGTCAAAGTAGTTATATTTTGTTTTGTTTCTTTATTAAGTTAATTTAGAAAAAATGTTTGGAGCATTTTTTTGTTTGTTAAATGAACATTGAGTTAACCCAACGCTTTGCCCTCTCAAATCAACACTTGACTTGTCTTGCCTATAATAAAATCCATAGATATCAAACACTTCAAGCATCACAATGTTATTTTAAACTACTATCCCCACCACCACCACCACAGTAAAAAGGCTTTTTTTTTTTATTAGTTGAGGTTAGGCGTAGGTGCTCGCAAACGAAACAGGCTACTCAATCTAAAAAAATAACAATAAAAACGTGCAGGTTGTCTTACCTTACACCTCTCCGCAAAACAAATATAATCCGATCTTCAATTCCCTCACTATATGCACATTTAACGGAGTTCACGTCAACGAAAGCAAAAGAAATGAGCTGCATTTTATGTATCAGTTAAAAGATCAAAGACCACAATATGAGAGAGCGAACTAAGCACTGCTAAGATCATTTAGTCTCATTAGTTTTAATGAAGATGATTGTGTTTTTGAGCATATAAGACTTACTTTCAGTTTCACTTGCGGCAGTTTGCGTGTTGGCTTGTTTTACTCATTTGCGGCGACGCGTGTTGCACCTTCTGAATTGGTTGTTTGAGTGATCGGATTTAAATCCGTCATTTACTTCGGATAGATATCTGGTCAGAGAAAACGAATGAAGTGAGCAGGTGTAAAAAGGCCATAACTCTTCTAGTATACTCTCCCAGCTGTACCGAGGGAACGCTCGCTGCTGCTGCTGGACACTAAACACTATACCACTGCTTGATTTGAAGGCCTTTTGCCCTGTTGATTACAATAAATAGGTCTAAAAATTATGTTTATTGTGTTTGACTGGTCAGTACTATTCATATTTACATTTTAAAAGCATACATAAAAGTAACTTAAAAGTTACTTTCCCTAGTAACTAATTACTTTTGATATTCAGTAATTGGTAAAGTAATTAAATTACTTTTTAAAGAAGTAACTTGTAACTGTAACTAATTACTAATTTTCAGTAACTTGCCCAACACTGGTCAGAATACACAGTGCATCACAGTTTGTTGTGTATGGGGCTGCATAGCCACTGACCAGTCAGGTCAACCAGTGCTTTATTTACAGAAGACTGCCAGTCGTGTGTATGTGTGTAATGATTCAAGTGAGCTAAATAATAATATTGGGTCGACTAAAATGGGAAGGAAAAACAAAACGCATTTCAAGTTTCACATTTAATTCAGTGGGATTTTTTTCTTCAAGACCTGTTAAACTGTCTACCGCAGTCAAATAGGAAAGGTAACACAAAACAGTAAACTAGAATCAAATCTATGCATATATCGAATCGAAATTTGATTCAAAATTGAGAATCATTTTGCGAGGTACCGAAAGATCCAACCCCTATAAACATTTATATTACACAATTTAAGTTGTGAAGAACATTTGAAGTAACAAAGTACATCATTTACAGTAATTAAAAGGGGAAACATTTGCTTATTTTTTTTCCTAAAAATTGGTAATTCTGTTTTTAGTTAACAAAATGAATATAATTTAAAATAATAATAACAAAAATTTTTGCCTGGACATTTCTTTTTGAGATTCAATTTTAAAGAGGTTCTTGTATATGCTCTTTGTGAATGTGAGATTTTTTTACTCATGATTTTCCTGTCTTTATGTGTGTGTTTTAGGCGAGTGTAACCTCTTGAAGGTGGCAGAGCTGGTATCATGCGTGTATTCACCTTATGCGACTTATCAGATGCAGTACGGAGAACTAGAGGAGACAAACTTACTGATCCAACTCAGTGCTGTTCCACTGGTGAGCAAACAGACATTTTCATGTTTGATCTTGAGCCTGTACAAATGCAAAGTATAAGCGTTCACACTGGTTTCCAGGAATCTTTGGTATTTTCTGAAATGATGCTTTGAGTTGTGAGTTTAGGGTCTGAACTATATGAGATGAGGCATAAAAAGGATACTGAGAACGATTTGCAAACAAATGATTCTTTTAGTGAATCGGTCAAATGCACTCAAACTCATTCTCAGATTGAATCAATTAAACAAATTGCTCACTGAATCTTTCTGAGCGGTTACTGGATTTCCTTACCAGATGCTGATTAGAGTGTGTAGATACATATTCACACATGAGTTTTGTTGTATAAATATATTTAAATTATTTTCTCACAGCATTCACCATATGTTTTATTGATTTTGTGTGTGTGTGTTAGGAGCGTGGTGAGGTTCTGGACTGTGTGTTGGAGCTCACACACTCGGTTCAGAAGGTGTTTGGTTTGGCGGCTGCTGCCGTCGATCGCTGTGTGAAGTTCACGGATGGTCTCGGTGTGTGTGGGCTCATCAAAGCCCTTCGAGCGCTCTTCAGCAAGTATGAATCATACACGCATTTACTACGCTTAAACACTGAGACAAACACACAGCCCACAGGTCAGCCATGCTCTCCAGCTTATTCGCTTGTATTTTTTCGAAGGTACGTGTCAGATTTTTCTGTCACGCTTCAATCAATCCGGAAGAAGTATAAGTTAGAGGACACGCACACTTCTGAGGTGTTCACTGAGGATTGGACGGCTTTCCAGAACTCTGTCAGGTGGGCGGGGTTTTTCTTTTCCATTAATTACTGGGCGGTTTCTTTTTGCTATTAATTATGAAATTGAGCAATAAGTTTAATGTTTTTTGTTTATAAAAACATGTAAAGTTATATAAATGTATTTCAATTTGTTCCTGTATCTTCTAGAATCATTGCAACCTGTGGAGAGCTCCTGAGACAATGTGGAGCATTTGAACAGCAGCTTTCAAATAAGTAAGAAATCTATTTTATCCATTTTTTTTCACCCATAATAAACATGTCTTTAGAAAACCATTAGTCATAAGACATTTCATCTAGGAAAAATTTGGAAAAAACTTTGCAATGCTGGGAATTTGGGATTGCATCATTTTGTGATACAATAATCAATTTGAATCTTTGGAGGGATAATATTCAATAATTGAAAGTGTTGAATATACATGACAATTCAGCGCACAAATGTATTTGAAAAATATATTACAACCAATAAGGAGAGTCATGAAAAGTTAAGAAATTTAGCTTTTTGATGATTTAAATACTGTAATAAATATTTATATCAGAGTGTATTTTGAATATAATGTAATAATTGTCACTGTTTGACCATTTAAATTCTATAATAAATATTCATATCAACGTACATTTCAAATATAATGTAGTAATGGTTTAATATTTCCTTTTCTATGTAAAACACTTTTAGTGCCTAGAAAAGCGCTATATAAATGTAACAAATTACTATTATATTATTAATTTAAATCGTGTAATAAATATTCATATCAAAGTATATTTTGAATATCATGTAGTATTTGTCAATATTTGACCTTTTAATACTGTAATAAATATTCATATCAAAGTATATTTTGAATATAATGTAGTATTTGTCAATATATGACCTTTTAATACTGTAATAAATATTCATATCAACGTATATTTTGAATATAATGTTGAATTTGTCAATATTTGACCTTTTAATACTGTAATAAATATTCATATCAAAGAATATTTTGAATATCATGTAGTATTTGTCAATATTTGACCTTTTTAATACTGTAATAAATATTCATATCAAAGTATATTTTGAATATAATGTAGTATTTGTCAATATATGACCTTTTAATACTGTAATAAATATTCATATCAACGTATATTTTGATTTTAATGTTGAATTTGTCAATATTTGACCTTTTAATACTGTAATAAATATTCATATCAAAGTATATTTTGAATATAATGTAATAATTGTCACTGTTTGACCATTTAAATTCTATAATAAATATTCATATCAACGTACATTTCAAATATAATGTAGTAATGGTTTAATATTTCCTTTTCTATGTAAAACACTTTTAGTGCCTAGAAAAGCGCTATATAAATGTAACAAATTACTATTATATTATTAATTTAAATCGTGTAATAAATATTCATATCAAAGTATATTTTGAATATCATGTAGTATTTGTCAATATTTGACCTTTTAATACTGTAATAAATATTCATATCAAAGTATATTTTGAATATAATGTAGTATTTGTCAATATATGACCTTTTAATACTGTAATAAATATTCATATCAACGTATATTTTGAATATAATGTTGAATTTGTCAATATTTGACCTTTTAATACTGTAATAAATATTCATATCAAAGAATATTTTGAATATCATGTAGTATTTGTCAATATTTGACCTTTTTAATACTGTAATAAATATTCATATCAAAGTATATTTTGAATATAATGTAGTATTTGTCAATATATGACCTTTTAATACTGTAATAAATATTCATATCAACGTATATTTTGATTTTAATGTTGAATTTGTCAATATTTGACCTTTTAATACTGTAATAAATATTCATATCAAAGTATATTTTGAATATAATGTAGTATTTGTCAATATATGACCTTTTAATACTGTAATAAATATTCATATCAACGTATATTTTGATTTTAATGTAGTATTTGTCAATATTTGACCTTTTAATACTGTAATAAATATTCATATCAAAGTATATTTTGAATATAATGTTGAATTTGTCAATATTTGACCTTTTAATACTGTAATAAATATTCATATCAAAGAATATTTTGAATATCATGTAGTATTTGTCAATATTTGACCTTTTTAATACTGTAATAAATATTCATATCAAAGTATATTTTGATTTTAATGTAGTATTTGTCAATATTTGACCTTTTAATACTGTAATAAATATTCATATCAAAGTATATTTTGAATATAATGTTGAATTTGTCAATATTTGACCTTTTAATACTGTAATAAATATTCATATCAAAGTATATTTTGAATATAATGTACTATTTGTCAATATTTGACCTTTTAATACTGTAATAAATATTCATATCAACGTATATTTTGATTTTAATGTAGTATTTGTCAATATTTGACCTTTTAATACTGTAATAAATATTCATATCAAAGTATATTTTGAATATAATGTTGAATTTGTCAATATTTGACCTTTTAATACTGTAATAAATATTCATATCAAAGTATATTTTGAATATAATGTTGAATTTGTCAATATTTGACCTTTTAATACTGTAATAAATATTCATATCAAAGTATATTTTGAATATCATGTAGTATTTGTCAATATTTGACCTTTTAATACTGTAATAAATATTCATATCAAAGTATATTTTGAATATCATGTAGTATTTGTCAATATTTGACCTTTTTAATACTGTAATAAATATTAATATCAAAGAATATTTTGAATATAATGTTGTATTTGTCAATATTTGACCTTTTAATACTGTAATAAATATTCATATCAAAGTATATTTTGAATATCATGTAGTATTTGTCAATATTTGACCTTTTTAATACTGTAATAAATATTAATATCAAAGAATATTTTGAATATAATGTTGAATTTGTCAATATTTGACCTTTTAATACTGTAATAAATATTCATATCAAAGTATATTTTGAATATCATGTAGTATTTGTCAATATTTGACCTTTTTAATACTGTAATAAATATTAATATCAAAGAATATTTTGAATATAATGTTGTATTTGTCAATATTTGACCTTTTAATACTGTAAGAAATATTCATATCAAAGTATATTTTGAATATCATGTAGTATTTGTCAATATTTGACCTTTTAATACTGTAATAAATATTCATATCAAAGTATATTTTGAATATCATGTAGTATTTGTCAATATTTGACCTTTTAATACTGTAATAAATATTCATATCAAAGAATATTTTGAATATAATGTTGAATTTGTCAATATTTGACCTTTTAATACTGTAATAAATATTCATATCAAAGTATATTTTGAATATCATGTAGTATTTGTCAATATTTGACCTTTTTAATACTGTAATAAATATTAATATCAAAGAATATTTTGAATATAATGTTGTATTTGTCAATATTTGACCTTTTAATACTGTAAGAAATATTCATATCAAAGAATATTTTGAATATCATGTAGTATTTGTCAATATTTGACCTTTTAATACTGTAAGAAATATTCATATCAAAGTATATTTTGAATATCATGTAGTATTTGTCAATATTTGACCTTTTAATACTGTAAGAAATATTCATATCAAAGTATATTTTGAATATCATGTAGTATTTGTCAATATTTGACCTTTTAATACTGTAATAAATATTCATATCAAAGTATATTTTGAATATCATGTAGTATTTGTCAATATTTGACCTTTTAATACTGTAAGAAATATTCATATCAAAGTATATTTTGAATATCATGTAGTATTTGTCAATATTTGAGCTTTTAATACTGTAAGAAATATTCATATCAAAGTATATTTTGAATATCATGTAGTATTTGTCAATATTTGACCTTTTAATACTGTAATAAATATTCATATCAAAGAATATTTTGAATATAATGTTGAATTTGTCAATATTTGACCATTTAATACTGTAATAAATATTCATATCAAAGTATATTTTGAATATCATGTAGTATTTGTCAATATTTGACCTTTTAATACTGTAAGAAATATTCATATCAAAGTATATTTTGAATATCATGTAGTATTTGTCAATATTTGACCATTTAATACTGTAATAAATATTCATATCAAAGTATATTTTGAATATCATGTAGTATTTGTCAATATTTGACCTTTTAATACTGTAATAAATATTCATATCAAAGTATATTTTGAATATCATGTAGTATTTGTCAATATTTGACCTTTTAATACTGTAAGAAATATTCATATCAAAGTATATTTTGAATATCATGTAGTATTTGTCAATATTTGACCTTTTAATACTGTAATAAATATTCATATCAAAGAATATTTTGAATATAATGTTGAATTTGTCAATATTTGACCATTTAAATGCTGTAATAAATATTCATATCAAAGTATATTTTGAATATAATGTAGTATTTGTCAATATTTGACCTTTTTAATGCTGTAATAAATATTCATATCAAAGTATATTTTGAATATCATGTAGTAATTGTCAATATTTGACCATTTAAATGCTGTAATAAATATTCATATCAAAGTATATTTTGAATATAATGTAGTATTTGTCAATATTTGACCTTTTTAATGCTGTAATAAATATTCATATCAAAGTATATTTTGAATATCATGTAGTAATTGTCAATATTTGACCATTTAAATGCTGTAATAAATATTCATATCAAAGTATATTTTGAATATCATGTAGTATTTGTCAATATTTGACCTTTTTAATACTGTAATAAATATTCATATCAAAGAATATTTTGAATATAATGTAGTAATTGTCAATATTTGACCATTTAAATGCTGTAATAAATATTCATATCAAAGTATATTTTGAATATCATGTAGTATTTGTCAATATTTGACCTTTTTAATACTGTAATAAATATTCATATCAAAGAATATTTTGAATATAATGTAGTAATTGTCAATATTTGACCATTTAAATGCTGTAATAAATATTCATATCAAAGTATATTTTGAATATCATGTAGTATTTGTCAATATTTGACCTTTTTAATACTGTAATAAATATTCATATCAAAGAATATTTTGAATATAATGTAGTAATTGTCAATATTTGACCATTTAAATGCTGTAATAAATATTCATATCAAAGTATATTTTGAATATAATGTAGTATTTGTCAATATATGACCTTTTAATACTGTAATAAATATTCATATCAACGTATATTTTGATTTTAATGTAGTATTTGTCAATATTTGACCTTCTAATACTGTAATAAATATTCATATCAAAGTATATTTTGAATATAATGTTGAATTTGTCAATATTTGACCTTTTAATACTGTAATAAATATTCATATCAAAGTATATTTTGAATATAATGTAGTATTTGTCAATATTTGACCTTTTTAATACTGTAATAAATATTCATATCAAAGTATATTTTGAATATCATGTAGTAATTGTCAATATTTGTCCATTTAAATCGTGTAATAAATATTAATATCAAAGTATATTTTGATTATAATGTACTAGTAATAAATGTCACTATTTGACCATTGAAATACTGTAATTTAATATTAATATCAAAGTATGTTTTGATTTTAATGTAGTAATTATAATGTAATTGTAAAAAATATTTAATGTCTTTTATCATATATGGATAATTTTTTCCAAAAAGTTATTTTTTTTTAAAGTTAAGTATTATGTCAGCTGGCTGAATTTTGTGTGACTGGAGCATGAACTTCATAGTATCAGTTACTATGTGAAGTTTTTAACCTATATTTAGTGAAAGTTATTGAATTGCTTTATACTACTCAAGGCTCTCTAGAGGGTTCAATTCTACCTTTAATATGCCTGTTCCGCTACAGTAATGATTCAAAATGATTGTCTGTCATGTATCATAGTTGTGCATTGTGATTGGCAGGATCCTTGGGAGGGCGGGGCGTTTCTTGTGGGAGGGGTTTAACCCCAGAAGTCTGAGTGGCTTACAAGAGGGTACGGCTGAGAGGCGGAGCCAAAAGAACCCATGGCAGGAATACAACTACCTCCTGCAGACCAACACGGCGGAGTATAATAATCTACTGGAGACGCTGCACTCCCTCAAGGTTTACCTCATATATATGTGTGTGTGTGTGTGTGCTTTGAATGTACTGCTCTAAGTGTAAAGGTGATGTTTTATGCATACGTGTTTTGTGCAGGAGAAAGGAACAGGAAACTCAAGCTTATTGGCCGAGACTCGTGCCGCTCTGACGCGTCTGAACCAGCAGGCCAATCAGCTTGCGTTTGATTCTGTGTTCCTGCAAATCAAACAGCAGCTTTTCCTTCTCAACAAACCAGAGGTGTGTTTGCACAGCGTGTTTTAGGCCTCAATGACGTATTAGAAATATCCTGTTTGATTCAATGTGCTTTTGATGTTTTAAGGCTCGCGGTTCTGCTCTTTTGGGCGGAACGCTAACTGATGATCTCCCGGCCTTCAGTTTGTCACCGCAGGAGTACATCACTAATGTAAGACAATATTAACACATCATCTGAGAGTGAGTCAATGTCCTTATGATGTCAAACATGATGACAAATCACAAGACGCTCCTACAGGGCAAACACAAGCCACTGGACAAGAGGAAGGTTAACGGGTGCAATTAAACACGTCTGTGCTTTGTCTATAGATTGGCCAGTATATCATGTCTTTGCCTCTGCATCTGGAGCCATTCGTGACTCAAGAGGATCCCGCACTGGAACTGGCCTTACACACCGGCAAACTGCCCTACCCACCAGAACAGGGTAAACGCAAGCACACATCCCAGCGGTGGGAATCAAGAAAGCCCTTTCCTACACAAATCTATGACGTGTATCTCTGTAGGCGACGACGTCCCTGAGCTGGAGAACACGGCGGATTATTGGCTGGGTTCTATCGCCAGGGCGACCATGCAGACCTATTGTGACGTCATCCTACAGCTTCCTGAGCTGAGCTTGCATGCAACCAAACAGCTGGCCACTGACATAGGTGACATCATCTTTACTTATTATGATGTCAGCATTATTGACAGCATGGCACCGTTATCACCAACATTAATTAATATGTAACACTTGCACACAACGCACAATTTTCTTTTAAGTTTTTACAATTTTTATTTAAATTTTTTCCTCCACTTGTTGATTTTAGCTGATCCTGTGGTGTGACAGGGCATAAACTGATCAGGCATAACATTATGACCACTGACAGTTGAAGTGACTAACACTGATTATCTCTTCATCACGGCACCTGTTAGTGATGGGATATCAAATCAAATCAAATCAAATCACTTTGTCACTCTACCATATGCACAAGTGCAACAGTAGGTGAAATTCTTAGGTGCAGTCCGAGAAATATATTAGGCAGCAAGAGAACATTTGGTCCTCAGAGTTGATGTTATGCTGCGTTCACACCAAACGCGAATAGAGCATCAGGAGCGAGTGATTTCAATGTTAAGTCAATGGAAAGGCGTGTTGACGCACGTCTGGAGGTCCTGCGGCGTGATAGATGCGTTTCACGCGGCGCAATGGATGCGAATCGCGCGAATTACCCGAATTGAGCGTCTTGCGTGTTACACAGCGAGTTGTGCTTTTGTGCATTCACGCGTTTGAAGGGAATTCCCGTCTGACGCCCGAGTTGAAAAATGTGAACTTTGCCGTCAATTCACGCCACGTTAACCAATCAGGAGCCTGCTCGCTGCTGTCACGTGGTAAAGTGTCGTGATGAGAAACCCTGCATAATTTAAAAATACTACTATTGTGTCACAAAATGTAGTCTTAAGACTTTTTCAGGTGAGAATGTAGTTGTTTAAAGTTCAAATCTGTGGTTTATTTATAAAGAGAGCGCCTATTTAAAAAAAATTGTCTTGTGTTTTTGGAGTTGTGAGATCCAGGTGATCACTGCGCGCTCCGCGCTCATTAACCCTGGCTAGAGTAGCCTTTCCTCGGCCAGTCCTTCTGACGTTTGCCGCTGGCTCTGATGTCCTGTAGTGGTTTGTCTTGTGTGGATCTAACGGGCAATCTTTGGTGTCATGAATCTATCATTTGTTGTCTGCCAAATCGTTTTGACTGAAGGCAAAGGGAAGTTTCATAACTTAATTTTTTTTAAGGATATTTAAATATACATGCAGTGAAGATAATGTAGGAGTTGCCTGGACTACATTTGTGTGGCTATTAATGCTTAATATATATTTGTAATGAAAATGAAAAGAGGCAGAGTTGTGTTTTATGACATATTTCTCCTGGAGTGCCTTGAACACGCGTCTATTTTGCTTCAAACACTTAATTTATACGCCCGTCCAATTCGCTGTGGACGCGCGAATGGATTCAAAATGTTCAAGCGTCCAACTAGACGCGTTTTTGACGCTCTATTCGCGTTTGGTGTGAACGCAGCATCAGAAGCAGAAAAAATGGGCAAGCGTAAGGATTTGAGTGAGTTTGAAAAAGGGACAAATTGTGATGGCTAGACGACTGGGTCAGAGCATCTCCAAAACGGCAGCTCTTGTGGGGTGTTCCCGGTCTGCAGTGGTCAGTCTCTATCAAAAGTGCTCCAAGGAAGGAACAGTGGAGAACCGGCGACAGGGTCATGGGCGGCCAAGGCTCATTGATGCATGTGGGGAGCGAAGGCTGGCCCGTGTGGTCCAATCAAACAGACAAGCTACTGTAGTATGGAGCAGCATAGCCGCAGACCAGTCAGGGGGCCCAAGCTGACCCCTGTCCACCGCCAAAAGTCGGCATGTGAGTATCAGAACTGGACCACGGAGCAATGGAAGAAGGTGGCCTGGTCTGATGAATCTCGTTTTCTTTTACATCACGTGGATGGCCGGGTGCGTGTGCGTGGCTTACCTGGGGAACACATGGCACCAGGTGCACTATGGGAAGAAGGCAAGCCGGCGGAGGCAGTGATGCTTTGGGCAATGTTCTGCTGGGAAACCTTGGGTCCTGCCATTCATGTGGACGTTATTTTGACACGTACCACCTACCTAAGAATTGTTGCAGACCATGTACACCCTTTCATGGAAACGGTATTCCCTGGGGGCTGTGGCTCTTTCAGCAGATAATGCGCCGCCACAAAGCACAAATGGTTCAGGAATGGTTTGAGGAGCACGAGTTTGAGGTGTTGACTTGGCCTCCAAATTCCCCAGATCTCAATCCAATCGAGCATCTGTGGGATGTGCTGAACAAACAAGTCCGATCCATGGAGGCCCCACCTCGCAACTTACAGGACTTAAAGGATCTGCTGCTAACATCTTGGTGCCAGATAACACAGCACACCTTCAGGGGTCTAGTGGAGTCCATGCCTCGACGGGTCAGGACTGTTTTAGCAGCAAAACGGGGACCAACAAAATGTTAAGTCATAATGTTATGCCTGATCGGTGTGTGTAGAGAGAATTATTGTGAAACTAAGTGAATAAAAATATTTTTTTAATTAAAAATAGGCATTTGAATAGTTCTTTTTGAGTAGTTTGCCTGTTTTTTTTTCTTTAAAATAAATGATTTGCTATAATTTAGAACTTGTCTGACACTTATGTGTGTTTATTTTATTGTCATTACAGAGTACCTGAGTAACGTCATGGATGCGCTGGGGTTGCAGACCTCTAGAACCCTCCAGAATATCGTCACTCTTCTTCGTGCCAAACCGGATGAATTCCGGCAGACGGCCAAACCCCTCCCACGCAGACTGACGTCCACCATTGCCACCATAAGGGGTCTGGAGTACTGAGTAGATGGATGGGTGTTCATTGAAGGGTTTTTGTTGTCGTTAAAGCTAACCACAAAATGTGACACTAAACAGATCTTATATTCCCCATAAATATTAATGGCACTTTGGATGTGCATCTTTTATTTGTTTTTAACAGAAGTTGATGGTTTGGGGTAAAAAAAAAAAATACAGTGGAATTGAATTATGCAGAAAAGAAAATGTTACAGTGATTTCAGTTTTGGTCTTGCTCAAATGTCTTTGCTGAATCCAGGGATTTAAAGTTGAAATGGCGCAATGAAAGATGATTCATGCGTATTTATTTTTTAAATTTTTCATGTTTTGCATGTTTGCCATTATTCCTCCTAATCAATATTGAACTTGAGCGCTGGTGTGTTTCTGCTGCATCAAGCTACGTGTAACTCTCTAATGCTTTATATGTCTGGCTCTCTGACTTTGTGTCTTTATTATTTTTGCTCACATGGGGACAGTTTCATATAGCGTTTCAATAATGTTAACAAAATAAAACATCTGAACAGATTTAAGTGCATAGTGTTATTTCATAGTGCATCACAATAAATATCACAAGCCAGTTGATTGGTTGGGTAAAGAAACAATTGTTTAATAAAACATGATTTTTACACTCATTTTGCAAATCTTGTCTTAATGTTTTTAAAAGAAGACTTCTGGTTATCAAGGCTGCAATTATTTGATCAAAAATACAGTAAAATCAGTAATATTGTGAAATATTACAATGTAAAATAACAGTTTTTTATTAAAATATATGTTAATGTAATTTATATCAGTGATGCAAAGCTGAATTTTCAGTATCATTACTCCAGTCTTCAGTGTCACATGATCCTTCAGAAATCATTCTGATATGCTATGTGCGTGATTTTTCAGGATTCTTTGATGAATAAAAATTTCAACAGAATATATATATTTGAAATAGTCAAGATTTCAATAGTCACTTTTGATCAACCTAATGTGTGACTGGCTGAATAAAAACATGAACTTGTTAAAAAAGGGAAGGGTGAGATTGTATAATCTTTCAGTATAGATGAAGTGCATTAATACATACTTGAGAAGGAAAAAAGCATGAAAACACGTCAAGGTTGTTAATCACTTTAATCATATTGATTACTGATTATGTTGATTGATCGGGATGATTGGCAGTGGTCAGAGAGGTGGTGATTGCATATCTGTAATTCAAGTACATCAAATCAAACTTAATACACAAGAAACGGGTGATCAAACTGACATTGGATACAAGAGCAGGCACAGTAAATCGAACGAGAAGAATCAGATGCAGACAGATCTATCATTCCAAATCATTTCAAAGGGCAGTGTGTTTCAATGTGTGTGAACGATGGAGAGACAAGCTCGACTGGTCCTGAAAAAACAAAAAACAAAACAAAAAAAACCGAACATGTTTGGGAATAAAACTAAATCGACCTGGCATTTGCCAGTGTGGTGGATATGTCATTGTGTTCTTGCTGGAAGCATGCTTTAAAATATTTATTCTGCGTTACTTTGTGACCCCTGGACCAAAGTGGTCGTAATGCCTTCTAGAACAAAACCAAACAGGTTATTTTATAATATATATATATAGTGAACAACAAAGTGATCATAAAAAATATGAACAATTTTTGAAATGGAACAAAGAGATGAACTCAGAACAAAAAAACTCTGTATAAAATATAAATTGATAATTATAAAGAAAAGCATTTATAAAACTATAAATATGCACAACTTTGAAAAAACAAAGACCTATTTGGGCTATAAGGTTTCTTTCGGGGCTGGGAACAGACCCAGTGACCCAGTCCGGAGACATCTCGTTTTCGCTTGGAAAGGTTTCGAAAATATAAGCTGTGTCATATTGTCTTTCTCCTGAAGGTCGTATGTCCACTTCCACCATCTGCACTCCATATATCAGAAGCCGATGATATCAGCACACCCAAAATATCACGAACCGTCCCTCACACCAGACACCGCACCGCTGCCTGCTTGAACCTTCGCTCATATTCATTTCATTCTGTCGACTTGCTAATTAGCAGAGGCTTTTCATTCAACACGGTCGAGCATCTTCGTCAAGGGCTACGAGCGTCCATATTTGATCCTCTATCTGCCCTGGCATCCTATGTAGCGTATTGATTACCACATCTGCAATGACCAGAATAAACCTGTGCTTCACATGTGGCTCGTCTCTAAGATGAAATGACAGCTGAGACGTCTTGACTCAATCTTGAATTATATGAACAAGTTTGTAAATGCCCTTAAATGTTAACAGATTAGCAGCAGTGCTACAAAGATGCTACTGACTGAGGCAAAAACTTAACTGTTATGTTTTTTTTTTTTTGCATTAGCCAAGCGAAATGCTAACGTTTAGCTTTAGCCTGGTGTCCTGAGATATAAAAAGAAAGTTCTATTGGGTAACACAGCATTTTAGGACACCAAATTAGCATGATTAGAGCTAGCAATTTTAATATAGTGTCTATTACAAAATAACAAATAGGCCTAAACGCATTTAACTCAACTGGGATGTTTTAGCATTAGCCTTAGCTAAACGCTAAAGGTTTAGCTTTAGCCTGGTGTACTGAGATATATATAAAAAATTCTATTAGGTAGAACATGGCAATTTAGGACATCAAATTAGCATGATTAGAGTTAGCCATTTTATGGCGTCTATTACAAAATAACAAGCCTAAACGCATTTACCTCAACGGTGATGTTTTTGCATTAGCCTTAGCTAAACGCTAAAGGTTTAGTTTTAGCCTGGTGTACTGAGATATAAAAAATTATATTCAGTAGGACTTAGGACATTTTAGGACACCAAATTAGCATGATTAGAGTTAGCCATTTTAATTATGCAACAAAAAGGCCTAAACGCATTTAACTCAACTGGGATGTTTTTGCATTAGCCTTAGCTAAACGCTAAAGGTTTAGTTTTAGCTTGGTGTACTGAGTTTTAAAAACAATTATATTCAGTAGGACTTGGCATTTTAGGACACCAAATTAGCATGATTAGAGTAAGCAATTTTAAGTATGGCGTCTATTACAAAATAGGCCTAAACACATTTAATGCTAAAGGTTTAGCTTTAGCCTGATGTCCTGAGAAATATATATATAAATTAGATAAACAAGTTGGGTAAAACCTAGCATTTTAGCACACCAAATTGGTATGATTAGAGCTAGCAATTTTAAGTATGGAGTCTATTACAAAATAACAAATAGGCCTAAACACATTTAACTCAACTTTGATGTTTTGCCTTAGCCTAAAGCTAAATGCTTAAGGTTTAGCTTTAGCCTAGTGTCCATCGAGAAAAACATCTATTGGGCAATAAAGAATTTTAGGACACCAAATTATCATGATTAGAGTTAGCTATTTTAAGTATGGCGTCTATTACAAAATAGGCCAAAACACATTTAACTCAACTTTGATGTTTTGCCTTAACCTAAAGCTGAATGCTAAAGGTTTAGCTTTAGCCTAGTGTCCATCGAGAAAAACATCTATTGGGCAATACAGAATTTTAGGACACCAAATTATCATGATTAGAGTTAGCTATTTTAAGTATGGCGTCTATTACAAAATAGGCCAAAACACATTTAACTCAACTTTGATGTTTTGCCTTAACCTAAAGCTGAATGCTAAAGGTTTAGCTTTAGCCTGATGTCCTTTTAGATAAACAAGTTGGGTAAAGCCTAGCATTTTTAGCACAACAAATTAGCATGATTAGAGTTAGCAATTGTAATTTTTAGCCTATATTACAACTCAACTTTGATGGTTCACATTAGCCTAAAGTTAAATGCTAAAGGTTTAGCTTTAGCCTGATGTCCTGAGATATAAACAAACTTTTAGATAAACAAGTTGGGTAAAGTCTATCTTTTTTAACACACAAAATTAGCATGATTAGAGTTAGCAATATTGTAATAGCCTATATTACAACTCAGACGTGTAAAGCTAAAGGTTAAACTGTCATGAGAACCAAAAACAACTTTTATGATAAACAAGTTGGAACATTAAAACACCAAATTAGCATTTTTAGACTAATTCTGTAGCCACTATTACAGAATGACATTTAAAATTGTTCTCTTCAGATTAGCGTTCTCATTGATTTAGTCCGTTGTACAAGCTGTCAGCTGTCGTTTAGCTAAGCTAAAGGCTAATTGGCCATGTTTATAAAGGGATGAGCCCTGTGTCCTAACTTCCTGTTTAAACAGGGATGTTTAAAGCCATCAGACGAGATGAAAATGAAAAATGGCTGCACGGGCAGACAGAGGTCCGGTGCGGAGCTGAGCATTCACGTTTTTCACCTGAGATTAGAGACACAAGGCCTCTACAAAAACACAGTTTCCCACACTGCATCCGTTTGTAAGGAAGACGCTGAGACTGATACGAGCCTCCACTTTGCCTTGCTACATCTCCATCGGATTATCATTCATATTATTGCCAATGAGAGCAGGTGAACTCAAACTGAGAATGAAGCGCTATCAGAACCGATGCACGTGGGAAAAGACACTGTATATCCCGCTTACAGAGGATTCTAGCATCAGCACAGTTGTTATCATGGCTACAGAGAAAACTAATGTTGTACGCAGACAAACATTAGCCAAACATTTCAGGTCCACAAAAGGAGACAAGACCCCTTCGGCATACAGAAAAAGAGATACGCAACCAAAATATACAGTCCAGGCGGCATTTCGATGGAAGAAATGAAACCGAACGAGAATGTTACATGGGGCAGTATGTAGCAGAACAGATTTTGGTGGCATTTTTTTTCTTTGAAATCTTAAACTAATAAAACAGTTCAGTGTGTAACTCGCAGTCTGAATTTATTCACATTTTCTTTCTATTTCAAAACAAAATATAGCTCTTTTAAATATATTGTTTTTCTTAAATATCCATTGCATATCATGTTTTTTATTTTTATTAACATCTTTATTATTAATATCTTTTTTTAATGATTTTTTTTAGCCCTCCCCACTTCAACTAAGGGCTAGCAGAAAATACAGTCATGCAAAGTCTCATGCTGGTAAACAAATTTACAAAAATGCATTTTTTTTCTTATTTTTTTTTCTCTCCAAGTAGTTTTTTTTTCACTTGTTTTTCTTTTTTCGTATATTTTGACATCCATTTTCTCACAGTTCAGTCTATGAGGAAACAATCTCTTTGATGAAGCATATCTCCCTCCGAAAGAGCGTTAATATTCTTTTCATTTGTCCTTTTTTTTTTGTGTAAGTCGCTGCGGCTGTTCGTAGGGCGGTCGGCATTGCATTTTTACAGTCGCATGCGAACATCTGCATTCCTCGTGAACCATGGAGATGTTACTTATCAAAATATAAATTTGTTCTTTTTTTTTGTACATTTATTCTTCTTGATTCGTTTGGCGTGACCTCCTGCGTTTGGCTCCCTCTGATTAGTTAAGAAGGAACAACGCAGTCAAGCCAATAGGAGAGAATACGAGACAGAGACGGAGGGAAACTCTGAAGGCAGTTTTAGACAAGTCGTACATAGACGATTTTTAGAAAGGGAGATTTTTAAGAATGTCTCTGCATTTCCCTGACCTTTATACCCTCTTTCCATGAAGACAAAACGCTAGTTATTGGTCCAAGCACACACGTGTGCATTTATATAATCTATGGCAGCATCAGCTGTACTAAAAATCACAAAATAAAAAAAACCTCTATAATCAGAGAGGATTCCCATGGGAAAAGTCCTCAATTTGAGGGGCTTTTGGGAATTAGAGACAGCACCCCTGGCAGAACAGCCAATCCGTTCATATTTAAAGGGACGAAAAGTTCAGATCTGACAGGGAACATCTAAAGTCATTTTGTGCCATTTTAACTTTTGTACATTATTTGGTCACAGTTGGGCTTTGGTCTGTCGGGACTGTGTTTTCGATGTTGCCTCCCGCGAAACGCACGGGAAAAAACCTGGAAGACTGTTTGGGAATAGCAACGTACATCTGTTACCAAAGCAGAGTGCTGCGTTTCACTTTTCAGTGCTCTAGATTCATTCACAAAGAAAAGCTACTCTAAGACTCGGACGTTCCTCGGACGGGGAGTGGGAACTACCACACGGCAATGCACGGACAACACACTTTGCTGCTAATATGCTGAGTGGGGGGAAAGAAAACAAGAAAAAATTGTGCATGACTAAGCATTTTTTAGTCATTCTGTGCAATATCAGTCTGTAAAAAGTCTGTCGGAGAGTTCTCCCAGCCAAGAAATGCTACAGGGTCTTAGCAGAAATGCTACATAATTATTCTAACTTGGTCCTTCATTCTTACATATAGACTAATATACAGAAACTCAGGGCCCAGGTGAGTGCGGCAGTCAAAACGCCTGGTGTTTTGATCTTAAAACATTGGAATGTTTTTTTCGTTCGACCCTTCAAGAGTCTTTTTTCTCTGTCAGGTGTCAGTGCAATGTTCGGTTTTGTTGCTGTAAAGTCAGTCAGTCTGTAGAAAGAGGAGTGATCCGGAATTTCGTGAGGTTGCTTTGGTTACCGTGTGAAGATCCGGCATCGGATATTTCCAGTTTCCTTTTTTTGTTTGTTTTTTGCTTCCAGTCACACCCTCTTGCCACTCCGACATTCCTCACACGTCCCGTATGGATGGTGCGGCCCCATCGGTAAAGTTTTCAGGATTCAGCGACTAACTGTGTCTCCTTAAAAGAATTGCCAAATGCTAGAAACTTAACACTGTGGACAAAAACAGAAATATAATGATTTTGTTAGAAACCAGCATCAATTATGCAATAAATTAAAATCACGGAAAACGTGAGATGTAGGAATGCTTTTACAGAAATCACACAAAAACAAAGCTACTGAATAAAAAGCAAGAATTTGAGACAAACACAGTTAAAGAGATCTCAACATGAAGTTGCATGCACTGAACACCGGCTGTGCAATGTATCTTCTCAGGGGTGAAAAAGTCCAGTCCCGGAGAAAACACACAGGTGCTAATTACAATTAATGGTGTCGCACAGTGTTTAACCTGAAATCTAAAGACGCTGAAGATTACAATTGAGTGCTAACACTAAATGTGGCCAATTCAACTTTCTAGATCTAGCAGGAATGGAATAGTCCACCCCAGATACATTCTAGATCAATTTAAAATACAATAGGCTACTACATTATTGTTGATAAAGGAAACTTATTTATTATAACTGAGAACAGTAGAAAGCTGGGGAAGGTTTACCTGTGGATCGCTGGTAAAAGTTAAGCATGTACTGCAAGAATTCAGTTAACAGATAATAATTCATTCAACTATATAATAATGTAAGCGCAATCATTTGTCAGTTTGAGTCAAAATATGAGGGTTGAACACAAATGAAACAACTGAACATTTCAGGCCAATTAAATTATGCCTCAAATATGCCTGTCTTTGTACATATTTTCTTGGGTTACACTTTTTCCGATAGTATACTTTAGACAATCTATTAACTATAAGTAACTTTGCAACCACGTCAACTAACTCTCATTCATTTGCAACTACATGTCAAATAACTCAATTAGGGTTAGTAGAATAAGTTGACATGTACTGAAGAGTTACTTATAGTCAGAAACTACAAGTAACTTTGCAACTACATGTCAAGTATTAGTAGAATATTTAGGGTTAGTAGAATAAACTGACATGTACTGAAGAGTTACTTATAGTCAGTAACTACAAGTAACTTTGCAACTACATGTCAACTAACTCTCAGCAATTTGCAACTACATGTCAAATAACTCATGAGAGTATTAGTAGAACGTTTAGGGTTAGTAGAATAAATTGACATGTACTGAAGAGTTACTTATAGTCAGTAACTACAAGTAACTTTGCAACTACATGTCAAATAACTCATGAGAGTATTATTAGACTGTTAGGGTTAGTAGAATAAGTTGACATGTACTTGAAAAGTTACTTATAGTCAGTAACAACAAGTAACTTTGCAACTACATGTCAAATAACTCATGAGAGTATTATTAGACTGTTAGGGTTAGTAGAATAAGTTGACATGTACTTGAAAAGTTACTTATAGTCAGTAACTACAAGTAACTTTGCAACTACATGTCAAATAACTCATGAGAGTATTATTAGACTGTTAGGGTTAGTAGAATAAGTTGACATGTACTTGAAAAGTTACTTATAGTCAGTAACAACAAGTAACTTTGCAACTACATGTCAACTTAATCATTAATTTGCAAGTGCATGACAAGTAACTCTCATGGGAGTGTTAGTAGACATAGGATTAGTAGAGTTGACAAGTTGACATGTACTTGAAGAGTTACTTATAGTCAGTAACTACAAGTAACTTTGCAACTACATGTCAACTAACTCATGAGAGTATTAGTAGACTGTTAGGGTTAGTAGAATAATTGACATGTACTTGAAATAGTCAGTAACTACAAGTAACTTTGCAACTAAATGTAAACTAACTCTCATTATTTTGCAACTACATGTCAAATAACTCATGAGAGTATTAGTAGACTGTTAGGGTTAGTAAAATAAGTTGACATGTACTTGAAATAGTCAGTAACTACAAGTAACTTTGCAACTACATGTCAACTAACTCATTAATTTGCAACTACATGTCAACTAACTCATTAATTTGCAACTACATGTCAACTAACTCATTAATTTGCAACAACATGCCAACTAACTCACATTAATTTGCAACTAGGTGTCAGCTAACTCTCATGAGAGTATTACTAGACTGTTAGGGATAGTAGAATACGTTGTCATGTACTGAAGAGTTACTTATAGTCAGAAACTACAAGTAACTTTGCAACTACATGTCAACTAACTCTCATGAGAGTATTAGTAGACTGTCAGGGTTAGTAGAATAAGTTGACATGTACTGAAGAGTTACTTAAAGTCAGTAACTACAAGTAACTTTGCAACTACATGTATGTCAACTCTCAATTTGCAACTGCATGCCAACAAACTCACATTAATTTGCAACTACATGTCAGCTAACTCTCATTAGAGTAGTAGTAGACTGTCAGGGTTAGTAGAATAAGTTGACATGTATTTGAAAAGTTACTTATAATCCTACTTATTAAATTGTTGGGGGACCATCAAAATAAAGTGTTTGCAGATATTAAGCAGACTAATACTCTAATAACTGTTAGCTGACCAGTAGTTATTAGTAGAATGTCTTATATTTATGCATTTTGCAGACGTTTTTATCCGAAGCGACTTACAGTGCCCTTATTACAGGGACAATCCCCCTGGAGCAACATGGAGTAAAGTGCCTTGCTCAAGGACACACTGGTGGTGACCACTGGGATCGAACCAGCAGTTCCATGGTTTAACCCACTGGACCACCATCTCTCGTCTTAAGTGGACTATCGAAATAAAGTGTTACCTTTTCTAGTTAGCAGGTTTTAGTTCAGGTAAGAAGCAATAAATCTGTCAAAACAAGTGTTGATTGAACACATATACAGTTTTCAGACGTTATCTGGGTGAATGAGTGCATTTCACTTACAGAAAGAATAGTTTTTCTTGTTAATATGCAAACAGAAATTGAAAAGGCACACACAAATACACCATAAACAAATGTCGACATAACGCAGACAATCTTTAAAGAACAACCAGCATACATAAAGAGAAAGGCAGAGATGAGTTTAATGGGCATTCACTCGTGTAGATACAGATTTGTACAGATCAAATTTACGATGTCGGCCTAGAAGCTTTGCATTAACAGGTGAAGCTAGTTAAATCTAGCTAGCAGTGTATGAGTCTCTACAACAACACTGTAGCCTAAAATATCCTCATAGAGGGGTCTTGCTTTTTTAATATAAACATGTTCGATGTGTTTCAGTGACCTGACAGTGTTGTAATAGGGCACAACTACATGGAATACACAAAAAAAACATTTCTTAAACATTTTAAAACATCTGCAAACTACAAGAACAGCACAATATTAACTTCAACATTTACTCACAAATGGAGGAAAAAGGTTATTTTTTTAACTCGAGAATAAATCCTCTCAACAACTAACTAATCACTAGAAATCCATAACTAATGGAGACTAATCAGTTTTAGTGGAAGAAAGTCTCTGGTTTCACAGTGTATGAGGAGGCCTGGCATCCCGCAACAATTAAAAACATGTTAAAATACAGACATTTTAACAAGGATTGGTGCCGGCGGCGTGCGGGAGTCAATCCCCCTGCAGATCTGTAATGCGAGTACAGTATAATAAAAGTGAAATAAAGTTATCTTGTTTGGATGCCGCATTTTTTGACATCATTATTGGTTCTGAATAGAAAATATCTACTACACTACAATACAATATTACTGATATACCACCGTTCAAAAGTTTGGGTTCGTAAGATTTTTTATGTTTTTGAAAGAAGTCTCTTCTGCTCACCAAGGATGCATTTATTTGATGAAAAATACAGTAAAATCAGTAATATTGTGAAATATTATTACGATTTAAAATAACTGTTTTCTATTTGAATATATACTTAAAATATAATTTCTTTCTGTGATCAAAGCTGAATTTTCAGCATCATTACTCCAGTCTTCAGTTTCACATGATCCTTCAGAAATCATTCAGATATGATTTGCTGCTCAAGCAATATTTATTTCATTCTTTGATAAACCAACACTGTTTTAGTTAACTTTACTTAATGTCTTAACTTAATTGTGAGGATCTAGTAATATGAACTGTTCACATACTATTCCTTGTTTACGCAGAAAACCCGAGTTAAGATTAAATGATTGGTTTGAGTGTCATTTAGTCAAGAAAACAAAAATCCCTCACCATTATGGTGATCAGTGTTCACATTGGTTGGGCACGTGTAACATTCATATTATTATAATTCTCTTCATATTGATGCGACGATGCAACAAGATATCACAGTTATTTGGTTTCAAAGGAAGAGAAGTAATAAATAGTTGACCTAGCTTCTGACTGAATAATTAACTATAGTCAATGATTTAGTCAGAAATGATGTCCTTTTTAAAAGTATGGTAGCGATACTAAATCAAGAGTAAATCTTAAGTAAAAATACTAGAAGTCTTGTGTAAGTGAACTATACTAACTAAGCATTTGTTAGCCCAACATACTATTCCTATTTGACTTTACTTGTTTTTTTAAGGCAAACGTTTGCATGCTTTTTTAAAAGTTTTCGATTTTACAGTGTGTCATTTTTGATCAATTTAATGCATCCTGGCTGAATAGAAGTACTAATTTCTTTAAAAACTTGTATTGACTTTATATTCTTTTTTCATATTCAAAAAAAAAGATGGCTTTCGCTCCCATCTACATGCCCTGCTAACCCGGCAAACTTTGGTTATCATAGAAACAGTAGCAATTGCAAATTGGAAAGTGGAATTGATTTGGCGAAGAAGGGATTCTGCAGGGCGACCGAATCTTGCATGACGCCGGGTACATTGTGGGATCCAGGTTTGCATGATAGAGGAACCATGTTTAAAACAAAATGGCTCCTTACTGATATATTTACTGTCTCAGCAGTGGGTTGTTCTCCATTGGGAAACTAAATCACATTTAATGATTAAAAACTAGATAACACACAGTTTCCTACAAACTACAACTTTGCAAGTATTGCAACATGTTATTTTTCTTTTTGCTATTTCAGGGAAGTATTTTCTCAGAAATGGCTTATTTACTTAGTATCATCTCTTTTGTTTATGATTCTGGAAGCACTTGGTCACATCGACCTGAATACATATATTATTTTTGTCTATTTCTATTAATCCAAAAAGAAACACAGTAACACTTAACGTATATATCATATACAAATGAAACTGTCGTGTAATGTTTTTGAAAACAAAAACAATTCGTCTTTGAAAAACATTCAAAATAGGATTAAAAAAACAACATTAGGACACTAACATTGACAAGACAAACAAGAAATGCTCTTAAAAACATCACATACTCTTTAAACCTTTTCATATGTTTGCAGCATTATGAATTATAGGGTGGAATATTGCACATGATTTGCATATGTGGGTGAATTTGCAAAATATTCATTTTTCCGGAGCATCGTCTTTAAAATCTTATTATACGCTAACACATCACAGACACTGTGCACAATGGCAAACAAAGAGAAATATTTCATCAAATGTACTTTCCCCACTTTTTTTTGCTTCTCGTGTACAGTTTTTGGACTTGGCAACATGTTATAATGGGCAAAACAAAGAATGCAAACAAAACATGAGGATGAGCCGGAACTATGTGCAAAATAAAATAAAGTGATCAAATGGCAATGCCAATGAATACTGAAATTGTCTTTCACCCATTCAGTTTTGATTCAATAGGTTTGCAATGAAACAAAATCGTTTGACAGCCAATAAGAGTCCAACGACAAACGTGATACATTTAATTTTCAACCCCTATGAACGTCTCTACTGAGAGTAATGATTGCATATGTACACAATTCTTGCATTCAAAATTCTGGCGAGTTTTCTACAGTCCAGAATGACACTTTTTTTTAGTCACAGTAATATTCATCTTAATTCAGAGTTTGAGGGAATTGAGCACAAAACAAGGGTGGTGAGTGCATTCGAAATGAAAACCTTCCTTGAGCATCTAAATCATTCCCTCGAAACATGTCTGACCCAGAAAGCATGGGGGATGACAAAGCATTCACTCCCGTCCATAAACACACGCGCAGTTAACCTGCCAAGTCCGGTTCAAACACTAACATGACCCGTGATCATTCACAAACTTTCCGTTTAGTGACGTGTGTCTATCCTCCGCTCACACGATCAGTCATTGTTATTGCTATGATTGCGAGTATGAGGCTGTCCTGCCTTTCTCTCCTCCTTGCCTGAGTCGTTCTGTCACTCTTTTTCTGCTACAAAATGGAGGGAATGGGTGAGCGGCAGCGACGGAGGGGTCCCGGGGCCTCGTAAGGGTCAAAGGGCGTGCTGGTGATGGGGGCCAAACGCAGGGAAGACCCCGCCATTCCTGATATGTTGTTCAGACTGCGAGATTTCTCGTAACCCGTGGCTGCCGGATTGTTTGCCCACGTCAGGACAGTTTTAAAGGCGTGTTTTTATATTTGACAGCATGAACGATGGGATTGTTATTGGCGTTACATGTTCGGTTTGAGTGAGAATGTAGCAGATAGAAAATGAATTATTGGGAAAGGAGCGAAACAAAAAGAAACATGAGTGTAAAATTGAAACGTGGATATAAAGTGGAACAAATTTGAAGAGACATGTAAAAGACAGACGGACAGACACACACAGGACAGGACAGGACAAAACAGGAAAATGACAGTTATGAAAATCGTCATACATTGGTCTTCTACAAATTCCACAACATAAAAACAGTTTTCCAGAACCAAATACTCCACACATAAACGTCCACACATTCCCACTGGTTGAAGAAAACACTGGCTGGATTGTTTTCCACTAAGTTCATATTTTTGGAAGTTGGAGTTGTAAAGTTGGGATTTGCGATGAAGTGTTTCGGTTAACCAGTGGAGGTTAAGCAGTGTAGAGTGAGACGAGACAACAAATAAGACACACACATGAAGTGCCAGACAGTTGGAGATTGTTGAAGAAACCACGGCAGCCTTTGAGAGACATTTCAGATTTATAATGATGAAAATCAGTATAGAGCGTTGTTAGTGGTCACTTTGTTCCAAAACCTGGTGAACTGCTGAGCTTATGATGCGACACTGTAACAATCATAAGAAAACAAAGCACAGACAAATACCTTTCCGAGGCTCAAGGTCAAAAAATAAATGGACACATTTTGGTAATAAATAAGAAAATATTTTTTTTACTTTGTATTGATGATTTAAAAAAAAAAAAAATGATTAAATATATATTAGTTTAATGTTTATAGTGCTTTTCCGAGGCTCAAGGTCAAAAATATATTGAAACATTTTGGTAATAAATAAATAAATAAATAAATATATATATATATATATATATATATATATATATATATATATATTTAATTTACTTTGTATTGATGATTTAAAAAATAAATAAATAATTAAATATATCTTAATTTAATTTATATAGTGCTTTTCCAAGGCTCAAGGTCAAAAATATATTGAAACATTTTGGTAAAAAAAAATATTTAATTGATATATTTTACTTATTTTGTATCGATGCATTAAATAAATAAATATTTAATTTACATAGTGCCTTTTCAAGGCTCAAAGTCAAAGACATATTTTGGTAATAAATAAATAAACAAATAAATAAATAATGTATATACTTTGTATTGATGATTTTTTTTTAATAAAAAATAAACAAAAGTAAATAAATATAATTTAATAGTGCCTTTCCGAGGCTCAAGGTCAAAAATAAATTGACATATTTTGGTCATAAATAAGAAAATATTTTATTTACTTTGTATTGATGATTTAAAAAATAAATAAAAAATTAAATATATCTTAATTTAATGTATATAGTGTTTTTCCGAGGCTCAAGGTCAAAAATATATTATTACCAAAATGTTTCAATAAATAAATACATATTTAATTTACTTTGTATTGATGGATTTTTACATTCAATTAAATGTATACTTAAAACAAAAAATAAACAAAAGTACATAAATATAATTTAATAGTGCCTTTCAAAGGCTCAAGGTCAAAAATATATTGACACATTTAGGTAAAAAATAAATATTTAATTGATATATTTTACTTATTTTGTATCGATGCATTAAATAAATAAATATTTAATTTACATAGTGCCTTTTCAAGACTCAAAGTCAAAAATATATTGACATATTTTGGTAATAAATAAATAAACAAATAAATAAATAATGTATTTACTTTGTATTGATGATTTTTTTTTAAATAAAAAAATAAACAAAATGAAATAAATAAAAATGTTATGTATATAGTGCCTTTCCAAGGCTCAAGGTCATAAAAATATTGACATATTTTGGCAATAAATAAATAAACAACCAAACAAATAAAATAATAACATTTTAAATATAATATATTATATTAATATATAAAAATACATAGTGCCTTTTCAAGGCTCAAGGTCCAAATAGATTTACACATTTTGTAAATAAATAAATATTTAATATATTTTTTATTTATGCATTTTTGTAAATAAATAAATAAATAAATAAATAAATAAATAAATAAATAAAAAAATGTGTGCCTTTTCAAAGGTCAAGGTCAAAAATATATAGACACATATTTTGGGAATAAACAAACTATTTCACCTACTGTTGCACTTGTGTATATGGTTGTGTGACAATAAAGTGATTTGATTTTGATTTGAACTTTCTTTCTTTCATTCATATAGTGTATTTCCACAGCCCAAGATCTAAAAATCCTTATTTAAAGAAAGTATGTCTAGGCGGCTCTCTAGGTTTTGGAACAGACTAAATGTTGAAGCAATTATTGAGTTGAAGTAATTCTCAACCAAGCGCTTCTGTATCAAATATCACCCTAAGGAGCTGATTAATACACTGCAGTTGAGTTAGTGAACAGATATGCTCTTGTGGACCGCTGGCTGGTTTCTTCCACAACCTCCTGAACATCCTATTAAACTTCACTTGACTGTACGGTCATAAAGCCTGCATTCAGAAAATATAATCATGACATAAAAAATGTTCTTAACACACTGCATTCACATCGTCAGAAAGATGACAACACAGATTCTATGATGTTTACATCTTCACACTCACAAAATGCGGAAAATATGTCAACATTACATTTATTCACCTCTATATTCGCTTGCAAAATATCAAGCAAGTTTTATTTATATATTTATAACACCTACCCAAAAGTTGTCGGCTACAATATATAATATCCCCAGAAACTCTGAATTACAGTAATTTTGATATAAACAAAAGTTTTATAATTGCATCTTTTCACATACAAACTTAAGAGTGTTATATTGAGCTTTTGTGAGTTTAGCAGTCAGGCTTATGTGACCAAACATTGAAGTGAAGTGACTTTAGCAGCGACCTTCCACCCACATATCAGATTGATCTGTCTCTCTCCCTATATGAGTGTTTGTTTGGGAGAGGAAGAGGTGAATGTGGGAAAAGTTTGCCGCACGTTGATCACAGAAAAATACTCTGGAAGGAAAACAAGGACGATAACGAACAACAACAAAAAAAATGAAAGAAAACTTCCCTCTGAAAGTAGGACAACAGCTTGAACACACACACATAAATGCATTCAGACAGAAATTTGCTGAGTCAGGTCTGATATAAAATTCACACACACAGACGTGCACACACACACACACACGTTTGTCTTTGCATAGACAAAATGATTTTTAAACTGTATATTCTATCCCCTAACCCATCACAGAAAACGTTCAGCATTTTTACATTTTCAAAAAACATAATTTGGTCCGATTTATAAGCCGTTTACCTCATGGGGAGCAAAACATGTCTACACAAGGACAAGGATTGTCCAAGGATATCCATCTTTGTGGGGACATTTTAACCACATAACGTAGCGTTTACCTACCACAGACAGACACACACACACACACACACACACTACCAAGTCAACGATGTGCAACAATAGTTTGTAAAGGCGTTCTTCTCATTATTCTTACGTAAAATTACGAACTGTTCAATTTAACAAATTATTATTGTTATTTTGTTTAAATAAATGTTTCAATGTTTGCACCAGGGGGTCCAAAGGCGAACAGAGACAGACGGACCAAGCGGGAACCATCGCAAAAACAACGACTTCCACATACAGAACGGCCTGTGCTCATTATACAGTACAGCACGCTCACAGCCTGACCATATACTCCAGGTGTACGTCAGTACAACACAACCGGTACTTTATCTGCTGGTCTGGACAACAGCTCAACAAAAACAACCGGATTCTTTTACTCCTCTGCCTGGTCAACAGCGCGGTTCAGACAGCCACACGCCCTTTTTATTATGTTTGTCTAGTAAGAGCTTTTAAAAGGATTCCTCAGGAGACACAGCGCATTAGTGAGGGTGGAATAAGACAGGAAGAGTGAATATATTTAATGGGATTGATGGATGCTCGATGGAAGTAGGAGGGTGTGTGAGAGTGTAGCGCCATTAAAACAACCGGAAGTTTGTGTGACAGCGCAGTGGAAAAACGAACTGGCTGACTAATCAAACATGCATGTATTAAAAATGTAAAAACGAACTACCTTATAAATATTTAAAAACAACATGAAATTAAAATGGACTTCATTTATTTTTATTAATCAATATACCTGCTCTTACTGATATAAATGTTATATTTTTATAGCATACATACATGTATATACACTCACCTAAAGGATTATTAGGAACACCATACTAATACTGTGTTTGGCCCATATTGATAGGATAGCATCTTGCAGTTGATGGAGATTTGTGGGATGCACATCCAGGGCACGAAGCTCCCGTTCCACCACATCCCAAAGATGCTCTATTGGGTTGAGATCTGGTGACTGTGGGGGCCATTTTAGTACAGTGAACTCATTGTCATGTTCAAGAAACCAATTTGAAATGATTTGAGCTTTGTGACATGGTGCATTATCCAGCTGGAAGTAGCCATCAGAGGATGGGTACATGGTGGTCATAAAGGGATGGACATGGTCAGAAACAATGCTCAGGTAGGCCGTGGCATTTAAACGGTGCCCAATTGGCACTAAGGGGCCTAAAGTGTGCCAAGAAAACATCCCCCACACCATTACACCACCACCACCAGCCTGCACAGTGGTAACAAGTTGAGATGGTGGTCCAGTGGGTTAAACCATGGAACTGATATGCAGAAGGTTGCTGGTTCGATCCCAGCGGTCACCACCAGTGTGTCCTTGAGCAAGGCACTTTACTCCATGTTGCTCCAGGGGGATTGTCCCTGTAATAAGGGACGCTTGTAAGTCGCTTTGGATAAAAGCATCTGCCAAATGCATAAATGTAAATGTAAATGATGGATCCATGTTCTCATTCTGTTTACGCCAAATTCTGACTCTACCATCTGAATGTCTCAACAGAAATCGAGACTCATCAGATCAGGCAACATTTTTCCAGTCTTCAACTGTCCAATTCTGGTGAGCTTGTGCAAATTGTAGCCTCTTTTTCCTATTTGTAGTGGAGATGAGAGTGGTACCCGGTGGGGTCTTCTGCTGTTGTAGCCCATCCGCCTCAAGGTTGTGCGTGTTGTGGCTTCACAAATGCTTTGCTGCATACCTCGGTTGTAACGAGTGGTTATTTCAGTCAAAGTTGCTCTTCTATCAGCTTGAATCAGTCGGCCCATTCTCCTCTGACCTCTAGCATCAACAAGGCATTTTCGCCCACAGGACTGCCGCATACTGGATGTTTTTCCCTTCTCACACCATTCTTTGTAAACCCTAGAAATGGTTGTGCGTGAAAATCCCAGTAACTGAGCAGATTGTGAAATACTCAGACCGGCCCGTCTGGCACCAACAACCATGCCACGCTCAAAATTGCTTAAATCACCTTTCTTTCCCATTCTGACATTCAGTTTGGAGTTCAGGAGATTGTCTTGACCAGGACCACACCCCTAAATGCATTGAAGCAACTGCCATGTGATTGGTTGATTAGATAATTGCATTAATGAGCAATTTAACAGGTGTTCCTAATAATCCTTTAGGTGAGTGTATATATATATATATATATAAAAAAATAAATATTAAATTACAAACATATATATATGTTTGTAATTTAATATGTATTATATGAATATATATGTTTGTAATATATAATATTTTAAACATACTAAATTATTTTATTAATAAATATACATGCGTTTCACCTTAGGCTACTTGTAAACACGCTTTAGGTATAAAACTTTCCATGATTCAAACTAATCCAGATGTTCCAGAAGTTTTGTTCTATATTATCGAATGACAATGTGTTGATGTCTCATGTTGTCTGTTGTCTACTAAAATAAGCCTATTAATACCTGGAATGGTTTATATAGCATATTCTTGCTACATTATATACTTACAATACAGCAAATGTATGCCTAGATAACACTAAATAATGCTATATGCAACACAAAATAGAATAAATGCTTGAATTTCAGCACATTTACCATATTAAATGCCCACAATGCAACCAGATTTGTTACCTCTCATGCTAATGTATTTTCTTACTTTTTAAATATTACTATGTTCAAAATGCTCAGTAGGATCAGTGCTACAAGACTTGCATACCTACTGTGAAGCAGGAAAACCTCATAATGAAGTGTTTCCATTTTGAACATGTACAAAACAATTTAAAACAGTTGATATACCTACCCATAGTCACGCATTAGAAACTCTGGTGCTGCACTGACGGCCTGGAGGCGAATGAAGGATGAGATGAGTGTTAGTCACACAGTGGAAAGAGTTAAAAAGAGAGTGAATGACATGAAAGAACAAAAAAGGGGTGTGGTCTGCAAATATCAAAACCACATTTAGATGCCCTAATAAGTTACAATATTTAATAAACGCCTCATATAGCATCAGCCTCATTGGATAATGATGATGACAAAAACAGAAAGTGGCATCACCTGATACGCTGACACAATAATGAGTGTAATTGAGATTATTATGAGTGTTTATGTTAGGGCTGGGTTGAAAATATCGATTTCACTTGAACCGATGTCGATCCCAAGAATCAATCCTTTAGTCTTCACTAATAGCCTACATTCTAATAAATTGTCTAATAAAGTGCAATAAGCTTTGTGCCTTGTTATATTTGATATGAAACTAGTGGGTTCAAGTCCTCCAGGGAAGTTCGTATTTACGAGTTGAGAAGTCATGTTTACGACTTCAGGTGCGTTCAAGTCACTTTTGTCAGAGCAAAATTACAGCAAGGTTTTTAAAATCAACTTCAAGGAAATGAAGAACAAAGACTATGCATCAGGGGTGTTTTGATTTTTTTATGTTTAATTAATTTAAGGCACTGTAAACTTTATCATTACATATTATATTGTTATATTATATTGCTGCTATTATATGTTGTGCAGGCAATTAGCTTATTTTGTTGTAAATAAAAAAGTCTGACAATGTCACTGCTAAATACC
The DNA here is from genome assembly GCA_023566225.1 of Romanogobio albipinnatus. NCBI lineage: Eukaryota > Metazoa > Chordata > Actinopteri > Cypriniformes > Gobionidae > Romanogobio > Romanogobio albipinnatus. The sequence continues at coordinate 38,007,968 of CM042260.1, read as the reverse complement.
TATAAGTATTGTGGTATTCCCAGTTTTATACAGTCTATGGGTATTCCACACAATTCTGTAAATTGACCCTTTCACATTTCTGGGTTTCTCAGAAGCAGAAGTCGTCAAAGTTGGGTAAAGTTCTATCCACCTTATTCCTGACGAGCCTATTGCATTTTGAATTATGGGTGGCACTTCTGGTTTGGGGAACTTTAATTCAAAAAGACTGAAACGAGTCATTTCAAATCATAAGGTTGCGCAACAAATAAAGCTTATCTGTCAGATTGACTGAATGAGCTGTCAATTTTCCTTCATATTTTATTTTCAGACATCATGAGAATAACGCAACTCTTGGTATTTTAACGTGACATGCTATAACAAGAATATATATGGCAAGAGCTCTTTTCATTTAAGATATATCCCATAAATAATTCACTGGAATGCATGAAGAATCTCTTATTTTTCTCCTCAAATCCTCAAGTCTCTTTCCAGGTTTGTTTCCAAAGGTAAATCCAATTTATTATTTGTCAAATTGACGGCAATCACTTTGAAATAGTATCACGCAATGCTAAAGTTAATTAATGAACATTTTTGATTACGGTAATGGACATTACATAATACAGATATATATTACTATAGTGATACACTATATTGCCAAAAGTATTGGGACAGCCCTCCAAATCATTGAATTCAGGTGTTCCAATCTCTTCCATGGCCACAGGTGTATAAAATCAAGCACTAGGCATGCAGACGCGTCTACAAACATTTGTGAAAGAATCTCATGAGCTCAGTGAACTCAAGTCCATTCGAGAAATTTCCTCACTACTAAATATTCCACGGTCAACTGTTAGTGGTATTATAACAAAGTGGAAGCAATTGGGATCAACAGCAACTCAGCCACGAAGTGGTAGGCCACGAAAAATCACAGAGCGGGGTCAGCGCATGCTGAGGGTCACAGTGCACAGAAATCACCAACTTTCTGCTGAGTCAATAGCTACAGATCTCCAAACTTTGTGAGGCCTTCAGATGAGCTCAAGAACAGTGTGTAGAGAGCTTCATGGAATGGGTTTCCATTGCCGAGCAGCTCATTCAAGCCTTACATCACCAAGTGCAACGCAAAGCGTCGGATGCAGTGGTGTAAATCTTGCTCTGTCTGGCAATCCGATGGCCGAGTCTGGGTTTGGCGGTTGCCAGGAGAACGGGACTTGCCTGACTGCATTGTACCAAGTGTAAAGTTTGGTGGAGGGGGGGATTATGGTGTGGGGTTGTTTTTCAGGGGTTGGGCTTGGCCCCTTAGTTCCAGTGAAAGGAACTCTTAATGCTTCAGCACACCAAGACATTTTGGACAATTTCATGCTCCCAACTTTGTGGGAACAGTCCCTTCCTGTTCACAAACACCAGTGCACAAAGCGTCGGTCCATAAAGACATGGATGAGCGAGTTTGGTGTGGAGGAACTTAACTGGCCTGCACAGAGTCCTGACCTCAACCCGATAGAACACCTTTGGGATGAATTAGAGCGGAGACTGAGAGCCAGGCCTTCTCGTCCAACATCAGTGCCTGACCTCACAAACACGCTTCTAGAAGAACGCTCAAAAATTCCCATAAACACACTCCTAAACCTTGCGGAAAGCCTTCCCAGAAAAGTTGAAGCTGTTATAGCTGCAAAGGGTCTCCATATTAAACCCTACGGATTAAGAATGGGATGGCATTAAAGTTCATGTGCATGTAAAGGCAGGCGTCCAAAAACCTTTGGCAATATAGTGTATATACTCTAGAGAGGAGCATTGTGCTATATATGCACTAAATTACATATTCATTATAATTTTTACTTAAAATGTATGATTGAATAAATTCATCATAAAAACAAGTTATGACAGCCACCTTTAAATATTTATAGAAACATAATTATAGCCTATCATTAAAGAGTTATTATTATAAAAATGGCCTTATGTCCAATTTAAATGTTTGTAAACAAATCTGTTGTTAATTGTAATCTTTAATAATTTTTTACAGTACCTGATATTATGCAAATGAAACAATATCGAGTCGAGATTGGGAACTGAATCGAATCATGAAATTTGTATCAATACCCAGCCCTGTTTTCTGTCATATATGTTGCTATGAAGGTCCCACGTACAGTGTGCAGTGAGAAGCTTTATTCCAGCTCAGTATGCCGGCATATCGACCGCTGGACTGTTAGCGATAGAGAGAGCTCACATTACCCACAATTAAGCTCTATTGATCGGCTTGTGACCAGAACACAGAACACCACAACCATGGCGGGCTGCTCACCGCTGGAATGTGCTGTAACAGGAGAACAGATCAAATGCACTGATACTGTTCTCTTATCAAACTAGTCCTTAAACTTAAACAGTGCCACTTTTTAAACTTTAATACAGCAAGACGGCACAATAACAGAGATGCTTGTTTTTAGACAATAAATAGGAGGCCTGTAATACAGATGTCATCGAAAAAATGGGTTTCTAAATGACAAGTTGTGATATTTGCAGACAGGAAATGCACCGTTGCAAACACACACACATGCAACATGAACAACTACACACATGGACATGGAAGGAGTGTGTGTGTGTGTGTGTGATATGAGATGGGTTCAGTGATATAGTGAGAAAGCCTGTCATTCTAGTATATGAATTATCTGTAAATTGCATCAATTTAATCAATTTGCAAAATGTAAGAATTTATTATAATGACTATAATAGCAAATGTACACTGTTAATTTCTAATGCAAAATGCAATTTTAATTTATCAAATCCACCCAATCTAATTCTGAAATGAACAAGTTTGAACGCATCTCCAGCTACTTTGTGTCTTCAGAATATTTGTGAAAATAATTAAGAATTATATCAATTGAATTGAACCAAATTGTGACTAAAATTCTGATTTCCTGATGCATTATTTAGAATGCATTGCACAACTGAATCGTATAATCAGGGCAAATATTTACACGTCTATCTGTAACGCATAACCGCTTCACCGCACACAGACTAAATATAGTCCTGATGGAGACCCTGTTTTAATGGAGAAAAAAGAGACTTCATGCGGTGTCCTTGACGGATCTAGAGCACACCTGTTTAGTTTTGAAAAATGTCCTGCTCAAGGCGTCTTTCATAAAGACTATAACTTTGAACTTGTAAAGCAACTTTAGGCTACAATTTGTGTATATGGATATATCAATGAACTGAAAGACTGTTATGTGAAAGACACCCACGCTTTACACCTTTCCTGAAACAGTTTAAGGCGTTTCACTAATAACAAAATATAATTAAATCCATAAAGGGGTCATATCATATTATTCTATTATTTATTTAAAAAAAAAAGACATACAATGAAAATGCATGATTATCGCTGATTGTCAAGTTCAATTGAAATTTAGTTTGATTTATTAAAATCAGTATTAAAATATATACATAATTTTTTTTAATATAAATAAATAAACATATACAGAGCAATACATTTTTTTTTAATAATAAATGGCGTTAGGAAGACTTGATTCATTATATCATACCGTATATAAACTTTTTGCAAAAGTGAAAAAAATGCTGGATTTATTAAAATCAAAATTAAAATATTAAAATAAGAAATTAGAAAATATTAAAAATAAATAATTATACAGCAATACGACTTTAAAAAGGTTTTTAAAATACAAAAATAATAATTATGAATATTAAAAATGTATTTTTTTATCAAAATATTTAGAAATGTTTGATTCATTATGATATATGTATAAATGTGTAAAAAATGTATATATATATAATTTATTATTTTTTTCAAACAATGAATATGCATGGTGATGTTCAATTGCAACTTTGCTTGATTTACTAAAATCAATATAAATATCAATATTACAAGCAATATTAAAATATAGAAAAATAAAATATTAAACAATAAATAAATAGCAATAAGACTGATGATTTGAACAGGAAAAGGAATTTGATTCATTATATATATATATATATGACCCCATACAATAAAATTCGCTTATAAAAATTGTTTGCTTGCGAGTGTTGAACACACGAAAATTGACCAGTGACAACACAGTGTCAGTGAAAATTGACAACACACACACACACAAGACCATAAACATTTAAGACATACAACAGGACATGGAGGAAGACAACAGGAGATAGAGAGAGAGAGAGAGAGAGAGAGAGAGTGAGAGAGAGAGAGAGAGAGAGAGAGAGAGAGAGAGAGAGAGAGAGAGAGAGAGAGAGAGAGAGAGAGAGAGAGAGAGAGAGAGAGAGAGAGAGAGAGAGAGAGAGAGAGAGAGAGAGAGAGAGAGAGAGAGAGAGAAACTCACACTGGCTTACAGAGATCCTTCACAGAGACTTCAGAAGTCTGATACTGACTTTGACTCTGAGCAAATAGCCTCATGCAAACAGCATTAGAGCAGGGCAGGTCGGTGCGCGCACGCACACACACACACACACACACACACACAGACTCCTCTAAGAACAGTGAATAGCATTTAGGGATTATATTGCACAGGAAGAGATCGCTTTAACACCCAGAGCAATATGTGTGTGTGTCTGTATAGGTTCCACAGATGGCAGGAGTATATTTAGATCTTAAATCGACTCCCATTGGCACAGTGAGCATCACGCACACAGTTTACACTCACTGTATCGTGCCCAATTAACAGCCTAATGTCTGTTCAACGAGGCCCTATGGCTCTGTTCCAAACCCTAGTGTGCTGCCTTGCTGTCTACATAGTCAGTTAGCTTCTAAGGCAGCATCCTAGCTGAAATGGGACCTCATAAGTGACTGGTCTGAAATGCTCTCCATGGCCACTAACTTTGTTAATGATCACTCACACACCACACAAATAGTGCCGAAGCGCCCGGGAGACTCGACGGATGCTTGCAGTGGATTCCAGAGGAGACTGACATCAGCAGTTGCACAAGTAATACTCAAATAATGTGTGAAATAGAGCATTTTAAATGGATGTCTTCTTGGATGAAAATCACAATGCATTATGGGATTGTGTTTTTCATGAACGTTACATATGATTCCGCCTTAACAAGGTATCTTATGAAGGCAGCATAATTAGAGTTCTTGCCATCATGGGTTTTTGAACAAACCCATAATCCCAAATATTAAACGTTGGCGTGTACCTCGCTTTTACTTGTATACATTTTCAAACCAGTGTTGTTATTGTTGTTTGAAAACAAAACAAAAATACATTTGTTAAATTCAATAAATTTGAAATAAAATATTAATATTAGACGAAAAACTGTTGCTTTGGAATAAAATAAAGTTGAAGTACTAAAATTACTAAAACTAAAGTTGAAATAAAAAATAAATCAGAAATAAAACAAAACGAAATAAAAAAGAATCATAAAAAAATGACAAACTTAAATCTTAAAATATCACTGAATTGATTTATTAAAATCAATTTTAAAATAAATAAATATAATGCAATAAGATGTTTCAAATGTCAAAAATTGTCTTCATATTAAAATCTCAAATAATCTTAATATCTCAAAAGAGTTAGGAATATTTGATTCATAAGTTTTTTACAACAAGAAATAAAGTACTTTATTTCTACTTTATTTCATGGCGATCGCTAACTGTCAAGTTCAACTGAAATTAATAAATATTATTATATACAAAAAAATACATATAAATATTGGAGCAATACGATTTTCATAAAAAAAAAATTAATAATAATAAAAAAATAAAATAAAAATAAAAAATAATAATAATAATAATAATTATATATATATATATATATTCTTTTTATTATAATTCCTCATCAACACCCTCACAATCAGAGAATATCAGAGATGTTTCATTTTAATTTCTAATGTCAGATTACAATATATGTAATTAATGAAAATATTGTAGTTGACCATATGCTCTATACCAGTGGTTCTCAAACCTGTCCTGGAGTACCACCAGCCCTGCACATTTTGGGCCCTATCATACACCCACGCAGTTATCATTTTCACGTCCAGTGTCATGTTGTTTAAATAGCAAATGCCACTGACCAACAAAATCCTGGTCTAAAGTTTTTTTGGTCATTTAAAGAGCGTGTTAGTAGTATGCGCCTATAGGCGGTTGCACAACACGCGTACACTTATTACACACACAGCAGCACACAAACATTTTTAAAATATGAAAAATTAAAGGATTAAAATGTAAAAGATTATTATTGTGTACATAAATATAAAAATTCCTACATGTCATAATAGTAGGGAGGTTAAGTGACTTTTGACTTCAAGTCATGATGCAAAGGTCCCCTTTGGTATGGAAGTACCTTAGGGCCATAGAAATAAATTTATCTTAAGACCCAAGTGAGATCACATTTTGTAAGTTTAGAAAAAGACCCAAATATATCCTATTCATACGCCTATTCATTATTTTTCTCACATGAATAAGGTCAAAAAAATGTAACCTTTAGATATCACCATGAAAATTACTGAGTTGATTATTTATATCAAGACAAACAAAAAATGTATTACAAGTTTTTTAAAAATTGTTTGTTAACATGGACAAACGGTGCATAATCTAATAACAGATGTGCTAATTTGCATAAATACCACAACAGATCTAAACATTGGGTACAGCGTTTTTAAAACATTCAGAGATTCAGTCAGTCATGGAGGGGTCTTGAATCAGTTTTTGTTTGTTTAAACTTGAAACCTTGATTCCCTGACCCCAAAAATTTACACTTTGACACCAAATTTGTCATTATAGCGATAACAGAAGCAAAGATAAGGGCTCTAGAGTATTTTCGGCGCATTGGCGGCCATTTTTGAAAAAAAAAAACCTGTTTATTTCTGAAACAAAGTGTGATCTCACTTGTGTCTTAGGATAAATTTATTTGTATGACCCTAAGGTACATCCATACCAAAGGCGACCTTTGCATCATGACTTGAAGTCAAAGGCCTATTTTTGGGCTTAACCTCCCTACTATAATGGATAGTCATTGCATGCATCAGAATTAGTCTACCTATTTGCCAGCCGAACTTAGCCCCGCCCACAACATTTGAGGTTGGGAAGTTCGGTCTGGACTTGATCCGTTGTGGAGCAACTATACTCGAACCAGAGCTGTTCGGACCAATCAAATTGTCAGGGCGGGCTTTATACGACGATGGACAGATGATCAACAGTAACGTAATCATCCACGTCACCAAAGAGCGCTTGGGTTGAACTCGTTTACTAAACGGAGAACTTGTTCGTATATGCCTGCACCTTTACTATTTCTCTCAGAAATGATGATGGTGTTGGTAAGTACTCCGTGATTCCTTAAATTATTTTACAACACCGGTAAAGATCGTTTACACTCATCTTCTTCTTCTACTTCTTCAGCGAGCGTGCAGTTGAGTTCTGTTGACTATGCTATGCGTCGCTCAACATACGTCACTTACTCCGTTGCTATGATTCTTTTCTGATTCGGTTAAAACACGCCCCATAATCACAGCCCAATGGAGAAGTATCATACTCATATTCTGACTGGAATCTGAGTATGACAATGTCAGGCTACCTATTTGCAGAAATGACAAGCAAGCAGGCGTCATTGGACAAGCAGATCCGTTTCATCTCTGGAGAAGCGTTCAGTTTTTCCGCTTGCAAATCCCTCCATGTAAATAGCGAATCCGCCATGGCGCGAGCGCAACTGGCTTTTAAAGGGAAACGGGAGATGAGATTCTGATTGGTTTATTGCACGTCCAAAACACACCCCTTTCTCATTAAGAGACTAGGGTCAACCCTTTTGGACCACGTGCCGACCATTAAACTAGCAAAAGTGAAAAGTGCACTTGTGCCGTGCGCTTCAGACCCTGCGCTATAATAGGGCCCCTTGTATATCTCCCTATATCTGACCAAGCGGCAACCTTTGAGCAGTTTCTCTTGAAGCCAATACGGAAGTGACTTAAACTGCAATTCATCGACTGACAGACTCCAGAAGGGAGCAGAATCTCATTGAGCCCCATGATAAAATGCACAACTTTACAGCAGAATAAAACATGTTTACAGCCTGAATCAAATTGTGGTTTTGGTCTATATGGATAATTTTGCCCTTCATGACAACTGTGAGGAGGTGAATTTTTTTTAGAACTCATTCGCTTACATTATATAAAGCATTACAGTTCTGCATAACTAAGGGTGTGGCCACTTTGAGTGACAGGTGGATAGCCATTTATCTGCTGTCTGTTAGTCATCGCGTCACTTCAGCTCCGCCCACGTCCCGCCTTCTTGCCCATTTTCTGTTATCCGGGAGTGACGCGCGATGACGCGCTGCCAAGATGGCAACGGCCAGCTCGTCCCTACTTTGCTATCGTCCATACAATTCTATGGGTGACGTCACGGACACTACGTCCATATTTTTTTACAGTCTATGTATCTGACACACCCATTTCAGGTCTTGCAGTCTCTACTAATGAGCTCATGAGTTGAGTCAGGTGTGATAGATGAGGGAGACGTATAATGTGCAGGGCTGGTGGTGATCCAGGACAGGTTTGAGAACCAAATGTTTACTCATAGGTTTTGGAACAGAGCCTAGACGTTTAGCGAAGATGTTTTAGCCATATAACAGAACTCACACATACACATACACATCCTAAACAGACACCGGACACTGGTCTTTAAAGCTTAACATAATGTTATTTCTGTGTCTATAGGTGCTCTGGATGTTAATGTGATAGAGCGACTGCCGTCCCAGGAGACGATGTGTTGCTCAAGCCCAGGATAAGTGCTGGGAAAACACGGCTTGGGTTTTGCCACGGTTCGTTCTTACCTGCTCTACGTCAGTCTGTCTGTGAGTCTGTCCAAATATCCCAGTGTCTGTCAACCAGTCAGTCAGACGTCAGTTACACAGCACACACACACACCTCAAAAACAAGAGCTAACACACACAGACTGTCGCACACATGTAGGAGATTCCAGCTACGCTAGGAACTGAAGCAGGTTGAGGTCGTATGAGCAGATTCATAGGAATCTGTGCCACACATAAACACCCTTTTTCTCATTCCATCTTTGCGTTTTCCCTCACTGACGCTTTTATAAAAGTGGTGCGATCGGCAGCAACATCCACTCAAAAAATATTTAGGCCTAAATTGTCGATTTATGCATTTGAATTGCATTTAAACTCACTGTGTAAAAAATTAATATGCAATTCAAATATATAAATAAATCTTAAACTTAGGCCCAAATATGTTTTTGAGTAATGCGTTGGAGTAAAGTGTTTGCAGCATGGCATAGAACCGAGAACTCATGCTCATTTGAATTCACCTTGACCTCTATCGACCCCTGACCTTTAACCCTGAGGTGATTCGACACAGCACAGCGAACACCTTAACAACCTTCGAGTGTGTGTGTGTGCATTTTTACGTGTTGCCTTGGTGCGCACGTGCGCGCGTTCTCCATCACGCCAGGGTTAAAGGTCACCGGAAGAATGAGGGAAACACATTGAAAACACAATAAGCGACGTCACGTCACGACAAACACAACGCACGCACGCACACATACACACACACAGCGAGGAGGAGGACGGGGGAGACAGTAGAACAGTGAGAGAATATATGAAGAAGCCAACATACAAACGCGGGATATGACACAACCTGAAGAAAAAGACAATACAGAGCGTGTGAGATCCCACTGAAAACACACACACACACACACACTGCAGCAGGTGCAGTTCCATTTGTAATTGCAGTGGATCTCATATGACATTGAAAGCAATCTTTGTTACACAACTCAGTGTCCAACTTTGTCCCATATGCATGTTTTTCTCATTACAGAGTATGAGGTTAGTGTAACAGACCTGAATACGTCCGAGTAAAGATTGGGTTTCTGCTCTCTTCTTTCGAACATCGTAAAGAACGAGACAGTATGTATGTACAACATTTTAAAGGGTCTTTAAAGGAATATTGCAGCTTATTTTCAACCTAATAGTTTTAATTATTTTAGTCATAAACTAGCAGAACATGAACTGAACAGCAAATAAACAAAGTACAACTATTACATCTTGTGAAACACTTAAACATTAAATGTGTTGGCTTGAAACTAGCGTGATAAAATGACCTACTACACATCTTCCTGTTATACTCAAATCTGATTGGTCGATCGTTACAAATTAAAATAACTGTTGTCTATTTGAATGTATTTTAAAATGTAATTTACTCCTGTGATCAAAGCTGAATTTTCAGCATCATTACTTCAGTGTCACATGATCCTTCAGAAATCCTTCAAAAGCCCTATTCGGAGGGTAACTGTTTCTCGTGGGTTTCTCATAAGGTATTTTCGTCATTGACAGGGGCTAGTCTGTGATTTTATTGCCGTCCGAATCCAGAATGTCAGTGTTTTTCTCCCACCCGCGTAAAATTCTCCGGCCGAATTACTTATTGTTTTTTGACAAACACTAACGTCGTGTGGTCATTGCCGTCCGAATCCAAATCTCTAGTCTATAGTTTCCATACCGGAAGCTATGTTTCCATCCACCTATTTTAATGCGCATTTTTGGGATATCGCATCAAAAAAGAATGGAAAAATGGAAACGCCAAGATGCGCATAAATTCTAAAAATGCGCATAAAAAACGTATGCGCTCGTTTGAGTCGGATACATTTTCTATCCGATACGAAATCATGCGCATAAACTACGATGGAAACGCATTTACCGAATAAATTCCTTGATGCGCATAAAGAAAATCATGTGACTTTCGCGATGTAACAGCATAACTGTACTAACCAGCGGAAAAATCTTGTTTGCAAAACATCTGAGATGCTGTTTTGGTCTTTCAAGTCTGTTGTCAAAGATGCTCGGTATATTTCCCTCCTAGAACTGTCTTACACGACTGCGTTCCCAAACAGCACATCTGCCTCTGAAAGCATGACAACACCTTTATTGAGACGCATGAGATTCTCTGAGACGCAAATAATTTATTATATACAAAAATGATTATATATGGTGGCGTCTCCTATGTTTCTTAGTGATTTTTTAGCGGTAGTTTATCAGAAAGTGACGATTATGTTGTCTTCGACTCACTGGATGGAAACAGTGCTTTATTCGCAAATGTTTTATGCGATATTGCATTTTTGCGCATAAATTATATTTGCAACTTTGGATGGAAACATAGCTACTGTAATTTGGATGCATTTTAAAGATCTAGCCTACACTTTTATTACTGAAATGCTGGAAAGTGTTTACAAGAACAATCTTTCATCACCGCTCAAAAGAGAAAAAGAAGAAAAGCACGTAAACATTTGAAATGGGCCTTTATTACAGCAGCGATATGTTAAAATAAGTACATGTAAATGTATATAAGACGCTTATTAACTTATTTCCGCACATTTCCACATTTTTAAAATGACATCCATCATTTTGAGATAAAATACAAGAAATCATTTTAACTATAATTCGTCTATCTTCCTATTTTTATTTTTTTAAAGGAGATTTAAATAATGAAACAATAACTAGGATATTATTTTTCTACTATTAAATTAAATATGAATTTATTCTTATTATTTTAAGCATATGACATTTTATTTACAGCAGACACTCATGCGACTGCCCACGTGAGCAGCGCGTTTTGCGATTCGTAGGATCACAACTCGCTCCTCCGTCGTGATTAAATCTCCATCCGAATGCACGAGTTTTATCACTGAGGTGACATGCAAATGTATTTTTACGGACATCCGCATGAGAAACAATTACCGTCTGAATATGGCTTAATATTAGGGATGCACCGAATCCAGGATTCGGGTTTGGATTTGGGCGAATATTGGGCTTTTTGACGGGGTTCGGTTTCTGCCGAACCTCTGAATTTTTTTCCACCGAACTCGAACCCTAGGCTTGCACTATGCGCGCTCCGCTGGTCGAACGTAATGATGCCGCTGTTGAAAGTGAAACTCATGAACAGAAAACGTGGCAGTATGCTACTTTAAGTCAAAAGAAGGCGATTCAAGTCAAGCTACATGTTTAATTTGCAATGCCGATTTGTCTCGTGATGACTAGGACCCTAAGCAACAGCCGCTGTTAAAACATCTGCGTATGAAACATCTGAGAGAATACGAGTTGTGCGTGAAGGAATCTACAGACAGCAGGCAAAATGTCTTTTATTTTACCGTGCAAACAGCCGCATATAGATCAGATAAAATATAAATAAAAAGAATAAAATACATAGGCCTACACTAAATATTTTTCACTTCAATAATTACCAAATTAAGATGACAAAACAAAAATACACTGAATCCGTAAGCTTTGAAGAACCGGAATTGTTTTTTTTGCATGTTTTTTTTGTCAAATAAAAATAGAAGGCCTAGGCTACCTCAAGCCACACCTTGTATGTTTTTTGTTTGTTTGTTTTTTAAGTTACACGTCTAAGTGATGTGGGTTAGTCTGGAGCACAGCCTGTTGACAGTTAAACCCGCGGAGGAAAACACCCTCTCAATCCTTCTGTCTCCGCAGCGCGCGATCCTCGGCTGACAGCGCGCGCGCCTCCTGCGCTCTCCGTTGTGTTGTTCTTTGAAACGACAGAGGACGACTCGGGGTAATTTTTCTATAAACCATCAGGAAACAGCGGCGAGAAGAACATACGCGACAATGATTACTTTAGTGAACTTGACCAAAACCACACTATTAAAAGCTTTAAACAAGGTTTCAGATGGTACTGATGTCCCGGGAACACAGAGATAACGCCTCGCTAGAGCGCCTTTCATTTGCTTTCCACCAGTCAGGAGCTTGTACTACTGCTGTATTTTTTGTCGAAATGGTCCCACACAGTAAGCTTTTCCATTGCTTCATTTTGCGAGATATATCTGGTTTCTGGTTGCATGTCGACGCACTCCGTGAGTGAACAAATAACGCTATACAGCATATTTTTCTAAAATGCATCAAAAAACAAACAAATAAAAAAGCGTTAAAAACATTTAAACCGTTTAACTGGTAGTATTAATCGATGGAGTATTAATTAATGGTAGTATTAGTCAAAGTTCTTTCTTTCGGTTAACGGTTAAATGGTCAATAGCATCCCTACACTGCTGTGGACATTGTTTACTTCGTTAATGTGTTTATTGTGATAATGGACTGAGGATGGCAGTAAGATTTGGTATTCGGTTTCGGATTCGGCCGAATCTTAACCAGTGGATTCGGTATCCGGCCGAACCCAAAAAATCTGGATTCGGTGCATCCCTACTTAAAATGCTGATTTGCTGTTCAAGAAACATTTCTTATTATTATCAATGTTGAAAACAGTTTTTGCGGCTTAATATTTTTGTGGAAAATGTGATTTTTGTCAGGATTAATAGAAAGTGAGAGAGAAAAAAATCAGCATTTTAACAGATATTTTGTAACATTATAAATGTCTTTTACTGTCACTTTTGACCAATTTAATGTGTCCTTGCTGCATTTCTTTAAAAATAATAACCTGGAATATTCCATTAAACACATTTGAGTGCTAGTCTCCTGTCCTCCACACACAGTGTCAGAAAAATGCACTTCGTTTCATCTGATTTGTGGTTTCTACATGCCTAGTGCTAAAGTGGGTGATAAATTGTCCCCAGTGCACAGACATTTTTGTCATTGACTGTCCAGAGTGGGACGGTCAGCAATCTAAGAAGTGGCCAAACTGCAAAAATGTACAAGAGTGTGTGAAACCCAAACTTAAACTCATATTCAGTAACATTATACAACAATAGATTCATTTCCTTTAACAGATGAAACTTATGACAGTTTGTTAGGACAACAACACAACATCAACACGAAAAATTACACCCATCAACATCGACACACCCATGCAGGTGTAAATGTGTGTGTAATTGTGTTAAATATCCTAGATCATGAATAATCGGACTTTATGCACATGTGTTTGTATGTTTCTATTTCTGTGGTTGGTCTTTACCTCTGATAACTGAGGTTTGATCCATGCCAAGACAGAGTTTGCATTAATATCCTTCCAGCTTATACCATTCGTCTGTGAGGGGAGGATTTGGGGCCGCCGGCGGATATCCTGACTCTAACTGTGCCAAATGGACTGCCAAGGGGACGGCAACCGGGGGTATATTGTGCGTGCATGGATAGGACATCGCTTGTTTTTGTGTATGGAGAGGAGATTTGTGTGGTTGTTGGAGGTGTGTAACAGAAGGTTTGTCACTGAAAATTAAGACCAAGGATCAAGGAAAACGCAATGTAAAAAAGAAATTGAGAAAAGAGGATGGAGAATGTGAGGAAAGAAACAGAGAAATTGTGTATTATAATGAAAAAGTAGGCGTGCAAAAAAACACCAAACAGAATTAAAGAAAAAAGGAAAAAGGTGTGATTTTCCAGATATCAGTGTGTTTTTAAGGATGTTTTCACACTTGAATCCTAAAATAACCAAATTCAGATCCCTTGAAGTGGACCAAAAACAACCCAGTTCACTGTATTCACACTGTTCTTGGCCTAAAATGAGGGTTCGGATTTTGCATTGACTCAAATTAAGGGCGGGATTATATGTTTGCTGGACAATATTTTTGCCATTTTATTTGGTGCCGCTATTGGCTCAGAAATTACAACCTTCACATTTGATTTAATCTAATTTATTCATGGAAAATTACGGTAGAATAATAATACATTTCTGTGATGATTTCCTCACTTTGATGAGTTTGCTGCTAAATGATTACATGTAAAATATTTTATTAAATATGCATTAAAATGGCATAATCGGCTCATGTCCTCCGATACCTTAAACTATGGAGCTAAAATAGTCTCAAAAATAATACAAATATGATACACAAATGCGCAAGCTTATTCACATTCACAAAAAAGTTACAAACAGCAATTTATAACTCAGTTTAAAAGTATCTGTCAAAGAGGTAAGATAAATTATATTTTTTCCCCTTAGAATTACGTTTCTTTTTCTTACCCCACTCATGTTTTAAGCATAAACGTACAAATTTACTTTTGATATATTTTTCAGAAGAAATTTTGCTTCTCAAGAAAGTTGAGATATTTCTACTGGAAAACAAGACAAACATACTGTGAAATAAAGTCATTTTTTGCAGTGCACAAATCACACTTGATGATTCGCAAATGTAGATTCGACAAAGTGCAAACATGCCTGTGCATTTAAGAATTGTGTTTTGCATTTAGGAATCTTAGTTTGTGAATATAAATTTGGTTGCGCACTTGCGAATCGCATGTTGTGAATATAAATTAGGTTATGATTTGTGAATTGCTGTTTGCAAAAGTATAAAATTTTTATGCACCATACAAAACAGCTGAAGCATTTGACTACGCAGATGAAAATATAAAGTGAACCTGGCATGCTTTTTGTTCAAAATGCAGGATATAAGTGAACCGCACAGTGGGTTTAAAGTGAACTAGTGCTTAAGGATCTGAGTTTATTTGATGTGTTCATATGCATAAACTAAATTGTAATTCTCAACTGCTTGATTGTTTATATCATGGCAAAATGTCAACTATATTATAGCACAGCTCTATATACAGCTGGATATATAAGTATATCCAACATTATCTGCACACATACAGTACACACGTAAAGCAATATATGCTAAATAGCTCATCTAAGTGGGCTATATAATCGACGCCCATCTATAATCTGCTAAATGCGACTATAAGGCAAGATATTATAAACATTAACATTAGATTTTTCTGTAAAGATGCTTTGAAATAATGTGTACTGTGAAAAGCGCTATATAAATAAAATTGACTAATTGTAAATGCTCTCAGCCTCCTGAAACCACCCAAGTGTGAAAACACCCAGAGATGTTTAGTGGTTATGTAATCTGTATTTTTGGAGAGATGGACACGAGTGTGTGTGATGGGCAGGTTTTGGGGGGTTCTTTTAGGGATGCTTGTGTGTGCAAACTGTTAGAAAGGGATCTTTAAGATCTAGCACGGAGGCTGGGATTGGGCCGAGACTGGTTTTCCCTGTGTGAATGTGTGTGTGTAACTCGCTTGCAGAAGCATTTAAACGTACCTTTCCGCACATTCCCATCAGTGGGTCGAAACTCTCGCGTGTTGAGGAGGAAGCAGGCTCTGTCCTGCTGGTAGCGTTCTTGTGTTTGGCCCACCGGGCTGCGCTCGTCCGGACTAAGAACCTGATCGATTGTGGGACAGTCCTCGTTTGCTAGAGCGGCACTGGCTGCGTCACCGTTCTGCTTCGAGTCTGAAGAGAGACATGAATCGACAGAGAAAGAGTGAGACAGGAGAGGAGGAAGACAGGGAATATTCAAGCAGGAAGCAGCTGTAACCAGGTGATTCATGAAAATCTGGTTCAGATATGGTCAATTCTATAAGCTTCTATAGTTCTGCACTGAATCTATAGGTTTAGAGTTTATTCTTAAATTAAAAAAACAAAAACATTAAATCTGCAAACAATAAGTTGGAGCTAAATACTTTGGTTGTTGCTCTTCTTTAAAGAGTAAATAACTAGCATGCCCTTGAATGAAGAAATTACAATGCACCTACATATGGAACTAATGTGATAGCAAAGTGATAAGTTGTTGTTATAGATGAAGAAATAAAATATTAGGGCAAGGTTATGCATTGCCCTTTTTCTGCCTTGTACCTTATAGAGCTAATTGTGACCCTATAGAACTATTAGAGACTTGCAGGTTTAAAAAACAATGAATAATTGATAATAGACATGACATTAGCAGGAAGAGCAGTGGGTCTGGAGAAACACACACACACACACACACACACACACACACACACACACACACACACACACACACACACACACACACACACACACACACACACACACACACACACACACACACACACACACACACACACACACAGTTGTACAGTGTAAGGACATTATGTTGCATTGTACCGTTTTAACATGGTTGTGGCTTTTTATGTGATTTATTTGAGTTCATTTTCATTTTTAGGTTCACAGAGATGATATATAAATATAAAAATCAATATAATACAATATATAAAAATAATATTATAATATATAATATTAAATAGGCCTAAATAAACCATTCAAAATCATTAAATCATTATCCAAAAATAGCCATTTAAAATAAAAACATAATACAATATAACATAAAAACTAAATGTCATATAAAAAAATTGTTTGATATAATATATTTTTTTCTGTTGGATTTAAAACTATAATATAATAAATATAAATAATATATAAGCCATTTTTCTGTTGCATTTCAGACAAAAATAACCATATAATGATATATTAACCATTTCAACCACTCCAAAAACTGTTCAGTACTATCATTAAAAATATTTGACCATATTGTTGAAACTTGTTGTTCTATGGCTTGCACATGCCATAACATAAGATGACCAAACCCTATAGAAAATTCTTATGGAAAGAATCGTCCATAACAAGGTTAAAAACAGTCAATGAAAGAGATTTTGTGGTGCACAAGAAAATCTGTTTGTATTTGTTCTGTATCTCACCTCTGTTAATCTCTATGATCTCCTCCTGAGCTAGAGGACAGTCTCCTGCCAGTCCGCTCGACCCCAGCCCGCTCGACCCCAGCACGCCGCCCAGCACGTTACCCAGGATCCTCTGGGGTGAGGCCGTCGCCATTGCAAGGGCATCCGGCTTGCAGTAATTGGGCGAGCCGGGTTGTGGGGCTCGCGGAATGTGTTTGTTCTTCTTTTTGGGCAGCTTTTGCTTGGCCATGGCCAGAGAGTAATACATGCCGAAGTTGTTAACAATTACGGGAACGGGCATAGCAATAGTCAGCACACCCGCGAGGGCACACAGCGCCCCCACCAACATGCCTGACCACGTCTCCGGATACATATCTCCATAGCCTAAGGTGGTCATGGTCACCACGGCCCACCAGAAACCAATGGGGATGTTCTTGAAGGTGGTGTGTGCGCTCGCCGTAGGGTCGTCCGGGCTGGCTCCTATCCTTTCGGCGTAGTAGATCATTGTGGCGAAGATGAGAACGCCAAGAGCGAGGAAGATGATGAGCAGGAGGAACTCATTGGTGCTGGCGCGGAGCGTGTGCCCAAGAACACGCAAGCCCACGAAGTGACGCGTCAGCTTGAAGATACGCAGGATTCGGACGAAGCGCACCACGCGCAGGAAGCCCAAAACATCTTTTGCCGCTTTGGAAGAGAGTCCGCTCAGACCGACCTCCAGGTAGAAGGGCAAGATGGCCACGAAGTCGATGATGTTCAAAGCGCTCTTGAAGAACTCGACCTTGTCGGGACAGAAGACGACACGCGTGAACACCTCGATGGTGAACCAAACCACGCACACTCCCTCCACATACGTCAGCCAGCTGTCCGTGACCACCTCGTACACGATCTCCTCTCTCGTCACGTTCCCTTCTGTAACGTTCTCGGTTTTGTTGTAGATGGTGTTGAACGCTTCGTGCGTCTCCATGCAAAAGGTGGAAATGGAGATGAGGATGAATAGCAGGGATCCAAATGCCACATACTGAAAAACAAGAAAGAAAGGCAGGGTTCAGCAGGGGAGACAAAAAAAAATTATGGCAACTTTGGTTCAACACACGAAACTGTCAAATATTATTTATTGTAAATCATTATGAGTACAAGTTGTAATCGCTCCCTTTTTTCTGTTGGATTCCTTATATACCTTACTTTATACACACACACACACACACACACACACACACACACACACACACACACACACACACACACACACACACACACATATACACACACACACACACACACACACACACTATATTGCCAAAAGTATTGGGACACCCCTCAAAATCATCGAATTCAGGTGTTCCAATCTCTTCCATGGTCACAGGTGTATAAATCAAGCACTAGGCATGCAGACGCTTCTACAAACATTTGTGAAGGAATGGGTCGCTCTCAGGAGCTCAGTGAACTCAAGCGTGGTACCGTGATAGGTTGCCACATGTGCAATAAGTCCATTCGTGAAATTTCCTCACTACTAAATATTCCACGGTCAACTGTTAGTGGTGTTCTAACAAAGTGAAAGCAATTGGGAACAATAGCAAGTGGTAGACCATGTAAAATCACAGAGCGGGGTCAGCACATGCTGAGGTGCACAGTGCGCAGAAGTTGCCAACGAGTCAACAGCTACAGACCTCAAAACTTCATGTGGCCTTCAGATGAGCTCAAGAACAGTGCGTAGAGCTTCATGGAATGGGTTTCCATGGCTGAGCAGCTCATCCAAGCCTTACATCACCAAGTGCAATGCAAAGTGCCGAATGCAATGGTGTAAAGCACGCCACAACTGGACTCTCGCAGGGGAGACGTGTTCTCTGGAGTGACCAATCACGCTTCTCTGTCTGGCAATCCGATGGACGAGTCTGGGTTTGGTGATTGTCAGGAGAACGGTACTTGCCTGACTGCATTGTGCCAAGTGTAAAGTTTGGTGGAGGGGGGATTATGGTGTGGGGTGTGTTTTTCATGGGTTGGGCTTGGCCCCTTAGTTCCAGTGAAATGAACTCAATGCTTCAGCACACCAAGACATTTTGGACAATTTCATGCTCCCAACTTTGTGGGAACAGTTGGGGGATGGCCCCTTCCTGTTCCAACATGACTGCACACCAGTGCACAAAGCGTCGGTCCATAAAGACATGGATGAGCGAGTTTGGTGTGGAGGAACTTGACTGGCCTGCACAGAGTCCTGACCTCAACCCGATAGAACACCTTTGGGATGAATTAGAGCGGAGACTGCGAGCCAGTGCTTCTCGTCCAACATCAGTGCCTGACCTCACAAATGCGCTTCTAGAAGAATGCTCAAAAATTCCCATAAACACACTCCTAAACCTTGTGGAAAGCCTTCCCAGAAGAGTTGAAGCTGTTAGAGCTGCAAAGGGTGGGCCAACTCCATATTAAACCCTACGGATTAAGAATGGGATGGCATTAAAGGTCATCTGCATGTAAAGGCAGGCGTCCAAAAACTGTTGGCAATATAGTGTATATATAGTACTATTTTACATTTTCTGTAAACTTGTTTTGAAACAATACGCATTGTGTAAAGCACTGGACTGAACTGAATTAACAAACATGCATTGTTCCGGTAAGCAGATGCTTTTATCCAAAGGAACTTGCAATACACTCATTACAGACACAATCCCTCAGGAGTAACCTGAAGTTAAGTGCCCTGCTCAAGGACACGGTGCTATCAGCTAATGACCCAAACCAGCATCCGGTTTTTGTCTTAAGCTTTAGCCATTACGCTAAAATGGTAGAACACAAACCCACAACCTTAGATTCATTGTGTGATATCCACTGTGCGGGAGCCGGGAACCCACATGTATATATTTGTTGACAATGTGTATAAACCTAACCTGTATTGTATCCAAAACTAGACTTGGACTGTGTGTGTTTTATACAAATCAACAGTATTAAGATGGTACCAGCAGATGAAGAAAACACATTCTGGTAATTGCATACAATCCTCACCTCTCAAATATGATGAAATTATATTTATAAATCACCTCTGAAAAAGTTGAAGCCATGCTACCTCTCTCTATTGCCTAATGCAAAACTAATAGTTTGTCGTTCAGATGTTTATTAAGGGATCTGTCCTCGACATCATTTTATTTCCTCTAGAGTCTAGACATTGATCAATCCACACAAGATCAGTTTGCATTGACATGATGACCATGCATGCATAGCTTCATATATTTCTGAAATCACATGGACCCTAATGACCTATTTGTCCAACACTGAGCTCAGGAAAAACAATAAGTTTCTATAAACGGAGACATACAGTATCATAGCTTTACATACAGATCCCTGGCAATGTAAAGAAGTGAACTGATGATTCTTTGATCAATGCAGTTCAATAATAATCCAAAGCATCATTTCACAGAGAAAGACATGTAGAAAGACATGTAAAAAAAACATTAAACTCAGTTTTTAAAGATGAAAATCATATTCGTTGAGTGAATCACAATTGAGTGAATATATAGGAGAATTTTAATTAATTATGAACATGATCATTTCATTTTTAAAAGATGTTTACATGTCTTCGTGTAAATTAACAGTCAATCTGTTGCTGTTACATTTATTAAATACTCAAACTGAAAATAAGTGTAAAAAAAATTAAATAAAAAAAACAAAAGTGCATAACAAAATGACTAAAATTAAACTAAAATTAAAATTGAAAGCTGATTCAAAATATGAATAAATACTATAACAGTATATAAATACTACAATAACACTGAACACAGCTCTGGAAAAAAATATACATTTTAACCATTTTCCAAATAGTTATTCATATTTATAATGTGTATAATATAATATTATTCCAGAGGTTCCACCTCTACAAATACATCATTTATTTATACATTTAACAGAAATATTCATTTATAATCCACATTTATATCTGTTTAATGTTGCTTTCTACTAACAGTTTGACAAATTAAATAAAGATGACAATATAATGATAATACATTTCATAATTCCAGCATGAAAATCCCTCCTCTGGTCCCCAGACACTGTTTCCTCTGTATTTGGTCTACTCAAAAGCGTGCCAGAACCTTAACTAGGTCCTGACGTACACACACACACACACACACACACACACACACACACACACACACACACACACACACACACACACACACACACACACACACACACACACACACACACACACACACGCAAGAAAATCTCCATTAGTCTCATATAATCTCTCACCTAAATTCTCTTTTACACACTGATTTACCTCCGACTGTAACCCACAGAATAAAAGGCCACTAAACACTCCAGAGCTGGTGTTTGATGCCCATTTAGGAAATGACCCTGCTGTTATTCGTTTTACACATTAAATCAAGCGTTTAATTCACAATCAACCTGCCAAAAATACTACATTCATACAACCATTTGATTGTGCAAGTAATTTCTCTCTCAAATTCACAAGTCTTTGCAAACGGAGTATAAGAAAGATCAAATGCGTATTTATATGAAGATCTCTCTCTCTCTCTCTCTCTCTCTCTCTCTCTCTCTCTCTCTCTCACACACACACACACACACTCAGAGCCACTCATGTGCATGAGATGTTCCAGGCATTTAGGACAAACAGGGTTGAAAGCCTCTCCTCCACTCCACCCCTCTATCTGCTCGCTCCATTTATCCCTCCATCCAAGACTGCTTTGTTTCACAGGCTGCCCAGGATTTGTACTGAACCATCTACCTCCTCCTCTAACACACACACACTCACACACATACTTATGCCTCTATCATGGTGGAGGCTTGTGCGTTGTGCTAAAGATATTTTCTCTATTTTTAAACTTTTGCATTTTTAAACTTTCATTAAAGTCACCATGAAATCAAAATTGACAATTGTTCAGTTGATTGTTTCTTATGGAATATTGCAGTATTTATTATAAATGATTTATCAGTGCACATCACTTTTAATTCATGTGCCCTCCCCTTCCTCTTGCAGCGACATCTCTTCTCTTCTCTGATGACGTGTTTACTGGCTTGAGGGCGGGGCAACCTGTCACTCACAGGAGATCCACCAATAGCAAACCACAACCATCCCCAAAGACAAAATCAAGCCCCGCCCCACATTTTTTCTCATTCTAGACGCTTTTATTTTATGCTAACATTAAAATATTATTTAGTAATACTGCAAAAAAATGGAAGTTGTAAATAAAACAAAGATTATTGGAGTATATTTTAAAAGAAAATACTATTTTCAAAATGTCATGTTTAATTCAGTGTTAACTGCCGATGTGAAACAATTTTCATTCAGAAACTGTTAGTAAATTTGACTAATAATTAAAAAAAGAAAATCCTGCACCATTTTCTTTTCCCCCCGGCATTAAAGTTTTTTTTATAAAAGTATAGACTAGCACATTTGTGTCATTTACATATTTATAGCACATATATTCACTCCAAACCATCTTAAAAAGGGAAATATTTTGAATTATGCAATCAGGAATATGATTGCAATAAAATAGTATTGTTACTTCAAAATGTCATATTAAATTCAATGTGCTAACTGTAATTATTTGTGAAATTTACTAGGAATTTCTGAGTGATAATTGTTTCACACTAAACCCTACACCAAAGATGAGCCTTTTCCACATTTATAGCTCATATAATCAGGGGAAATATTTGTAATTATGCAATCAGGAATAATAAAAACACAGAAAGTGAGAGGGAATAAGAGCAGAGCGAACGACAGATCTGAAGAGGACAGGTGCCTATTTCAGGTGAATATAAACACGCAACTCTTTTTAAAGTACCTGCCTCATCCCACAAGCCCCTTCTCTTTCTGTTTGTCTTCAGTCTCAACCTGACCTAGTTACAGACTGCTGCAGTTACCAGCTTCCTCTGCCCAGGTCTCCCTCTCTCTAATGATCTCTCATGGAAGTGCTCTGTGAGACTCCATATTGCCTGCTTAAACAGGGGAACTAGTCAGTCGACAAACCAGTTGCATGTTTAAGTCACACTCTCTAGTACTTTATGCTCTTTGCAACATTTACTTACATTTACAAGAAATGCATGAAACCAGCATACCGCTTACTGCATACTGCACAGTATATACTGTAAACTGCCTACTATGTTTAAAGGGGACCTATTATGCAAAATTCACTTTTGAACACAGATGTGTGTCCACAGTGTGTGTAAACAACCAGCCTATAATGGTAAAAATCCACCCAATATTTTTTTTATAATCCCCATCAATCATTATCAATAATGTGCTGTTTCACATTTCCCCCTACTCCTACGTAAGAGTAGGGAAACCCCGCCCATGACTGTTGATGATTGGCCCTTTTAGCATAGACACACCCCTGAGTGAGAAGCACAGAGACGCCATTTCTGTTTATACTCACTGTATATCAGCTAGCTAGAGTATTACAATGTCTGCGCCAAAAACATTCCAAATGTTCTGTTGTTGGATGTACCAACGAACATCCGAGTCACTGAGGACACCGTGGTTAAAGGGAAAGTTCACCCTAAACTGAAAATTAACCCATGATTTACTCACCCTCAAGTCATCCTAGGTGTATATGACATCCTTCTTTCAGACGAATAAAATATATTATATTAAAAATGTCCTGGCTCTTCCAAGCTTTATAATGGCAGTTACTTGTTGGGTCGTTTTTGAAGTCCATAAAAGTGCATCTATCCATAATATAGCTGCTCCACACGGCTCCGGGGGGTTAATAAAGGCCTTCTGAAGCGAAGTGGTGTTAAGTTTGTGTAAGAAAAATATCCATATTTAAAACTTTATAGACTAAAATAACTAGCTTCCAGCGGTCAGCAAGTCGACTTGCGCTAAAAGAGTAACCCTTGAACCCTTGACGCATGCATATTGACGACATTTACATTTACATTTATGCATTTGGCAGACGCTTTTATCCAAAGCGACTTACAGTGGACTTATTACAGGGATAATCCCCCTGGAGCAAAATGGAGTTAAGTGCCTTGCTCAAGGACACACTGGTGGTGACCGCTGGGATCGAACCAGCAACCTTCTGCATATCAGTTCCATGGTTTCACCCACTGGACCACCATCTCACATACGCAGAACGCAGAAGCACAGAGGATAGAGCAAAACAAAACACCGGTCATGAATTAGAGTCTAAAATGAGAATTTTAAAAGAGAAATGGCGGAGGATTTCGATATAAGAGAAGAGGGGCAAGAGTTTGTTGCCCAGCACTATCCGAGAGAGGCGTCAAAGCGTGTGATGCTCCTGTATATCCCGTCAGGGGTTACTCTTTTAGCTCAAGTTGACTTGCGTACCACTGACCACCGGAAGTTAGTTATTTTAGTCTATAAAGTTTTAAATATGGATATTTTTCTTACACAAACACGCCACTTCGCTTCAGAAGGCCTTTATTAACCCCCCGGAGCTGTGTGGAGCAGTTATATGATGGATAGATGCAGATGGACTTCAGAAATGACCCAACCATTCACTGGCATTATAAAGCTGGGAAGAGTCAGGACATTTTTAATATAACTGATTGTGTTCGTCTGAAAGAAGAATGTCATATACAGCTATGTGAGTAAATCATGGTCTAATTTTCCTTTTTGAGTGAACTAACCCTTTAAATTTAATTTCTGAAGGAACTGTGCCAAAGAATGTCAGTAAAATGTTATATATTTGCGTAAATCATTACAAATCATTTTACGCATGATTGCTTCACCAACGAGGGTCAGCGCTGAATTTGCAAAAAACTTGTTTCTGAAGGGTGGGTCAATACCAACGCTTCGAGCTCTAACTTCATATCCAGAACAAGTAAGGATAGCACTTCATATTTTGTGAATGTTTGCAAATTTCCTTTCTGAATGAGCTTTCTAGAATGCTGTACGGACGGCTAATATGGCTAAAGTGACCATAGACCATAGACCATGACTTTATTCACAGAGACTAGAGCTATCTATGTCGTTTTATCCCAAAAATGCTCACCGTCTGCGTAATTCATAAACGCACATTTATTATGCATTGTATAGTCAGGTGACGGACTTGTTGCGTTCACACACAAGCACCTATACAACAATTTATAGATTAACATGACGGTAAATTACATGCTATTAGATGAGTTGAATTCACGTAAATCCACAACAACTAACGTTACATAAATGTATCCACTAACCATTCAGAAACGTCCAGGTGCAGTCTGAAAGTTTTCACCTCTTTCTGAGTCTCTCCATTTCTGTCCGACTCCAGTTCAAACATAAATGCACTCCATAACTGGTTATTTCTGACATTTTGGCTGTGAGATATTTGTTGTTGACTTTGTATCCGACTTTATAGCTCGTGTAAAGAAGCCGCTGGAAGGGGGCGGGGAGCAGCAGCTCATTTGCATTTAAAGAGACACACACAACAGATGATCTGGGAGGTATTTTGAGCTGACACATTCTGCGGACACCAGAGATGTATATGACATCTTGTAAATATAGGCATAATATGTCCCCTTTAAGCCTAATTAATTCATCATTCATGAAACTATATAATTATATAGTACCACAAAAGTAAGCATGGTGTTACAATCACAATTGTAAGCAAAAACATAGTATTAGCATGGTACCAAATTCACAGTGCTACCATACTATAATAGAAAACATAGTACCATAGTACCAGTCCAAAAATTACCATGGCACCATATTGTCCAAAAACACAGTATTACTATACTATATTGTCCAAAAACATAGTTTTACCATATTATGTCCAAAAATGTGGTATTACCATGCCTTGCCATCATATTAAAAAAACACAGTATAACTGTAGGATGTCCAAAAACATAGTTTTACCATAGTACCATGTCCAAAACATAGTTTTACCATAGTACCATGTCCAAAACATAGTTTTACCATAGTACCATGTCCAAAAACATAGTTTTACCATAGTACCATGTCCATATATGTCATATTGCCATAGCATCATATTATAAAAACACAGAATTACTATACTATGATGTCTAAAACATAGTTTTACCCTAGTACCTTGTCCAAAAATGTGGCATTACCATGGCATCATATTCAAAAAACATAGTATAACCATACTATTATGTCCAAAACATAGTACCATGTCCTAAAAAGTGATATTACATGACTCCATGTTTAAAAACACATGGTATTGCCATGTCCCGAAGAGCATGGTATTTTGTGTAAGCGTGTGAGTATTTCTCTCTGCTGCACTGGAGCTCTGCTCACTATCTTTCTGTCTTTGGTGCAGGAAGGGGAAGCAAGCACAGTGGTTGTCATGGAGACAGTGATGAAGCTGTGCTGCGGTAAACACACGTCATTAGAGTCACGTTAACACTCGTGTGCACACACTTTCACACACACAAGCGTCGTGCACCACGGTACAGTGTGAGACGTTAAAATAAACGCAATCGCTCACAGCATGTGTGAAAGTCACTGTCTGCTTTCCCCCCTAATCTTTCCTTCTTTCTTTCTCTGGCCTGCTCTGTTAATCTCCTCCACCATAAAGCGGCAAACGGATGTTAAAGGGATAGTTCAGCTGAAAATGAAAATTCTGTCACCGTCGACTCACTCTAGCATTCATAACGTGTTAATTCTGCTGTGCAACACAGGAGGTGTTTAGCAGGATGTCAACACTCACCAAATGAATGAATGAATGAATAAATAAACCAAGTGTCAAGCTCCAAAATAAGACAAAAAAGGACATGACTATTGTCAGTAAAATGAAGTCTCTTCTGCTCACCAAGGCTGCATTTATAAGATCAAAAACAATCAAATCTGAATTTTCAGCTTCCTTACTCCAGTCTTCAGTGTCACATGATCCTTTAGAAATCATTCTGAGGATTTGCTGCTCAAGAAACATTCCTGATGTTGAAAACAGTAGTCATTTGAAATAGAAAACATCATTTCTAACCCTGCATCCCACAATGCAAAGCATCCTGTTCTATTACCAGTGTACTCGAGTTAATACTTCCACCATGATTTTTAAAATCTCTTGACTCATTATTTCATCAGATTGACAAATTAACCCTCAAAGGACCTTCGGGACAAGTGTGGGCAAAATCTTTTTTTTAATTTAAATTAAAAAAATACTTCCCTTAATCTGAGCGGTACAAGACTTGGCTACTTTTTCTAAGTTTGCCCCCTGAACACAAAAAAAAATGAATTGACTCGATTTTATAATGTTAAGTGGTTGAAAAAAAACTCCTTAATTGGGCCTTCGTGGACAAAAATGGGCACCCATAGGAATTAATGTGAATTTAATAGATTTCAGAGCTTTTTTTTTTTTTATTTGTCCAAAAAAATGTAATAGATCCAACACAATGCAGATCATACATACACATAAATTAAGAGGCAAGTCTGTACAACATTCTGAATGTGGCAAACACACACACACACACACGTCTAAAACAACGAAGATGTTTTTTTTTTTTAAATTTACAATTTTAACTTGTGATAAAATGTAAAACTTAAGAGGTTAAATTCATTAAAACATTGGTCTATAAAGTTCAGCCTTTGTGCAGCTATGCTTAATGTTGCCATTGGGTACTATTATTGCCATCTAATGGCTACAGAATTTTTTTTATTTTATACCAACATAGGTCACCAGATGTCACCAAAGTCATCACATTTTTAGGTTTTGGCTCTCTGAACATACTGGAATTCTTTTTTTTACTTAAGTTAAATTAATATTAAATATAAAAAAAAAATAATATATAAAATAGATATATTTTACATAAAAATATTGTACTTTTAGTGGTAAATAAATTCAAAAATTCAACAAAAATAAAAAAAACTGCATAAATTGATAGTTTTTATATTATTGAAGATATTGATATAACATTTATTTAAAAAAAAAATTGAGGTCACACCTCAGACCCCCGTGCCCAAAAGTGTCCACGAAGGACCAATTAAGGGCTGTAATATGAAGGTCTTTTGAAGGTTAAAGGTGCACTATGTAACATTTTTTCAGTAAAACCACTAGGCCAGTGTTATATATTTTGTTCAGTTGAGTACTTACAATATCTCAAATGTTTTGTAAATTGTGAGAAAATTGCTATTTTAATCAAGGAACCTGGACGTGTGAGGGAGTCGCCTATCGATGGCGTCATATCTGCGTTCCCCTTAGTTTCCGGTTTTATTCTGCAGAAACGCTTTACTCTCACTGCAGTGTGAACAAATGTCATAGCAGCCGCTGAGTGAACGCACAGAGTAACGTCATAACATCATCAACACACTCAGATGTGTCTAATATTATAAACAGAGCTGCGTTACCTCATACTCATGACCGGAAAAGCGGAAGTGGCGCCGCTGTGTCATAATAAAAGTCCCGCTGCTCATCTTATTAACAATCGCTCTTGCGGCCTTGCTCAGCTCCACAATACTCGGTCCTGCTTCTGCTTCATACTACAGTAACGTTAATAATCATATTCATGAACATGATTTCTGCCCGAGTCCTAATCCCGAGTCTTTCCCCCCGGCTGTGAGGTGGAGACCACATGTCCCAAGATTCTGCGCTCAAACGTGGCGTCATCAAACTACACCTTTGTTTTGAATAGGCGACCTCTAGTGGACGGAAAAGTTACATAGAGCCGCTTTAAAGGGATAGTTCACAATAAAATAAAACTTCAAACTAGGGATGCACCGATACCGATACCAGTACTCGGGTGTCGGTCCGATACTGTTGTGAAGTACTCGTACTCGTAAAACTACCCCGATACAACCGCACCCGATACCACTTTATGGCAACACATCTTCGGATGCGGAACTGCGTGGAAAGTTACATAATTCGGCGTGCACACCGCGGCACCAAGTGCAAAGGGGTCTCGCACTCTCAAAGCGCACGACTGCCATAGTATGGCGTCATTTTTGCCGCGCGCACCCGAGCACTAGTGCGGACGCGGCGAGTATAAACCAAGCTTAACCGCTCGTGAGGCAGATACCGCTCGGTAGTGAGTGCTGAAAGTGAAGGGCTGTTTAGTATGGATGTGCGCAATGACTAGCCTAACTCCAGTAGTATAACAAGCCTAAGCAAGCTTAATTGTTATACTAGTTTGACATAACATGGAAGAAAATGGAAAAGTTTTGTGAAAGCTTTCAAAATCCTCCTTCACCCGAGTGGAGATTTATCTGAATCCTCCGCGAGCGCCAGAGAAAACCAACGCATGCAAAACCTGAGGTAAAATTAAATGATTTTGTTTTGCTGCAGATATGCACTTTTCAAAATAATATATTAATTTCAAGATATAACATTTACACGACAGTAATTTAAACATAGCCTTTATAAAAAATATATATTTAAAGCTAAACCTTAAATGTGCCAAAGAAAAGTAAACGACTAGAATTTTCCAAGTCGTCTTGCAGCAGCACTAACGTTTAATCTCGCACATCCCTAGCTCAGTGTCACACATTGTAGATGAAAACAGAAACAGGCTCATAGCGGATAATGCAGAGAAGCTTCTTTTCATCTCCAAAAAGGGCTGTATGGCTATGATAACGTATAATAATTTAATTCAGTTGTTCTGCTACTATGTTGTGTGGTACTGGAATCCACTGAATGTTACAGGTTACATTTATGTGAAATGGGCAGCAGTGCCATGTTTGTTTAGGAAAACACCAAGTTGAATATTAAAATGTCAGCAACAGCATCAATTTGTGTATTTACTTTGTTACAGTAATAAAGTGAAAAACATCTGATGAAAATAAAACATTATTATGTGGCGTTCACACCGGATGCGATTCGAGCGTGAAATTCGCGTGTGACAACTACACAACAGACGCGAATTCGCGTCATGGGAGGGGCTTCTATATGAGCCTAGATGAGCCAGTTCAGATTTTTCAACTTGAGCGTTTCGCGCGAATCGCGTGTTCAAAACGCTCAATTCGCGTCGCCTCAATCGCGCGAATCTCGCCGCCTCATTCGCACGAATCGCGCCGCAGAATGCCATTTTGCGTCTCTGCATTGACTTGTAAATCACTTGCGCGAATCGCGTCCGGTGTGAACGCACCTGTGGCGGGCAGCGAGGCCGAGGGACCGTGAGGGCGGGACGAGGCGGCGTTCATCAGGGAGGATGAGCGCCAGCTGCACGCCGCAGCGATCTCGGCCCTTGCGGAGGAGTGAGGGACTATAAAGGAGGAGCGACGACAGTGAGGGACGAGAGAGGACCAGGCCTGGACGTTTTGTTATGTGCACGCTGCAGTCGTCCGCGAGGGGCTGCAGCCTTTTTATTTTCATTTTGTGTTTGTGTGTGTGTAGGCGGCAGTCGACCGCGAGGGGCTGTCGCCGCCATGTTATTTTGTGTTTACTTTTTATTAAATGTGTTGAATGTCCGCCGGTTCCCGCCTCCTTCTTCCCGTACAAACAACTTTACTACAGCACCTTTAGAAGAACTGTAATGGTATTAAGTACTCGTATCAGTACTCGGTATCGGCAAGTACCCAAATATAAGTACTTGTACTTGGTCTGAAAAAAAGTGGTATCGGTGCATCCCTACTTCAAACCCTATATGACTTTCTTTCTCCTGTGTAAATGATGTTTTGATGAATGCCGAGAACCAAACAACATTGACTTTCATTGTATGGATTCCAAAACACTCTTTATATCTTCTTTTATGCACTTTTGGATCTTCATGAAGGTGAATATTCATTTTTGGGTGAACTATCCCATCAAAATATGAAAAATTAAATGTGCACATACTACAGTTTGAAACCTTTAGCACTGAATATCATCTCATACAGTATACAGTATTTAGTGTGCAGTATAAGCAGCACACATCTCCATTCTGACGTCAGAACCTCCAAACACACTCCCTCAAGACCAGATCATTCCTGCGAGCTAAAGTTTGACCTTCTCAAGCATGTTAAAGAGCCCGTTCCCGTTCAGGTCAGAGTATTAAAAGCCTGTAGTGTGATGTCACATGCCACAGGCGGTGGGTTCTCTACATCGACTGCAACCTGAAAACATCCGTGTGTTTTAATGGATGCAATGAAGACAAGAGAGAGGATTGACAGAAAAGGAAAGACGATCACATGGCAATCGGAAGAGTTAAATGACAAAACGCAGACTCTAAATTCTGATTGGATGAGCCGCGTTGAAAACTGTAAAATGCTGATAAACGCATCTAAATTAATGCAAAATGTGCTACATATCTTACATGTCAACCATAAACAACTGTAAAAAAAATATATATTTACACAATAAAGAAAAGTTGGGCAATTTTTTATATGAATTATTTTGTATTCTTTTTTAATATGTAACATTAATATTAGTATTAAGATTTTGTAAATATATTTAGAATTTTTAATCTAATTATAATTATTAATAATAACTTACTATTTATTGATGTCTTTTATCATATTGCTGTTGTGATTTAAAAAAATAGACTGCTGGTTAAAAACCTCTTTCTATGACAAATTATTATAATTGTTTTTTTTTTTTTAGATAATTGCAACTTTTTATCTCATAATTCTGCCTTTTCTCCACAATTGCGAGTTAGTTTAGCTCTTTTTTCTCAAAACTGAGATATAAACTCCCAATTACAAATAAGGCTGAGCAATTTTATCGATTCTGCGATATAAATCGACATTTTTTTCCCCAAGGATTGGGAAGTATCGATTTTTAAAGCTACACTGTGTAACTTTTTTAGTTTATTCTTAGCTAAAAACACTTAGTTCTTTCAAAAATATATGTGCTCATTAATGTATATTTACTTCTTTCAAGTAATAAAGTATTCTCGTAAGTTTATAATATGCCATTGAAAATACATACGGGTAAGGGGTTCGAATGGGGGTCGCCATGTTGCCCCTCCATCTTGAAAGTACATTAGCCAAAGAGGGACATACCCGTAAATTCAAGCTTCGCCTTTCGCGTTCTAACACTCTGTAATGAGTAGGAAAAGAGTGTGGCCCCTTTAAGAGCGTTCGCCCCGGTTGGAGCGCCTGCGTTCTGTGTGTGTGTGTGTGTGCACTGCGCCTCGAGCTCCCATGTGTGCGGATTATTTTCTGTCTTCTGTTGCTAACATTCATTTATTTTTGTTTTGTTGGGTAATGCTGTGGACGGAAGTGGAGTTTGTGCCGGACTCTTGTGGGGGTTCCGCGGGGAATAAAGTGCGGGCTGTTTGATGTCAATCGCCTCCGTGTTTGCATCGACTCCAGTTGCGTTGAGTGAGCTATCCGTATTTTTCACCCGGACACACGCGTTACAACTCGATGGCGAATGTGAAGAGGGGGATTGCTGGATCGAATTGGAAGCCATGTTAATCTTGGACTAAATCGGCCACCGTAGGAGTTAAAACAAAATCGGAATTGGGAGGAAAAGAAACTAATATTTACTGGATGGTCATATACCCTTTCACCGCTAGATGGGGGAAAATATCACACAGTGTAGCTTTAAGCCGCGAGTATCGATACATAAGTCCCATTCAAATCCCTGTGTATTTGGTCAGCCAGCCGCTAGTATTGCTGTAGAGCAAGTTACCCGTACTACTAACTTTACACAGACGCCGACGTCTACCTCTTCTTAATGTTTACGGAGCGAGGAGATTCAAGAAAATGGCGGCGAATATAAATCCAGCACCTTCATGCTTAAAAGCAGATGTGTGGGAGCACTTTGGGTTTAAAAAGAAGGAAAGCGACGACTTTTAGACTCAGGGGTCAACAACATGAGTTGCCCGCGGGTCTTTTCTAAAAATAGCTCACCATAGCAGCTGCGTTCAGTCGCTTCCGTGTTAATTTAAGCGCAGGGCTCCAGACTGAAGCCGAATATATACTAGTGTCTGTAAATAATAAATTGCAAAATACTATTTAAATATGTGCCCTGACTGAACTAGGGAGCTGATTGAGACGAGCACCCACTGTCATATCATGAACACAGACACTCAAAGGTATTCATGGTATTCAATTCACGGCAACCCGTCAAAATAAAAGTTCGGTTTAACGTGAAGAAATTGACTACAGATTGTAGCCTACAGTAAATTTAGCTACGTCTCTATGCAATAATAATTATGAAATAAATAATACTAATTATATAATTAATAATGGTTGCTTATTTTTCATTTATAAACAATGTTTACTTTTAAACAGCATACAGCCTTTACATCTTAAATAATAAACATAGATTTTTTTTTTTAAATAGTGGTATTGTACCGACTACTGGAACTACTACTATACTCTTTCAGGTGTAAAACAGTTTGGATAGTTGTTAACATGAGAATTATGATGCATTATTTAAGAGTTTTAAGTATTATATAACATGAGTAGCTCTCTGTGACTTTCATTTTTAAAAAGTAGCTCTCAAATGAAAAAACGTTGGAGACCCTTGACTTAGACAAAGCATCACGGTTTGCAAGCTGTGTGACACAAACGTGAAATACTCTGGAAATACCACCAAGTGTCAGTGTCAAGCTAAAAAAGCTGTCAAAGAAACTGTTCAGAACATGCCACTTGCTGCAATTTTTAAAACTCCATTGTTAATTGCAATACTGCACTTTATTTACTTATCAAAGGCTTGTAAGCTACAGTTTCAATAAATGGAACTAATTTTCTCAACACATCTTTGATTCATTTTGTCCAGCATTTGCAAGCTGTAGACTCTCAGTCCAGTCAGAGACATATATTGTGTAATTAATATTTTTAGTTTTCAGGTAAGTTAATTCAATCCAAGTAAATGAAACACTCAAAAGATGTCACCAAAATCACTCTGTCCCCTTTAAATCTTTCAGAAAATGATGTAAGTGTATCGAATAATATCGGATCGTATCGTTGGCTGAATATCGTGATATATATCGTATCGTGAGCTGAATATCGTGCATCGTATCGTGAGATTAGTGTATCGCTACAGCCCTAATTACAAAACATAAATTCAGAATTGTGAGATATAAACACAATTGCGAGTTATAAAGTCCAATTCTGAGGACATTTTTATTTTTTTATTTTCAAAATAAGTAATTACTTTACTTTGGAGTGTAACTTTTTTATTATTTATTTAGTGGCGGAAACAAGCTTCCATAGAATATATTATATTATATCAACCATTGAGACTCATAAAAAAACATTTTGGCCTGTAAAGGACAGCACAAGACAAATGTTACTACCATATTTTTTTGTTTTGTTGGACTATTGTTCAAAAATACAGAAAAAACAACAACAACTGTAATATTGTGAAATATTTTTACTATTTAAAATGACAGATTTCTATTTGGGTATACTTTAAAATGTAATTTGTTCATTATGATGCAAAGCTGAATTTCCAGCAGCAATTATTATTACATTAATATACTTATACCCATTTACTATTAATAATAATACAACTTTCATCAATGACTTATCATATTGCTTTTGTGCCTTTTCAACAAAGCCACTCAGTGATGTGTTTTACCATGCTTTACCACTTCACGCCATGCCTAAAAACACCTTATAAAAATCAACTAAAATCACTGTAACTTGTCCCAAAGAGGCCTATTTGCTTAATTAACCGCTCTAACTGAACAACGAGTTGCACAATCTGAAATTTAAATGCATAAATGAGATTTACACATTTCTAGAGATGCATATAGACACCGAGCAGATGTAAAAGTGCACTCATGCATCAGCAAAGAAGGAAATGTATCAAGCTGCCTGTCACATGGGAACGACCCATAACATCAGGAGAGACACCTGAGAGAGATGGAGAGAGAGTGTGATCGGTCATTTGATGTAACACAGGACACTGCGGGATACTGAAGGTCATGAACATGAAGGGGGACAGTGTGTGTGTGTGTGTGTGAGAAGGTATGCCGGTGGAACGTCTATAATGACAGACAGCACCGGTTCACACGTGCCACTGGTGCATTACAAGGATGTGTGAACTTTACTTCACATGCACAGCTGCATGCAAACAAGCACCTGAAATGCACTTTTTTCTGTAGTGCACCTGCTATTCTGAGCGTGAGCGTTTCATTAGCTTACACATTGTGTGTAAGACATGATGCACAAGCGTGCGTTTGTTGAAAACGAGCTGATGCACTGTTGCGTGCGGGACGGTGAGCGTCTCAGCATTCTGCCTGTTTTGTATTCTCTCTAGAAGACTGCAGTGTTGCCATGTACGTTTGTCCTTGCGCCACAGCGCCCACCCCCTTTTTCGCTGCTCCCGTCTCATTCACTCACCTCTTTTACTTGCAGTCTCTCTGTCGCTCTCTCTTTCTCTCCTCTCACTCTATCTTTGTCCTTAATCTAACAGAGCTTTTGTGGCCAAAAATTGCTTTGTAAGAGAAACGGCAAAGTCACGGCATGGGCACACGCATGATAACATGGGAACTTTTTTAATCTCGCCATAAAAACATGCATTGCATTCACCTTTACATGTGTGTGGCAGAAAGTCAAAGTGATGAATTTAGCATTGGCTACCCTGTATAGGAGCAGATGGCTAAACACACACACAGACGCACACACACACACACACACACAGACGCACACACACACACACACACACACACACACACACACACACACACACACACACACACACACACACACACACACACACACACACACACACACACACACACACACACACACACACACACACACACACACACACACACACACACACACACACACACACACACAGGTTTCCATATTTTAAAGAGACTTTCCATAGACATCATGATTTTTATACTGTACAAACGGTATATTCTATCCCCTAAACCTACCATCACAGAAAACTTTCTGCATTTTTAGATTTTTAAAACACTTTATTTAGTCTGATTTTCAAATTTTTAAAAAAACATCATGGGGACCAAAAAATGTCCCCACAAGGACTTAGGATATTGCCATCTTTGTGGGGACATTTTGTCCCCATAACATAGGGTTTACCTGGACCATACACACAGACACACACAGGTTTCCATGTTCAGAGACTTTCCATAGACATCATGATTTGTATACTGTACAAACTGTATATTCTATCCCTTAAACCTACCATCACAGAAAACTTTCAGCATTTTTAGATTTTAAAACACTTTATGTAGTTTGATTTATGAGATGTTTTCCTCGTGAGGAACAAAAAA
Source organism: Romanogobio albipinnatus (assembly GCA_023566225.1). Taxonomy (NCBI): domain Eukaryota; kingdom Metazoa; phylum Chordata; class Actinopteri; order Cypriniformes; family Gobionidae; genus Romanogobio; species Romanogobio albipinnatus. The sequence continues at coordinate 37,971,591 of CM042260.1, read as the reverse complement.
ATGTCCAAATAAGGTCAAAATTTACTGGTGTTACTATACTTGTGGGGATATTTTGTCCCCATAACCTTGGAAATACCAGGTACACACACAAACACACACTGGGTTTTCATGTTTTCCATAATGATTTTATACTGTACAAACTGTATATTCTATAATTAACCCCAAACCTAGCCATCACACAAAACTTTTTCAGATTAAAAAAAAAAAACATAATGGGAACCAAAACATGTCCCCACAAGGACAAGGATTTAGGATAATGCCATCTTTGTGTGGGGACATTTTGTCCTCATAACACAGAGTTTACCTGGACCGCACACACACACCCTAAATAGAGTTGCTAGTGCGAATCATGAACATACACTCACATATAAAGCTTAATATAACGTGCACGTCTAAATGTGTGTGTGTGCATTTTTGTTTGGGTTTACGTTGCTAGTTCAGAGACAAAATTGTTGTCAGAAGTGTGTTAACTCTAACAACATTCCCTTTGGGTATCCTCAAAAGTAAAATGTACTCATTAATAATTATATATAATATTTTTTATAAATTATAATTATTTTATATGTATAATAATTATATAGTAGTGGCTAAAAGTGATGGTATGTCCTCATTTAGGGAAGTGCTTTGGTTAACTTTGTAAAGCTTTTGATACGTTGAAGTGTCACTTATCTACAGCGTGTCCACCTGTACAAGGTCATGCCTATATTACACTGGAGCTTTAGGAAAAGAGCAAGTGTGTGTGTTGCCCTTGTCCTGTCTCCCAGAAACGGACACTATAGGACAGTTCTCCTGACTCAGCAAAATAAATAACTAAATAAGCAAACAAAAAAATGACCAGAGGGAAAACAGAAGACAAATGATGTCAAAACTAAGAATTTAGATGACTAAACTAGTGATTATCAAATAGGCTGCTGGTTAAAAGTCTAAATCTATAGAGTATCATTCAAAAGTCTCTTCTGCCCAACAAGGCTGCATTTATTTGACCAAAAATACAGAATAAAACAGTAATATTGTGAAATATCATTTCATTTTAAAGGGGTGGTAAAACATATTCTTTCGAAGGCTTGATTGTGTTTGTGGGGTGCACTGTAACGTGTTCATGCTTCGTTTTTAAAAAAAATTGCATTATTTTTCATATATTTTACTTTTATTCTACACTGCTCTGTCCCTCCTTGTAAAAACGGTCTGATGGTTTCCGGGTTGTATGAAGCCGGTCCCTCAAAAATACACAATGGGCTCAGATTGGTTAGCTGGCCCAGTGTGTTGTGATTGGCTAACCGCCTAGTGCACGTTTGTCGGAAACGTCACGCCCCTTACCTTTACCGGTAGCCTGTGCTTTGGGTAGTACAATGGCGTCAATAAAACCATACCAATTTGAGCCTGAATCAGACCCAGACAATTTTAGTGAAGATGATCGAGCAGAACCTGTTCAGTCCTCAAGAGTAAAGACTGCGGATCTATAGTGATCGCTACTGAATGGCACCGTTACTTTTGTATTTTTAGAACGATTTGCCAAATATCTGTCGCAAGAACGAACACTAAACATTGGCTTTACTATAGTATCCAAATCAAACACAGAAGCATGTTTAGCATGCCTGTAGATAAACAATACATAAAAGCTCTAATCAAAGAATTTACACTAATGCCAAGTTCGCTGTTGAGATTTAAAAAAAAGTTTGTACCGTTAGGTGTTTGTCGGATAACGTTAAGTATGAATGAGCATTTAACAAACTGGTTTGCAGAGCCAAACAGGGTTGTCATCTGTTTACTTCCTTGCTACAACGTACAATTAACAACACGAACTATTACAGGAAAACACATCGACGAAAAATAAATCATACTTACAGGTTGTGGCCCGTAAACAGAGTTTTTAAATCCATCTTTCAGGACAAGCCGTTGTGCGAATCCTTCATTGAACTCGTGAAGATTGTGGAAGCTTTCCTCTGTGAAATGTGCAGCACAGAGAGCGAGATTTGGGTAATAATTATGAGGGACCGAGTTAAAAATAAATTTTAACCATTGATCCCTAACTCCCCCGTCCCTAGGAAGGCTGAACAAAGTGGACCTGCAATCCGGATGAAAATAACAGCATTTCGTCAGCATTGCGGCAACAACATTCCAGCCTACTAGCTAAACCACAACAACTCTTCTCCACAGCAATAAAAAAAATGGCCTCACCCCCCCATATTTAATATTCTCGGAGGAGGGGTTTATGTAAATATTGGGGCTGGTGATGTCAGCAGCTTTGGAGGAATGTCTGTAGTCCCTAGCGGCCGTTTGCTGTAGTCCTTAGAAATGGATTTCTTTAAAAGCAAATATCTCCCTTTGCTTTAAACTTTGAACGTTGTAACTTTGCAGATGTTGTTTATGCTCAAACAGCAACATTACACACTAGCTAAAGTTAGAAAAGTGAAATCGTGTTTTACCACCCCTTTAAAAGAAAGGGCTCCTGGTTGCTTAATTGACAAAGACAAGTATACTGTCATGTCCCTCAGCCGATTTACACAGCTGTCCCTCCACATCCCTCCTGATGTTCTCGAAGGGCACCTCCATGACGGGTGGAGGCACTGGAGCTTCATATGTTTATTTGTCTTCATGTGTACTGCATGTACAAAAGCTTGGACTAATTATAGTGTTTTCGAAAGAAGTCTCTTCTGCTCACCAAGGCTGCATTTATTTGATCAAAAATACAGTAAAAAAGTGAGATATTATTACAATTTAAAATAACAGTTTTCTATTTGAATATGTGTTAAAATGTAATTTATTCCTGTGATCAAAGCTGAATTTTCAGCATCATTACTCCAGTCTTCAGTGTCACATGATCCTTCAGAAATCATTCTGATATGATGATTTGCCGCTCAATAAACATTTCTGATTATTATCAGTGTTGAAATATTTTTGCAGGATTATTTGATGAATAGAAAAAAAAAACGTGGTAAAAAAAACGTGGTAAATTGAATGCATCCTAACTGAATAAATGTATTAATTAACAACAAAAAAATGAATACTGCGGTGCGCTTACAGAAAAGTTCAGGATTGTGAGGATAAATTATTTACGGCTAACTAGGGCTGAGAATAAAGCTGCTCCTCAGAGATGGATGGAATTACGGCTGTCAATAATTAGAAAAGCGTTAGTGAACATTAAACCATGGCCATCATTTTACAGCTCCACTTCATTTATCTGTTTATTGGAAACAAAGATGCCAAGGACAAACCTCCAGCTTCCCAATCCACATGAGCCTTAACTGACCAACTACACATTCCCATGATGGAACGTCCTCACATATGAAGATGAAGCACACACGTGTGTGTGTGTGTGTGTGTGTGTGTGTGTGTGTGTGTGTGTGTTGAGCCAGACACCAGGGTGTGATGCCATTGCTCTGATGTGGCTCAGCAGGATATGATCTCATCGCCACAGGAAGTTCCAATTATCACTGAGATGAAATTACCCAGCAGGTCTGATCTCGGGTTCCCTGTGGAACAGACATGAAACTAAAGAGATTGACTCATCGACACACACACACACCTGTGTCAGGGAAAACTGAAACGCTTTCTGGCGAATCTTTCGAAACTCTGGCGCCAATCACTCTCAAGAGTCACAGTCTAGAGCATGTGAGCGCTTCTCCAATACACGAGTCAAAGTTAAGTCAGGGCATTATCTGATCACAAATAAACGACATGTTTCTTGAGCAGCAAATCAGCATATTAGAATCATTTCAGAAGGATCATGTGATACTGAAGACTGGAGGACTGATGCTTAAATTTTACTGTATTTTTGAACAAATAAATGCAGCCTTGGTGAGCAGAAGAGGCTTCTTTTTCGAAAACACTGTAATTAGTCTAAGCATTTGTACATGCAGTACACATGCAGACAAATAAACATATGAAGCTCCAGCCCAGGACCCCAGTGCCTCCACCCGTCATGGAGGTGCCCTTCGAGAACATCAAGAGGGATGTGGAGGGACAGCTGTGTAAATCGGCTGAGGGACATGACAGTATACTTGTCTTTGTCAATTAAGCAACCAGGAGCCCGAATGCAAGGCCCCTGGGAGGCGCCAACTCCAAGGCCGTCACATAAGAGCTGTTCATCTGCTCATCCTTTCAAGACTGCGAATAAAATATTCATGGAGCAGGACGCCAGTGTCTCCGAGCTCATGATGCTGGAGTTGCTACAGGTGAAGCTCCTCTGGAACCTAATGGAGATTCATCATAACGTCATCTCACCACAGGACAAGAGGAGAGTACTAGATTGCAATTGAAAGGAAATTCAAAAGAGGCTCTGGGAAATGAAGTGTGCTTCGACTGTGATGCACAAAAGTTTATTAAATATGATGATGAAATCTGCACTGCACTAGCTTAGGATCAGTACGAAAAAGAAAAAAAAACTTATATTGAGCGCATTAAATGAATCAAAAGTGACATTTATGTTACAAAAATGCTGTTCTTTTGCACAATTTACTCAAAAATGAGTTCTGCTTGTGTTTTATTAACAAGGCCAGTTTATTTTTAATTAAGAGACTTTTTTTCAAAATCTTCCCAACCTCAAACTTTTGAACGATAGTCAGTCTGTTAATCTGCAGTATCTATCTTCAAACCTTCAAACTTCAAAAAATGCTTTGTCAAGCCAAACATTTCATTTTAATTCTACTTTACATTCAAATTTACATTAAAGTTTGCTAATGGCTCAAATTCCTGCGATACGACAAGGAAACGACAGAGGGTCCCTTGAGCAAGGCATCTTTCGCTCTCCAGGCGCCGCAGTAAATGTGTGTGTCCACAGCTTGTTGTGTGTGTGTGTGTGTGTGTGTGTGTGCTCACTACTCACTGCTCCTAATATGTGAGCACTAACTTGGACAAATTCAGAGTATGGGTTGCCATACTTGGCCTTTACGTCATTTCACTTTAAAATTCACACTTAATTCTTTCTCTCCATTTCCACCAATATTTCAGGAACTCGGTTGAGATAAAATCTCGTTAAAAGTACCGTCCTCTGACACTTCTGTCCTCTGCATGTGTTCATTTAATACAGGGGTGTCCAAAGTCGGTCCTGGAGGGCCACTGTCCTGCAGAGTTTAGCTCCAACACACCTGTCTGGAAGTTTCTAGGATGCCTAGTAAGACCTTGATTAGCTGGTACAGGTGTGTTTAATTGGGGTTGGAGCTAAACTCTGCAGGACAGTGGCTCTCCAATAGCAGGATTGGACACCCCTGATTTAATACATCAAACCTACACACACTGTGGTTGGCTCTAAAGCAGGGGTTCTCAACCCTGATCCTCGAAGGGCCAATGTCCTGCAGAGTTTAGCCTCAGCCTCAACCTCACCTGCCTGTAATCCTGAAGAGTTTAATTAGCTGGTTCAGGTGTGTTTGATTAGGGTTGGAGCTAAACTCTGCAAGACAGTGGGCTGGTGACAGTGGGCAAAGTGGAAGCAATTTGGCGAACAACAGAAACTCAGCCACGAAGTGGTAGGCCAAGTAAAATCACAGAGCGGGGTCAGCACATACCAACTTTCTGGAGAGTTAATAGCTACAGACCTCCAAACTTCATGAGGCCTTCAGATTAGCTCAAGAAGAGCGTGTAGAGAGCTTCATGGAATGGGTTTCCATGGCCGAGCAGCTCATCCAAGCCTTACATCACCAAGTGCAATGCAAAGCGTCGGATGCAGTGGAGTAAAGCACGCCGCCACTGGACTCTCGCAGTGGAGACGTGTTTTCTGGAGTGACCAATCTGGCAATCCGATGGACGAGTCTGGGTTTGGAGGTTGTCAAGAGAACGGTACTTGCCTGACTGCATTGTGCCAAGTGTAAAGTTTGGTGGAGGGTGGATTGTGGTGTGGGGTTGTTTTTCAGGGGTTGGGCTTGGCCCTTTAGTTCCATTGAAAGGAACTCTTAATGCTTCAGCATACCAAGACATTTTGGACAATTTGATGCTCCCAACTTTGTGGGAACAGTTTAAGGATAGCCCCCTTCCTGTTCCAACATGACTGCGCACCAGTGCACAAAGCATGTCCATAAAGACATGGATGAGCGAGTTTGGTGTGGAGGAACTTGACTGGCCTGCACAGAGTCCTGACCTCAACCCGATAGAACACCTTTGGGATGAATTAGAGCGGAGACTGAGAGCCAGGCCTTCTCGTCCAACATCAGTGCCTGACCTCACAAACGCGCTTCTAGAAGAATGGTCAAAAATTCCCATAAACACACTCCTAAACCTTGCGGAAAGCCTTCCCAGAAGAGTTTAAGCTGTTAAAACTGCAAAGGGTCTCCATATTAAACCCTACGGATTAAGAATGGGATGCCATTAAAAGTTCATGTGCATGTAAAGGCAGGCGTCACAAAACCTTTGGCAATATAGTGTATTTCTTTGTCTCTCAGAGATGCACTGCTCCGCAAAGGCATTAGGTCAAAATCGAGTTATGACTGGAAATGGGTCTTTTAAACTATGATCTGTCCTGTGACAGTTGGGTTTGGCTCAACTATATGGAGATTCAGAGACAATGCAGTGTGAAAATTGACATCAAATCAATCAAAATTAACTTTGAAGCCACTTTTCACTGTTGAAGTGTTTCTCCGTTATGGCATTTGGCTTCTGTAGGCCATGGCGTATTTAAAAAGGAAAAACTCTGTGGAGTGAAGCAGTAATGTATGTTTATGAGATTGTGCATGCATGTTTGATGAATGCTTGAGTGTTTTTACCGTCCAGGACAGAAAAACTGGTGCAGAAATCACAGCTGACTGACCAAAATTAGAGCAGGACTGGGATCAGGATTAGAAAGCAGGACTTATAGACATGGATATTTGTAAAGAGCCAGTAAAAATGCCTTCCTTTAGTAATATTGGAATTATGCAGACATATTTCCAATAAATCAAATCATGCATAATTTTAAACCGTTATCTCACATTCTAAAGTTTTCATAATCTTTATAGAAAATGATTATGACTGAAATTGAATTAACACGGTTAATGCCAAAGAAGGTTTAATAGCAAAAGTTCAAAGCATTTTAGACTTTATATTTTCTGAATAAATGAGCAAAAACTGAAAGGTGTTACAATTACCCCTGTGCATAAGTATGTGTTGACAAGAATGCGCAAGTATGCAAGAATATCAAGAGACCCTGTTTGTGTGTGTTTGTGTTTAAAGGTGAGCAGTGTCAGCACAGCTCAGATGTCCATTCATTCTCTAGGCAAACACAGCGTCCCTGGCTAAACTTGCCAATGTCACAAAAAGCTGATGCCCAAAGCTGTTTGTTTAATACGACTGCTATGCAATGGACGTCGATGTGATTGGGCCCGACGGGAGGAGGTGCTCCGGGACCGTGCGTCCCAGAGCTGGATGGGAGAACTGTTGATGGAAGCGGACTCCATGTCAACACTCGCAGTTATACATGTGAGACTGGATAATTACAGCAGCACAAACTTTTAGACATGACCTTCGTGTCTGAGGTGATTACATTGTCAAACACATGCAACTGCAGACATTATGCAGGTGTGCAACATGTTCCCAGAGTAAAAAAGTACTGGACTCACTCATTTTGCGAAAGAACATAGTTGTGGTTGTGCTTCGGCTCTGCGTGACTTTGTGGATGAATATGGTTTTTCCTACTGCTCCAAAAACATTCACTATTAGGTTTCAGAGATATAACCATTTTAGATGGAAAATGAGGTTCATTCTCGTGTTACGCAGCACGTTTGAGCTTCAGCAAGAACCAATGAGGATCATTCTCGTGTTACGCAGCACGTTTGAGCTTCAGCAAGAACCAATGAGGTTCATTCTCGTGTTACGCAGCACGTTTGAGCTTCAGCAAGAACCAATGAGGATCATTCTCGTGTTACGCAGCACGTTTGAGCTTCAGCAAGAACCAATGAGGATCATTCTCGTGTTACGCAGCACGTTTGAGCTTCAGCAAGAACCAATGAGGATCATTCTCGTGTTACGCAGCACGTTTGAGCTTCAGCAAGAACCAATGAGGATCATTCTCGTGTTACGCAGCACGTTTGAGCTTCAGCAAGAACCAATGAGGTTCATTCTCGTGTTACGCAGCACGTTTGAGCTTCAGCAAGAACCAATGAGGATCATTCTCGTGTTACGCAACACGTTTGAGCTTCAGCAAGAACCAATGAGGATCATTCTCGTGTTACGCAGCACGTTTGAGCTTCAGCAAGAACCAATGAGGATCATTCTCGTGTTACGCAGCACGTTTGAGCTTCAGCAAGAACCAATGAGGATCATTCTCGTGTTACGCAGCACTTTCGAGCTTCCGCAAGAACCAATGAGGTTCATTAGAAAAATTTGAAATGTTGCCTTATGAAAATCAATCAATCAATCAATCAATGTATCAATTCTATCAATGTATCAATTCTATCTATCTATCTATCTATCTATCTATCTATCTATCTATCTATCTATCTATCTATCTATCTATCTATCTATCTATCTATCTATCTATCTATCTATCTATCTATCTATCTATCTATCTATCGTGCATTTGTAAGTGTGCCAACAATGTCCTCCTATATATGGAAGACAGATTGCAAACAGGTGCCCAGTAAGACTTTTTTAAATCTCTGTTCCTTCTCAAGCAATATGTCACTTGAAATCAGGCCACAACTATCACGTGATTTGCTTGTACCTTTTTCACACGCACTGTAGTAAAAATTCCATGACACTCATTACATTACTGTAGAAATAACAGTTACTCCCTCCCCACATTACAGCTGAAACTAAAAAGTATTTGGACATTTAAGCCACACTTAAAAACATCTGAATGCCAGCGCATTAGATAATAAAATCACAGCGCAAATGGCATGTGCTACACTAACTTCAATTTCCTTTATCCTCTGATGTTTATCTAATGCAATGGCATTCACACATGCAATCGTGTCTTAAAGGGACAGTTCACCCAAAAGTGTAATTTTTTGAAAGAATGCTTTTTTACAGTGAAAATCAAATTGCACTGACATTTTTCTAAATATCTTCTTTTGTGTTTCACATGCACTGAAAATAATTTGGTCTACAAACAATTTTCACTTAGAAATCAGTAAATTTCACAAACAATTGCAAAGAAACACGAATTAAATGTTTAAGTTTTTGAAGTGGAAAAAGTCGATAAAGTCGTTATGTATAATGCATTATAAAGGTATTTCTAATGCATTAATTATGCCTTGTAATGCACCTTATAATGCATTGTATGGTCTCATGAATAACTGTAACCACATTATATTACTTGTCTATTCATTGAACAAACATTTTGAAAGTATAATGCATTAAAACATGACCAATAACCAATTTCAGATGTAACAATGAATCTCCAAACATTATAATGCATTATAAAGTGCATTATAAATAATGCATTAAACAAAGTCCTTAAGTAAAGTGTTACTGTATTTTCTTGTAAATTGTACTCCAATAATGTAATTTATTTAATTTGGGAAAATAGTTTTTCACAATGCAAGTCATACAGGTTTGGAATAAGTTAATAAAAAATATTTTCAGGGGGTGAACTATCACTTTTTAAGTAATTTTGGAGTCACTGTATGTAACCAATCCACTGTGCTTTCAATAAAACAAAGCCATCACAAAAGGAATAAAAATTATGTCAAAAGAATTTAGTCTTAATCATCAATGTAAATGTTTATTGATTTCTGCATGACCGTTTAGCATGCATGCATTAGAGGATTCGTTCTCAATAACCTTCAGAAGTGTCACGTGCAACTGAACAGTATTACTTGCAGTGCAGTCGGAGCAGTGTGTGTGTGTGTGTGTGTTGATTGGATGCCTTCAGAGAGACAAAGACACGAGTGATCGATAAACGATCAATCAATAGTCCACAGAAAGTGAGGGAGAAAGGCGTCCGGTGCCTTTAGTCATAATTAAAGATGTTAAAATGACTCCATAATGCATTCCTCTACCCCCATCCTCTCGTTTCCAGACACTCCCCCTTTCAAATATCCATCTCTCATGGCTCAGCTTCCTCCATCTCAGTTTCCCCCCTATATTCCTCACATCTGACCCTATCTCGCTCATGTTTTGCTCTAGTGCACAGCTCGGGCTGCGTGGAGAGCAGGATTGCGGCAGTGTTGCACGCGTGTGTGTGTGTGTTCAAACCTCACGTGTGTTGGGCTCTCAGAGAGGACTGCTGTTGGTATGAAAAACATGCAGATTATCGCTCGGCTCATAAATGTTTCACACTTCACCCGCATCGTGAATCTACAGCGAGTGGCTTTAAATCACGCCTGCAATATCCTTCCATTCACCTCTCTCATTCACCTTCCACTGCCCGTCCTTTTTGTCTCGTCTAGTCCTGGTAGATTCGAGACCACTGGAGTGTTACTGTAGGGTTATGGATCGGTGTCGTCTACTAATGCAAGACCGGAGAGAAACGGAGCACAGTGACTCCACTGAAATGCTTTCTGAGAAACCATGTTCTCACGTGGCAGAACATTATCTTTTTTTAAGTGTTTGCATAAATGTGCGTTATTCGAAAAACACAAGCAGAATCAATTTATGTGTAAATCATAGGCAAAATTGTTATGTAAATGGCTTCATTAGGAATGGATTTAAGCGATGCGGCATTATGAAAATTTTGACCGATAACCGATAATTCTTCATATTTGTAAGCCGATAACCGATATATTGGCTGATAAATCTAAATCCAAATTTGTATATACTTATTGAGTAACAAAGATTAAAGTCTCACTATTAAAAGCCATGTCCCAAGCACACAATTATGTTCTCATTATAATTTTATAGGCTGTATGACAGACTTGCGCTGCACATGTTGCACTTAACCGTATTTTCCTGTAAGTGATTTCAAATCATATTTCAATCAATTCAAAACCATCATGGCGAACTGTGCGCATCTGAAGTGTCTCAGCTGAAGGAAATAATCCATTATTTATTGGCTTTAAGATATATCAGCCAAAGCTTCTTATCCGTTAACGATTAACATTAAAAATGAACATATCGGCCGATACCAATATGGTGCCCGATATAGTGAGCATCCCTAATGAATTTATCAATGATTTACCTAGAATTTCATTCTTCTTTTTTTATGAACAATGCCCAAAAAGTGTAAAATAGTGTTCGTTTAAATTCAGCATCTTACTTGCTGTCACTAAATTATAGGGGTGTAACAATACCCTCATGTCATGATTCGATACATATCACGATACTGAACTCACGATACGATATTATTGCGTTATTCCAAGAAATATGGTAAAAGGTTAACAAAAAATACAGGTTCAATACATTCCTCGGTTTTTTAACCACGGTTTTCGGTTCGGTTCTGATGGCTTGTCACAAGTGTTTTTTGTTATTCTATTCTTAGGCGACAGGAACAGCAAGAGGTTAAGGAGAAAAAAATACTATTTATTTTATTGCAATACTCTTTTTTATTTTACATAAAAGACTTGAAAAACCTTACTTAAACTTAAAACTTTACTTTAAAAAAAACCCTTGTACACATTCCTAATGTATAGTATAATATAAAATAAATTACACTGGCAGCTCAGAGCTGTACAGCAGCATTTAAGTGTGAAATTGAATGAATAAATGTAAAAATAAAACACTACATAGACTTTATTATAAAATATACATTGATTCTTACTAAAAGTTTAAAGTTTAAAGTTTTTAACATTAAAGGGATAGTTCACTAAAAAATAAAAATTCTGTCAACGATTACTCAAGTTGTTTTAAACCTGAATAAAGTCCTTTTTTTCTGTTGGACATAAAATATATTTTGAAGAATGTTGGAAACCAAACAGTTACTGGTCCCCATTGTCTGGTATTCAACTGTCTGTGTTCAACAGAAGAAATGAATACAGGTTTGGAACAAAATTAGAGTGAGTAAATAATGACATAATTTTAGAGGTGAACTGTCCCTTTAAGGACAAGCGGCAGCGTGTTCACTAGGCTGCGCTGCTGTCAATTTAAGACCTGCATGCATCTAATAGACACACGCCGATTTTACTTTCTCTTTAGACATTACCGACTGTGTTTATATAAAGCTTGTGTGTATTTGACAGTATTAGCGCAGTAAGACTACTTAGTCCAGTAATCACGTGTTTGACAGGCTTTTAGTGCGCCCGCTCGGAAAAGCGCATGAGCGCGCAAATGAAATGTTTAACCGGCAAGGCTTTAAAACGCATGCAAATAATGAACTTTCATGATTGTGAATAACTATAGTGTTCCGTGAGTATAACTCTACCGTGAGTATAACGTGTGATGTGAATGTACCGTATGCCGCGTTGTTCAGTATTGGGATGGAGGCAAATGATAGAATGTGTAGAAAAATAATTATTTAAATGCAAAACAGGAAAAAACGCAATTCACAAGCGCGTATTGAACCGTGAATGCCGTACCGAACGGTTCAATATTATATTGAGAATTGTGGCATCCCTAATATATATATTAGGGGTGGCACGGTTCACAAAACCCACGGTTCGGTTCGTATCACGGTTTTAGGGTCATGGTTTTCGGTTCTGTACGGTTCTTGTTGTTGTTTTTTTATCGTTAACACTCAAGAAATGTACTTCAGCATATGATATATAGCTTAATCATCCACAATGAGGATACAGTATTAAAAAATTGTTATATCATGTAGAAGTTGTTTCTTAACTGGCTGTCTACCGAGTCCGACACATCGGCGTAACATTTTTCATGTTAATCATGTCAATTTTGATCAGAACAATGCACTGTGGCTTTAATTCAGCTGACCTGATTAACACATTTCACCATGAAGTGTTCCGTGTGTTTCACAATCACCATATGACATCCATCCAGCGCTGTGAAAAGAAAAAAAAAATACACGAAAACACAAAACTGCCAGAAGTTTTTGCCCAAACTTCAAAGGCATGTTTAAATTATTAGAACTAGAAGCATCTTAACTTTTAAATGTTACATTTATCATGTGAACTACTTATATACAGCGTGTTATATGCATGTGTGTATGAGACAGAGGGGAACACGGTCGCATTTGCAGCAGATATAACGGTATGCTGCCCATCATAAATCAAAGCATGAGACAGACAGGGGTCGGAGGAGAACACCGGAAAATGTGACAGAATGGACAATATTTGTCTGTATTTGCAATACACGAGCCGCGGTTCAGCTGCGCGAGACAAACACTGCCAGTGTGTGAATGCGCGCGGCTCCCGGTCTCCATACGCACTGCATCTGCCCTGCCTGCTATACGTCGCTGGCGCAACATCCAACTCCGGGCAGCCTTCCTTATCTCTCCCACTTGCATTTCTACACGTGACGTGACCTGCAGCTCTCCACTTTTACTTTATTTTACTGTATGTCCACACACACACACACACCTCTTATTTAACGCGAAAAGGACACCCACTGTCTGAGGTAACATACGGGCACGAGGATACATTGCGCATGCGTCGAAACCGTGCGACGCACACGCTCCGAACCGAGACAAACGAACCGAACCGGTTTTTTTTCATGTACCGTGCCACCCCTAATATATATATTCAACAAACTCAGCTTCACATTCTTCATTGCTCTGGTCGGTTGTAGCGCTATCCAATTGCGTGCAGACAACCATTTATCCCGCCCCTCGGATTGAGCCCTGTCAATGGTGTGTTCCCAGACTCAACATCTTGATGTGGGTCTGGCTTGTCAGGCTAGTTTAACATAATACTCACACTAAAACTTTTTTTTTTTCCTCACAGTAATTTTCACAACTATACACAATACAGATTGTCACTATCCACGATTGCATTTTTGTATTGCGATATATTGTGACACGATATATTGTTACACCCCTACTAAATGATATTAATTTAGCTGATATTTAGTTAGAATTTTAGACAAAATAGTGAGTAAATTGTTGCATTCAATGGAGCAATTTATGTATGAATGAATTTATGAATGATTTACTATTTATACTATTTATTATTGTAACTTTTTGGTGCACATTTTATTTTTCTAAATATCTTTGAAAGGCTGCATTTGATCAGAAATGCAGTAACATTTGAAATATTATGGAATATTATTTAAATTTAAAAGAACTGTTTTCTATTTGTAATATATTGTAAAATGTCATTTATTCCTGTGATCAAAGCTGAATTGTCAGCATCATTACTCCAGTCTTCAGTGTCACATGATCCTTCAGAAATCATTCTGATATGACGATTTGCTGCTCAAGAAACATTTATGATTATTATCATCAATGTTGAAAACAGATATGCTTCATATTTTTGTGGAAATTAGATTTTTTTGGGTATTTTGTACAGCATTTACTGTATTTTAAATATAAACCTTTTGTCACATGCATGTATTTACTGGTCAATTGAATGCATCCTTGCTAAATAAAAGTATTACTTTAAGGGGGGAAAAGACCCCAATGTTTTGAATGGTAGTAAATATTTTAAATATGTGGAAAATTCAGTTGCGTTTCATATACATCTCTACTATATCTGGCATCAGTCAAGCTCTCTAGACATGCAAGTCAGCACCGGACATTAAATCCTTTACCATTCGACCACTAATTGATTGTGTGTACCATATGCAAACATGCCTGTTAATGCTTGCACGCACACAGCAACAACTATACAGTAAACCCGACTGACAACAAGGTGAATGAACTGTGGCAAATTTTGACCAGCGAGTGACATTTGGACAATGAAGATGCATTCCCCAGGTATCAGTCTAAAACCATCTGTAAGTGCACAAACACACAGCAGACGGCCATTGTGCATACGTCTCGTCTATGCATATGAGGACAATACTATAAAGCTCCTCCCTAAAAATTCCCACAAAAAGGTATGACATAATGTGCAGAAAAGCTTTTGAATTGGACGGCAATACATCATGCAAGACGTGATAATCACCAAACATGCTGATAAAACAACTTGCATGGCCTATAAGTGAGTCAACATGGACAAATGCACATAGATTTTCTGTATACACACACACACACACACACAAAATTCCTGTAACAACCACAAGTCACTTCCTCGGCTGAACCTGATACATCCACACACACCAACAGTGTATGTACACACTGGGGCATTTGTTTTCAAATATTTGACCATGCCTCGGAGCAAAAATATGAGTGATAGTCTATCATATTTGTGCAATATCAATCAAACGCACCCTGTCTCTGAAGCAGCTGCCGTTTCGTCCTGTATCAGCAGTTATAATCGCATCAGATTGAACGTTATTAGCTCTGAAAACACAAGCCCGCATTTAAATGAAAATGACCAAGGATGCGATTAAGAAACAAGCGTCTGTGTTTCCTGCGTCGGGCATCTGAAGCATAAAAGATTTATAAGAGCAGCGGGTTTATGGGCTGTAAATGCAGTAATGGTGGCTGCTACTGTAAGGTGCAACACTTTAAAACAGCCGAAACAAAGACTGCAGATGGATGCTCGTGCAGAACGGTGCACGCATAAACATGAGGCTGATATGCGTTTGATGGTGATGCAATGTGTGATTCTGGGGGAATATCCACTGGCTGTGCTGATTTCATTTTTACAGGCACCCTTCAAAGCTCATTTAACCAGCTTGAACTGGGTCGACTACTGCAATCATGCAACTTTATCCACTCACTGCAACAGTCTGATGATGAAGGAGCTGCGAACACACGCACTAATTCTACTTCCAAATGTCGTCGTTTTAGCCGGTGCTTTCCTGAGTGAAAATGGTTTCAAAGTTCAGTGAAGGACAGTTCGTGATCCCACAACTTTTCAATTATTCGTTCAGATCTTTACTCCAGAATGAACAATTACTTCCTAATTAGTCATTCATCTGACGCTTTTATCCAAAGCCACTTACTGTACACTTATTAAGGGACGTATCTTTGCTCAGGGGCACAATGATAGTTCAACTCTCGTGGGGTTTGAACCTATGAACTTTCCGTTTCTGTTACCGTCACCTTACAGTAGGTTAATAAACTACAAAACGTTACCTAAATATTCACACTCACCAATGTTTTTGAACGACTAGAGCATCTAGATTTACCAGTAAAAACAAGCATAAAGGCACATCTCACCAACTACAGTTGAGTAAAATGCTATTAAGTATTCAGCATCCCTTGTGATGGAATAAGAGTGCACAGTTTCCTTAATTACTCATTTCATCCAAAGTGACTAATTACTGGTTGAATCCCCCTGGAGTAACCTGAGGAGTCTTATTCAAGGGCACAATGATATCCGATCAATTCGTTCAGTTTCAACTTGTACCTTTGTTAAACTATGCAAGTTAGTTCGGCGAGTTAACAGACGTCTACGGATTTGTGCGTTTATAAAGGGGGACATACACTTTTCACAGAGATGCAACTGAAGAACCATTCTGCTTCCTCAAAGAACCTTTCAGAAAAAAAGCTCCCGAAAGAACCGTTTTTTCTTAGTGTGAAGAACCGTTCATGCAATGCAAATGTTCCTTGGATGGTAAAGGTTCTTCATGGAGCCATCGATGCAAATAAAGAACTTTACAAGGTTGGAAAAGAGCAATGCGATGGGTTCCCGAAAGAACCTTTCAATCAAACGTTCTAAAAAGAACCATCATTCCCGTATAGTGTAAAGAACATTTTAATCATCTAAATAACATCTGTCCATTATAAAGAAGCTCAAACTCAAGGGCACAATGCACAAACCCTTGGAACTTTAAACCTTTCCAGTCAAACTAAGCCACGAGTACAATATGTTGGGTCTTCAAAATCAGGTTCTAAGTTCGTGGATTCGACAACACCATGAGTTAGCGGCGCGCTAGACTGAGGAGCTGTCCATGCGTAAAGAGGTGCTGAACACTCACCCGTGCGTATTTGGAGGAGTAGGGGTCCTCGAAGAGCGCCCAGATCCGGGGTCGCCACACGCGCCACCAGCCCGCTTTCCTGCCGTCCGCCTGCAGGCAGAGCCGCTTCAGGTCGCCGTCCCCCGCGAGCGCCGGGTCGTCGTCCGGCACCTCCGGCTCGGGCGTCTCGAAGCTGTCCAGCGCCTCCTCCGCGTCCCGGTGCTGCCTGTAGTTCATCCAGCAGCACGCCTCCACGTCGGTCTCGTCGATGCCCCAGAAGGCGAGCTCCTCCTCAAACAGCGGGCCGCACACGTCGTTGGGGCAGTGCAACTTGCCCGTCCGGTAGTAGTTGAGGACGAACGAGAAGACGGACGGGTGCCGGTCGAAGAAGAACTCGTCTGACTTCGGGTCGTAGTCGAAGTTGCTGAAGGCGTCCGGCTCAGTGAGCCACGACAGACGCGTCCCGGGCAGCGTCTTCAGCGTGCTCCGGTACGTCTCGTGCCTCACGCCGCCGCAGTTGATGACGATTTTCTCGCTTTCCGACGGGCAAGTCATGTCGGCGCTGTAACATGCTTTGTTGGACGACTTGTTCCCACCCTTGCGCCCTTTGAATGAGGAGACACACACCGAACTGAGCATAGGGGAGGGAGGGGAGGAGAAAAAACGGAGAGGGGAGGAGAGAAGAGCGGTCTGCGGGGGGGACAGGAGGGAGGAGGGGGGTGGGGGGGGAGAGAAAAAAAGAGGGAAGATGTTTAGTAAAGGTACATGGAGGGGATCTTGCACATCACACGGGGGTCCCGCTATTGATATGCCAAAAATACTGCAGTGACATGAAGGTTGCCATGTGACCTTGTGTGTGTGTGTTTTGTCCAAAGTTGCTTCATGTGTTGACGCATGACTTTATGACATCAAGATTGAAGAACGCATGCATGGCATACACTTAAAAATAATGATTCCAGGAAGGGTTTCCCCCCTCATATCTTTAGTGTCCCATTTTTTTCTAAGTGTGAAGAACATTTTAATAATCTGAAGACATTATTAGGATGTTCAAATTATCACCACTATTTAGAACTATTTATGCAATGCAATGGAAAGGTTCCATGAATGTTAAAGATTCTCCGTGGAACCGTAGATGTCAATAAACACCTTTATTTTTAAGTGTGTAGGTCACGCACAGTAACTGCCCTCCATTCGAAATCACCATTTTCCTTCAAATATTACAATTGCATGCACTCTCGGAATTAATAAGAGGTTATAAAAGCATAATACTGTATGAAAGAGTTTAGCATCTCACACTGCAGGACTTCCCAAGAGCATGTCAACTCATCTGTAAGACACTAAAAAGGGGTTTGATGCACATTCTAACACATTAGGGATCATAAAAACAACTGTCCCTTTGCACAAGTTATCCACGATGAGGTTTATGCATCTAAGCAAACTCGCAAATGACCAAAAGAAGCAAGCAGAAACGATTCATATAAGAGAGAAAACAATACGTAGAGCGACTAGACCCCAGAATAAAATAGTTGAGCATTACATAACTGGCAATCAAACAGTTCATTATCATTGTGTCTCTCAATACTTCAGTGATCAAATAAAGCATACTGAAAGAGGTCGTTTTAATATACTAAAAGTCATTAATGCATGAACCTAAAGGAATATTATAATCGGATGTAATTGCATGCATGTCGACGACAGATCCTGTCCGTCAATCCATCATTCAGGCGTATTGCTTTCAAACATCCTCCCAATGCAACGCCACTGCAAGACACAACTGAGGGCGAGAGACTATTGCGACTGATTCGAATTCTGCCTGTCTCTCTTTCCCTCTCTTTAAATGAAGCAGCTAATAAGTCAAGAGCTTCACTGCAGCTTCATTGCATGGAGGGGATGAGAGAGAAAGAGAGACAGAGAGATAGAAAGGTGCTCATTATGCACACACAGCAGTATAGCACTGTAGCCGAGCGTCACCGAGCGGGAGGGAGGGGAGAGAGAGAGAGAAAGTGAGCGAGAGAGGTTCGAAGAGAACGGTGCCGTTTTGCTGCAGTAAAAACCTGACTTTGTGCCTCTCGCTCTTCTTTCCCTCTCTATTATTGGAGTAAAGAGCCCCGTTTGAAATGCTTCTGGTTTACTTGCTTCATTCCATTTCGCTCTCTTTCTGTTCCTATCCCGTCACTGTTTGCCCCCCTCCTTATCTTTTCTCCCCCCCCCCATCCCTCGCTCTCCAATTCCGCATTAAGGAATCACAATTCACTGAGAACGACTCTGGAGTCCAGCCTCACTTACTTTTCTCTTTTCTACTACCTCACCCCATTTCAGCTGATTCCTTCTTCATTTCACAAGCACTTTCTCCTTCTTCCATCACTCTTTCTGCCTCTTTTTATATGGTTTTCTTCCATTCTGACTATTTAATATCACACTTTTCGGCAGCTTGAAACTCAACTCCTCAGTCACTTTTCCTTTCTGTCTATTTGAATTATTTTCTAGGCATTCTGGTGAAAGTTAGTCAACTCTCAAGAACTGCAAGAGCTTGAACAGGAGGGAGCTGGAAAAGAAAGTCAAGAAAGAGGATGGAAATATGAAAAGGTAAGACTGTTTACTTATGATAGCGGATGTGTGCAAAGTCTGCAATGGAAAAGTCTAGTTGTGCCGTTTTTATTAGTTTAGACTTTATATAAGGTTGTGGTAAGTTTATCAAGCTTAATATAGTCATAGAAGTAAGTTGTTTTTAAACGTAAAATACACTGCAAGTAAAACAAAGATTATACTATTCCAGTTTTCATACTTCAAAATGTCACATTTAATTCAATGCGTTACTTGTTAATTATTTGTGAAATGTTCCAAAAGCATCTGTGTTTTATTGTACCTGACTAGTTTCCACAGGGATTGACTTAAAACTACACGGGCACCCAAAAGAGAGTCAGAAGTTAAAATACTGTACTCGTGCTTATGTAAAATCCGTGGCATTTTGTGCATCATACTGATTTTGTTGCATAGCCACAGAGCTTTTAGATGAATGCATGTAAAGCACTGTAGAAATAGTGAGTTTAAAGCCGCTCAGGTGCATGAATGTGACTCAGAGAGCGTGTTAATGGAATAATGTGATACTTAAATGAACCCAGAGGAGGGATTATGAAAGAAAACAATTAAAAAAAGTGAGATGGCAAAGCACAGATGGAGGGAAAAGTGAGAAAAGCTGTCATGGAGGTTGAGGGGAAAGATGTTAGAGGAAAAAGTAAGAAAAACGGAAGCTTTTGTTGAAGGAGAAAATAAATGCAGAGTCAGAAGTTTGAACAGGGCTGATATCAGCACCTCGGACAGCAGCACTGCGGCGCTCACAGACACTTGGCAAACAAAAAGAAAGGAGGAAATGAGTTAAAGGTAGAGAAAATATAAAGATTGGACACGGTGAGGTACTTTTTAAACCATGCACTCGAATTTTGCATTAAAAAATGTTTATATTAGAAAAAATATGAATTACATGATGAGGAATATACATGTGCATGACTAAAATGTTACAAAAACAAGAATGTGGTAAAGTTTATAATTATTAAAAACATAATCCCTGCAGAAGTGCTGAAGAACTGAGAGGGTTAATGTTTTACTGTGCCGTGTGTGTGTGTGTTTGCAAAGCAGGCACCAGAACTGAGCTCAGCAGCAATGGTGACGTTTTATTTCATTTATTTATTTATTTTTTTGGAAGGAGGAGGGGGGGGGGGGGGGTGGTCACAAAGAGAAGGTGAGAAAAACGCGCAGATAAAAGAGAAGTAGGCAAGAAAAAAAAGAGGGTTTCGAGATCATGCGAGCGGCGTGAGAGATCCTGAAACACAGGGTGAGGGAGACGAGGTATAATTACCCAGCGCATTCACCCTCTCCTGCGTGTGTGTGTGTGTGTGTGTGTGTGTGTGTGTGTGTGACGCATAGAACCTGCGCAAAATAAGACAACACGGGGAGAAGTAAAAATGCTGTTAGCACCGAGCAGGAAATGGAAGCTGAAGGAGAGACGGAGAGAGGGGTGAGCAGTGGAGGACTGCAGTGACGCTAATATACATTAGCAGTAACACTGCAGCAAGAGGGGGAGGGAGAGAAGATCAGGAGAGAGAGGGGGGAGGGGACGAGAGACAGGGATTTTAAAAGACTGGAGAGAGTTAGTGACTTGCGTTCCTGTACTTGGCACACAAAAAAAAAGGAAAGGAAAGCCTGCTCGTGAAAGAGAGCGAGAGATGGCAAGGGGGGCTGGAAACGATGGAACGCAAGCAAATGAAAAGGACAACGCAGGAGATGGGAAGATGAAATAAAGAAAACATGCAATCAATGTCATGCATTCCATGAGTAAAAGTGGCCATAAAACATGAAAACTTAAAGGTGATGCTCAAATGTCCAGCCTATTAGTAATTCATTTGTAGGTTGATTTCCTAAGACTGTGAAACATTGCTCTGTCTTTGATCATCACAACCAGCCCTACACAGCAACACTGACTCAACCAATGGAGTGAGTGTGGGGCGGAGTTACCCGTTTCTGACCAATGGCAGACGGGGGGGGGAATGGAGCACTGTGCAGTGTGTTGCATACTATGACTGAAAGAGTCTATATAAATCATAATAAACAATTACTTAAAAGGCACATCTGAGAACTTAACTGTCAATGTCGTCACCGCCCCTTTTTAGGGGAAAATAAACTAGACTTCCCATAGACTTCAATGCAAAATAGCGGCACAAAACAACGTCCGTACACAGAATAACTTAAGAAATCATTAAGATTAAACATGTCAAGTAATTATATGTCCACCCTGCCTGCCATAGAGCGTGAAAGATACATCCACACACTTCATTTGGTCAATTTAAAAAACATGTCCCTTCATTCTCCCAGCGTCAAATTGGTGTGACAAGTGAATGATTTTACTTAAATGTATATATTATGTATTTATATTTAGAGTACTGAGTGCACTTTTCTGTCCAGCCATACAACTAGCATCATCCGTACTTCATGATTCAATCATTCATGACTCGATGAGCTACGAGTAAATGTCCGGGTAAGACCACGCCCACCGGAGGGGAAAACATCGATAACATCGATCGTTTGGTTTCTTACAAACGTTATTAACGTGGCTTTAATTCTGGATTATTGAACAAATTATGAATAATTATTCATAAGTACGCAGTGTCATAACTACATCTCTGACGTTTATAACAAACCAAACAGTTTGAAAATCGGTAGATAATTGTGCAAGTAATGGTTATTTAAAGAGTACACGCACCATTAAAACACAATGTTACGAGTGAGCGAGCTGACTGTGACAAGATGGCCGCCAGGTGCGGACATCGACCTCCATTGGCCAGCAGCGCGGACGAGACATCTAGACTTTATTATGTATATCTATGGTTTTGCCCTCCAAGGCTCTGCGACAGTCACGTGACTGAAAACTATGGATGGGAAGTCTAGCTTTTCTCCTAAAAAGGGCCGGTGACGAAATTGAGTTCCCGGATGTGCCGGTAATCCGTATATGGTAATTAGCATAACTGTAGGCAGTTTAATTTTGTTAGGCAATGTAGCAACTTGCCTCGTATGAGTTGTTAAGGGCGTGTTTTACAACAGTTTCAAACAGCCAATCAGAGTGTCGAGTCGGAACGATCTATCTAATAAGAACAGAAATGAAAATAGCCATTAAAAATAACCAAAAAAATACCCTGCTGTCATCATTTACTTTACCTCATGTTGTTCCAAACATGCATGACTTCCTTTCTTTTGTGGAACATATAGAAGATATTTTGAAGAATGGTTCCCAAACTTCCTATCAACTTGTATTTTTGTCCATGCAATGGAAGTCAATGAATCAAAACGGTTTGGTTACTAGCATAAGTTCACAGAAGTTAAAGCCATACTGGTTTGAACAACATGACGGTAAGTAAATGACGACACTTTTCATTTTTGGATGGACTATCCCTTTAAAGCAGCTGGTTTGAGTTGGTCTCCCTAGCCTGACCAGTTGAAAAGTGCCCAAAACCTCTCTAAAACCACCCAACAGATGAGCCTGACCAGACTGGGACACCAGCAAAACAATGTAGGCCAGTTTAAGATGTTTTAAGATGACTAAATGAAAGACAAAAAAAGAATGAGCATACAGCACATGGGTCGTGTCCCAAATGACGCACTATACACTATGCACGTACACTACCAGTCAGAAGTCTCTTCTGCTCACCGAGGCTGCATTTATTTGATCCAAAATACAGCAAAAACAGTAATATTGTTTTCTATTTGAATATTTTTTAAAATGTCATTTATTCCTGTGATCAAAGCTGAATTTTCAGCATCATTACTCCAGTCTTCAGTGTCACATGATCCTTCAGAAATCATTCTGATATGATGATTTTCTGCTCAAGAACATTTATGATTATTATCAATGCGGAAAACAGTTGTGTACAGGATTTCAGGATTATTTAAGGATTAGAAAGTTCAAAAGAACAGCATTCAGGGTTCCCACTCTTTCATGAACACCAGATTCAAGGACTTTCAAGGACTTTTTAAAGCACCTTTTATTTTAAATCAAGCACAATAAATACGATAAAGGTGGGTGTGTTATTGCCAATATATCAAATACCTACTGTACCGGTGTCTATCATTAATGCAGTAACGCTAAGGCATATACTGACAACTAAAATACAATTTCCAACGAGGAAAAGTTTGCAATTTTACAAAATCCAATGAGGAAAGAGGCTGGTGTACAAGAGCGAGCGAGCTTTAACGAAAGATGCAGTTTGCAGCACTCTTATTCCTGCTTTTAACATTTATTTCACACTAGTTTTAGTTTTCTTTTTTATAAATCATTACTTAATTAAAACATCAAAATATAGAAATAATATTGTATACATGAATTTTCCAATTAAATGAAAAGATTTCAGATGTTTACGTGCTTTTCTTCTTTTTATTTTTTGCGCAGTGATGAAATATTGCCCTTGTAAATACTTGCCAGCATTTCAGTAATGAAAGTCTAGATCTTTAAAATGCATCCAAATTACAGCAAAGCGCAACCATACGGTGGCCTGCAGGGGTCAAAAAGGATATAAACAGTGCATTTTGAAGTGATCTCATCTTGAAAACTCTGAGATGTGGATTCGGACGGCAATTAAATGACCACACGTCCTTGGTGTTTGTCTAAAAACAGTAGGTAATTCGGCCGGGGATTTTTATGCGGGTGTGGGAGAAAAACACTGACCTTCTGGATTTGGGCGGCAATAAAATCTCCGACTAGCCCCTGTCAATGATGAAAATACCTTATGACCCCACGAGAAACAATTACCATCCGAATAGGGCTCTGAACAGTAGATGGTGCTTATGGAACAGCAAAAATATATTCTTTCCTCCCGTAATGCTGTTTTGTTCTGGCTTTGGCAGCGCATGAAGGCCAATTTTTGTAATAGCACCATGCTACTCTAACAAAATGCAGTTCATGCTTAATTCAAGCACTTTCAAGGACCTATGTTTGTTTTCAAGTACTTTCCAGGCCTTGAATCCATGTGTCTGAAATTCAAGAACTTTCAAGTACATTCAAGAAGCGTGGGAACCCTGAGCATTTAACTGCAATATAAAGCTTTTGAAACATTATAAATGTCTATACTGTCACTTGATCAGTTTAATGCATCCTTGCTGAATAAATGTATTCATTTCTTTAAGTTCTTTCCCAAAAAAAAAAAAGAATTCTTACCGACCCAAAAGTTTTGAATGGTAGTACAATGTTACAAAAGCTTTCTATTTCAGATAAATACTGTTCTTTGGAACTTTCTAATCATTAAATAATTCAGAAAAAAAAAAATTGTACACAACTGCTTTCAACACTGATAATAATCATAAATGTTCTTGAGCAGCAAATCATCATATCAGAAGGATTTCTGAACGATCATGTGACACTGAAGACTGGAGTAATGATGCTGAAAATTCAGCTTTGATCACAGAAATACATTACGTTTTAAAATACATTCAAATAGAAAACAGTTATTTTAAATTGTAATAATATTTCACAATATTACTGTTTTTGCTGTATTTTGGATCAAATAAATGCAGCCTCGGTGAGCAGAAGAGACTTCTTTCAAAAACACTGAAAATAGTAATGTTTCCAAACTTTTGACTGGTAGTGTATACACTATGTATTTATGCACTTTGTACTCAACCGTGTAGTGTATAAGGTTATTTTGTCATTCAACATCATAATCTGTTAACCTCTCCCCCTCCGCTACATAATTAAAGCTGTGACACTCGAGTGCATGAAGTGTCCAACATTCCACGCTTCGACTTTCCGGTTAATTTAGTGCATCTTCCAGGTTTTTTAATGTACTTTTTCTATTTGAAATTTTCAGTGTGAACACACTTCTCGCACTATTAATATCACAAAATGGCATAGAATAGTGCACAAGTATGTGAATTGGGATGCACTCAAGATAATATGTAGGGCCGGCAATCGATTACATTTTTTAATCGAATCAATTACATACTCTGTGATTAATTCATCTAAATGAATCGCATACATCATTTTTGCTGTGAAAGTATTTTAAATATTTCAATTCAAACGAATCAATGAATAATCAGCATTAGTGACATTAAAGTTCAAAAACTCTTTTATTATTGGCCATAACAATAAACAATATGACCTAATATGCTGAGGAAATAAATTAAAAAGTGCTTCAGGAAGAAGATTTTTTTCACTGTACATACAAACAAACAGGGCTTGACATTAACTTTTTTGCTCACCAGCCACTGTGGCTAGTGGTTTTCCAAAGTTACTAGCCACTCAGCATTTTCACTGGCCACAATTTTGCTGCTTGGAAATTACATTTTATATGATTAAAGTTGAATTTGGCATGCTTAAATTACTTGATTTTGAGTCATTTTACTTGATTTAGAACTTTCAATGCAGAGTGACCACCCAAATCAAGACTACATTGTATATCAGCTGGTATGTGCAGGTGGGCAAGGGGTGGGCAATATGGCTAAAATGAGAAATTGAATATAGGCTAAATAAAAGAACAGAGAAGCAAATTACGTTTTTATATCCTCCTGGGACCCAGAAAAAAAAAAGTTTTTTAAATTTAGTATTTTTTTATGTCATTACATTGTTTAGAGCAGGGGTCTCCAAACTCGGTCCTGGAGGGCCACTGTCCTGCAGAGTTTAGTTCCAACCCCAAACAAACACACCTGAACCAGCTAATCAGTGTCTAACTAGGGCATTGTAAGACACTGATTAGCCTGTTCAGGTGTGTTTGATTGGGGTTGGAACTAAACTCTCCAGGACCGAGTTTGGAGACCCCTGGTTTAGAGCATAAGAAACAAATGGAAAAAAAACATTTTTGAAAAATGATATTTTATTCATGTTATGATATGTCCTCTGTAGTTGACAGCAGGACTCAGTTGTTAAAAAAATTAAATGACATGCATGTATAGGCAAAAACAATGGGATTTATGTTTAATTCACCAATCAATTTTTAGGTTTCAGGTTTTTTTTTAAACAAACTTTATTTAAAGATGATTCTAAACTATGTTATGAAAGATATAATGAAATGCATTCATATACCATTTTACTTTATTAAATATGTGGGTAAAATGACAATACATGGATTTTTCCATTCAATACAATGTATCTATTCACTGCATCTAATTTGCGTTATTTTTCCTCAGATTAATTAATCGAAATTAACGCGTTATTTTGACAGCCCTAATAATATGCCTTAAAGGATTAGTTCACTTCAAAAGTGAAAATCCTTTAATCAGTCCAGACGCCATATTGAATTTATCACGGGTGAAAATGAGACAGCAAGGTATAAAGTTTTACACTGCGAGCACTGTATAAAAGTTCCTAGATCACGTACATTTTCACAACTCACAACTTTCAAAACTGTTTTACGGAGTTTGTGTCTACCAAAATTGTATTTGTTTCTCTCTTATGGAAAAGCGTTTCATCAGCAAAACAATTAGCAGTGTTGGGGAGTAACTAGTTACATGAAGCGGCGTTATGTCATTTAATTACATAATAAAATGTAACTGTAATCCGTTACAGTTACTGAGAAAAAAATGTGAACTTAAATTATAGTTACTTATGAAAATGTTATCGATTACAAAGGGGGTTACATCTGAATATTTTCTGTAAAATGTTGAATAGTATTAATCTGTTGCTTTGCCTGTTTTTGATGTGCAGATGTCATTTAAAGACATCATTAAAAAAAATTATCTGACTTTTTCCGTGTTTTAAGTGCTATAATCGAGTCCCCGGTGCATCTACCAACCCAGTAAATGTGAAAAAGGACAACTCAGTAACTTTGCTTTGGTAAGCCTTTCTCTGCAAGCACATGAAGCCACTCCGATTTCTCTCCCCTTCTGATTTAGAAAGGGGTTTTAATTATAATATTACCGCCCCTTAATCTGCACATTTCCACCTATAGCGCCGCTATTTTGTTTTCTCAAGTGACACCTATGAACAAGACACTTGTATGTGTATGACAGTTTAAACAAAACAAAAAGTGTGCAAGAGAAGTTACTCACGAGACGTGATGTCTGACAGCCAGTTGTCTGCGCGCATGTGTTTTCAGAAAATGATCCTTTAGAAGTAATTATTAAACTGTTTAAAAAATTATTAAAATATAATAAACTGTAATGATGGAAGAAGAACTATGCTATCCGTGAGTGATCACAAAATAGATGATAATCAAAGCCAAGCAGATGCCTTTTAAGTGTTTGGCAGAGAATCGGATTGAGGAAGGAAGTGTGTGGAGAGGGGCCGGCACAGCTCATTTGCATTTAAAGGAACATGCAAGAAAACAGCCTGTTCTTGACTGTAGTCAGAAATAGGGAACTTACAACATGCATTTATAAATCATCTGTGAGGTATTTTAAGCTGAAATTGTCACATTCTGGGGACACCTGAGACTTAAATTACATCTTGTAAAAATGGCTCCCCTTTAAAGGCCGTTTAGTAAAGCGATGCTATTCTGATGCTTTCCATTGGTTCTCGGTTTGAATTTGCAGTGCACCACGTTTGCCAATTAAAGCCACTGAAAGCTTTAAGGCCTGTGCACACCCGGCCGATTTTCAAGACGTTTTCGGCACGTCTTTGTGTACACACCAAAGCGATTTTCACTGGCCATTTGCAGAGTGAACGAGCAAATTCAGTAGATGGCGCTCCCGGTACACAAGGTGGTGCTACGCCACTTTAAGCTTCTGACACTCGCTTTTTCACACAGTAGAAGAAGAGAGACAGTATTTATCAAGCGGCAACCTCCTCCAGTTTCTCTTGAAGCCAATACAGAAGTGACTTAAACTGCAATTCATCGACTGGCCGCTAGGGACAGAGTTCAGAAGGAGCAGAATCTCATTGAGCCCCATGTTAAAATGCCCAACTTTACAGCAGAATAAAACATGTTTACAGCCTGATACAAATTGTGGTTTTAGTCTATACGGCTAATTTTGCCCTTCATGACAACTGTGAGGGGGGTGAATTTTTTTATAACTCATTCGTTTACATTATATAAAGCATTAAAGTTCTGCATAATTAAGGGGCGTGGCCACTTCGAGTGACAGGTGGATTGCCGTTTGTCTGCTGTCTGTTAGTCATCGCGTCACCTCAGCTCCACCCACATCCCGCCTTTTTGCCCATTTTCTGTTATCCGGGAGTGACGTACGATGACGCGCTGCCAAGATGGCGACGGCCAGCTCAACCCGACTTTACGCTTCAGAAATACTCTTCAGAATCCTATGGGTGATGTCACGGACACTACGTCCATATTTTTTTACATTCTATGGTATTTACGTGCTTGCCAAAACCATTCACACACTTTTTTTCTAATTGGCAAGCATTAGCAGCTCATCTTCTTCTTTGTCTACTTACTTCCTCTTCGTCGTATCAATGTGTGCTCGGCAAGACTGTTCTAGGGTTAGCATGGGGATATTATGGGGAAGCACAGGCGAAGCACTGCTACTTGGGCGCAGAGATATCACGCAACACATGAAATCAAAGTTTGGGGATTTGATATCTCTGCGCCCAAGTAGCAGTGCTTCGCCTGTGCTTCACCCTAATATAGTTCCAAGTTAATATCTGCCTAGGAAATCACCTAGTCTCAATCTGCATCACTATTTGTATTCGTTGTGAATACGCAGGCCACAAGAAGTAATTAGGTGGATTTTTTTTTTTTTTGATCACTTTTACTCGGGACATGCTAGCTGGCAACATAGGATTCCATTCATTATGCTAAGCTAAGCTAGCGGCGACCCTGCCAAACTAAAACAATGCACGCACTGAGACAAAAATGCATTTGCCCACATATCTAAATGTAGGAAAGAAGTTGAATAAGCCCTATTTCTAAAACGGTGGAGTGTTTCTTTAAGCTCAGGATGATATCAAAGGTATTTTTGGTGGCTGTGCTTTAAAATTAAATGATTATAATCTTAATTCAAGTGATGAAGGATTTTGATAGTCTGACAGTAATCAGTGTTGAGATGTTAGAAATGTAGAAAAGTAATCAATCAGTTACTTTAATAAAGTAACTGAAATAGTTACACTACTTATTACATTTTTAATTGGGTAACTTTTAATCTGTATATAAGACAATATATAAGACAAAAATGGAGTCGTCTTGCATTCAGAACAAGTACGATATTACATTTCCAAAGTTGTTTGTCAATCAGTACGTTGTTAAACAAAAGTGCAATCTATTGAACGCACGGTAGGCCTACTTCTACTTAATTTTCATTCCTGTCAAAAACTATACCCCAATTAAGTCTATAATGTAAAGGACAGAAAGAGGAAGAGAATTTAAGTTGCAATAGGCATGATATGTATTCCAAAACTGCTCATCTTATAGCTCCCCCTCTATATTAAAGGCTGGCTGTTCCCGTCTGGTGCAGTGGAGCCCCATCAGGACATGAAGGGAACTGCAGAGATGCAGAGTGCTGCAGTCGCCTCCCCTTTGCAGTGACACCACACACACTGTCCTGCACCTCATACACACGCACACACTCTCTTCCCTGATCTGATCTTTGCGCCAACAATTTCAACCATTCTATCGAGACATTCATCATAAACGCCTTCCTCTCCCTCGCTCCCTCCTTCAAAGGTCAAAACATTAGATCCACTGATGCAGAAAGAAATATGGGCAGACACACAGAGAGAGAGAGAGCATTAAAAGGACCTTTTCCCTGCCTGCTAGCAGTCTTATCTCGTGCACGCACGGGGTATTTATTGATACAAAAATACTTCAGCAATAAAACCCGAAATGCATGATTCACATCATAAAAATTCTCTCGGATAGACAGAACCATCACGTGATGCACTGGAGCTGTGTCTATTTCTGCAGCTGTGAACACATCTCAGCACTGTGATTGTGAGTGTGTGTGTGTGTGTGTGTTTGTCTATGTGATTTACGGGGACATTTGACCTGAATACACACCACATTATGAGGACATTTTCAATTATGAGGACAGGGCCGGTGTCCTCATAATACTAACAGTGTAGAAGTGTTTCTATACATAGGGGGAGCTCAAATCCTGAATTTCAGCCGAAGTCTCCATAATACACAATGACCTGATTTTGTGTATCAGCTGTGTATCGCCACAGCGCCCCTGGACGTGGGTCCGCGGTACTGCGCCCCTCATGAATATTCGCTCCGTGTATGAATCGCAGCTTCTGATTGGCTGATCGCCTGAAGTCCTCGTAATGTCAGATTTTGTCAGGTCCACTGTGTACAAGTGGGTTTATTCAATTTACTCGTTATTTAAACATTATTGTCTACAATTGATCAATCGTAAAACATATTTATAAACGTAGAGTGATCCTTGAATGAAATGTAATCCTTAAATATCATATAATATTATATAATCAGTTAATTTCCTCGTTGGACCGGATAGAAACAGCACCTGAGAAAACATCTGTGATTTGGACCTGTCTGCAGCAACTATTAAAAGAAAGGTAAGTTAATCTGCAGTTTAATCTCTTGTGGCTAAGTTTGGCTTGTTTGTGTGTGTTTTATAAGCTCTTTTCTGCTCGGTTTACAGTCAGAAAGCAGCTAGCGCCTGATGCTAACGGCGCTAGCATAACGTTAGTCATTCTGATCCCACTGTCAGGAGAGATTCAGAGATGCTTGTCAGATTTAACTTGTTTTAGATTCCAATATAATTGTAAATAACTTATTTTGAGCACATAAATCAGTCTAGCCATCGTAACAATGCATTGTCATGACTAAGTTACAGTCTGTGAAGGGCATACAGTATCCTGACATGCTACTGTTGTTAAATATTACTGCAGTTTAACGTTAGCTTGGTTTAAAGGTATTATTATTATATTATTAAGAAACAAAGAGATCAAAATATGCTTTTATTCCTCCTGAATGTAATAAAATATACTCTGTACCAATAGAACTGTAAGTATTAATGTTTATTATGAAAACAATCTTGCTGAAGAATGTCAAATTAAATGCAATGCTCATAATTATTGATGTTTTTCTCTATGACAGCAGACACATCAGATAATGGCTGAAATGAGAAAGCTCAAGCCACTGGAGGAGGCCGTAAAGTTCTCTTCAGAAAAAAGAATGGTCTGATAGAGCTAAGTTTAAGTGAAATTAATCTGTTTAATAAAGCTGTGCCAGGTACATATGTTGTTTACAGTGATGATTTTTCTTCTGTTGTTCAGTTGTGCTGAGTTTAAGAAAGGAGATTTCCTGCTGGAGACTCATAAGCAAAGAAGAAGGAGAGTGGAGGCAAAGAACATATCTTCATGATGCCCTGAAAGTGTTCATGTTTGAGTTTCGTTATGATGGAAAACTCCTCTGGTAAGTGTTTGATGTGTATGCAAGTTTATAATTCTGGCCCTGTTTACAGTAGGGATGCACCGACATTAACATTTTGCCCGATACTGATAATTCTTTATATCACTTTTCCTTATTATTTCCTTATTATCACTTAATCTCAACATTTTCATATCCAGCCTCGGATCTGTTAACATTAGTCAATGCACTGTGAACTAACATGAACACAAATGATATATTAACTACCATTAACAAAGGTTATTGCTTTATATTGGTTCATGTTAGTAAATGCATCAACAAATGAGACCATATTGTAAGTGTTACCAAAAAACCCACTGCCTGACAAAAACAAAAAAAAACCTAATAGGGCTGGGCGATATGGCTGAAAACTGTATCACGATATAAGTGTTTCATATCGGTCGATATCGATAATTATTTATATTTATTATGACCTGTTTAAAATAAGGACCAGGAGAAAAATATGATACATTTAAATCTTTTTATTTTAAACGTAACCTTCCTCTGATTATAATCCCCTCAGTTATAAAGGCAGAAATGTCAACACAACCATAGAAAACACTCAAATAATTAAAATATAAACAAGTCTAAAATCACAATGAACACTTAACAGTTGTCTCTTAACATTAAGGTGCAGTGGTTCCGTTATTTATTTGTAACTGTTAGCGTTTAGATGTTTTGTCATAAGGCAGTGATGCAGATTAATATCACCTCTGCATGTGTTTCAAAGGCTGACTCTGAAATCGCCCCCTATACCCTTAAATAGGGCAGTATTTGAAGGGACAGCCATCTGTAGTGGTTTCCAAAACCATAGTGGACGTTATTGAGTGCACTCATTCTATCCCACAATGCACCGCAATAACGAGTGTACAGCCGATGTACACACTGTCCGAAATCACTCACTCGTTCTCATTCACTCCTTCAAGTGAACTGTATCAGTGGACTAAAGTAGGGAATAGTGATTTGAGGGTTTAGGGGGCGATTTCGGATTCAGCTGAAGAATAGCTTAACGGCGAGCGCGTCGAGTATAAACACGTCCCCAAACGAACACACTGTCAGCGGAGGTGGTCAACCAAACTGATACTGTTACATGATTGGCTGTTAGCCTGTCACTCCCTATGTTGCTAGGTTACCATAGAGCGAGTGCCTTTGTTCATGCAACCAAACTTGCTTCGCAACCTCTGGTTTCTTCCAACGAAGAAAAAAAAATTATCGAACACATTTTTTATTGATATCGATTACGTGTCTATCGCGATACATATAGTTATCGTTTTATCGCCCAGCCCTAATACCTAAATAATGCAAACAAGTCATTGGCCAACATGACTTAGGCTACATATAAAGAATCAAAATGCCTGTGCCATGGATAAGTCTCCGCACGGAGAATAAGAAAATGATTTAAATCAAACCATATTGTTGATTAAAATAATGCGAGAACAATAAAGGTGCCAGTTATTAATAATAATGCATCAATGCTTTATATACTGTATATATTTTTAAATGAAACAATTTTAATATTACAGTGATGGTAAACCTCTTTAATATGACTTAAATAACTTGTTTGAGCTCTGCTGAAGAGAATGACCCATAAACTGAAGCGCTTTGCTAGAAGGTTATTAACTCAACAGAACGCATCCTTTATACGATAATGCAGATATTTAAAAAATATCAACATGATATTGCAACTTATATTTGCACAAAATCTATTATCTAAGTTATGTGGTATTACACAAGTACAGGTACAAGGCAACAAAATGCAGTTTAGATCTAACCAGAAGTGCAATAGCAGCAAGTGCAGGATATACAACGGTTGCATAAGTGCAGGACATGGATATGTACTGAACATATTTATATATATATTCAGTACATATCCTTCAGTTATTTTCATGCCTAATTATGCCTGTTAAACTGTATTATAGGAGCTACTGTTACTTCCACTGTTCATTCTATTGCTGTATCACAGGCCCGGCTCCAGCTTTGAGATGCAGGATGGGCCAATTGAAATTCCTGGTGGGCCCAGACTTTTAACATTATTTTTCCCCATAACAACTACATTTTATAACAAAAGAGGCAGGACTTGAAAGGAACTCTATATTTGCAGGGCTAAATGCAAGCAGTAGCACAAATAAATAGAATCAGGGTAGGACTAGGGGCTCTGGGCTTGAGTTTATGTTTGGGCCCTATACGCTACAAATAACCTCAACTACAACATCATTATAGAGTAGCACAAAATACACAAAAATGAAAAAAACTCTGAGGTTCCTAGAGCAATTAATATGCAACATGCCTAGTAGGGGTGTCGGAATTAATCGTTTCTTCGATGCATCGTGATGCAGATGAGGACGATTCGGTATCGGTTCAGTAATAGACCATAACCGATTATAATGTACTGATGCTTTTCTGCCATCATTTGTCACGTACATGTGTTGTTGTGGTAGCATACAATGGTAGAGGGAGGCGAGACGCAAGTATGAGTAGTTAAAAATGCTCCAACTACTGTAAAAGCAGACATCTGGGCACATTTCGGCTTTTATGAACAACCTGGTAAGCACGACCTGGAGAAGACACGCGCTGTGTGTAAATCATGTCACGCACAAATCAAATGTGCATGGGGTAATACCACTAACTTGAGAAACCACGTCAGCCGTTTTCATCGTGAGCTGTTAACGCCTGTCAGTGCCAAGCGGACTCAGCTCTGCCAAAATAGATCAAATTATATCAATGTTAGAGTTCTTAAAGGGCCTGTTTACACCTGGTCATGCGATTTTACAGATCAGATATCTATCTGATTTATCAAAATTATTTCATTTACACTTGGTCACATAACTGTATCTCCGCAAAACGGATATTAATCCGATCTCCAATTCCCGCACAATATGCAGATTTAATGTAGTTAATGTCACTGAAATCAACAGATATGAGCTGCATTTTATTAATCATCAGCTAATTTCACAATCAAAGACCGCAATATGAGCGAGTGCGGCAACAGCGCTGGTGAGATCATTCGGTTTCTTTACTTTTAATGAATATGATTGTGTGTTGTTGAGCACCTGCGACTTGCTTTCGGTTTTATTTGCGGTAGTGTGTGCACTGGCTTGATAAAGAGATACTCAGCTGCTCGTCTGCTGCGATGTGTGCTTTAGTAGCGCTGTCATATCTGGCTATAACATATAGCCCATAACACGCTCTCACACGTTTATTTTTTAACATTGTTGGGAGGAGTAAATTGTTTCAACAACCAGATGCATTTATACTTTAGCTTTCACTGTAATGCGACCCAGACCTCCTCCTGAAGTGGCTTTTAGTTTTGTGTATTTGTTCTAAACGCTCCTGTTGTCTTCTGTGCCCAGACTTGAGTTTTGTTTGATACATTCAAGAAGCATGTTTTCTTTGAGCAGGTAAAATTAAAGGTTCAGTTCATTTAACTGACTGACAAAATTATATACATGAGGATAAAGTGCAACGTCAATGCATTGTGAGGCATCGTGATATTGAACCGAACCGAATCGATGGCATGATAATCGTAACTGAACCGTGAGACCAGTGTAGGTTCACACCCTTAATGCCTAGCCTCGCCAGAGTCGAGGAAAGATCAAAACCCTGAAATAACACTGAGCACTGAATTTTAAATGCATTAAATGCCATATCTGTGTCCTCTTATGTCAGATCAAAATTTTACATCTTTTGTTAAAATGTAATGTAACCTTCACCCTTTAAACACTTTGGTCAGTTCAATAATAATTTATGCAGTTTTATATTATTTATTTGGTAGAATTAAAAGAGCAGTATCATGTCTATATTTATATTGTTCAACTGGTCGAGGTTGATATGGGCTTTAGAAAGTTGGCTACTTAGTAATAACAAGTAATGGAATGGTTTTTAGAAAGAGAGTAAATGGTAAAGTAATCTAATTACACGTTTGAAGATGTAGCCTGATTAGTCTAGCTAATAATTAATTAAATAATAGGCTACTTTTTAAATCTGAAATTAAAATGGCCATCATGGTGCTGTATTGAGTGAGTTGAATCCTTCATTCAACCGATTTGTTCAAATTGCAAACTTTATTTATGAATGGGTAGCTTAAATAAATAATTTTACTCATCTGATTCGTTCAAATACGTTGATTCTTTGAGAAATAAAACAGTGTTGCTCGGAGACACAGCGGTTCAAGAACTCATTAAATAGATTGTTTTTCACACATTCTGGTGACATTTCTGCCACACTATGGCCATGAGATGGGAGAGAGCACTGGGCCTGCTGAATCATATTTTATCTTTAATTTAATAGTGAATATGTAGAGCTGTCTTTTGTTGTTAGATTACCATTGATTAGATTACCAGCAGGTTTATTAGGCTGCTATCACTTTAAGAGCTGCACATATCCAACATGCTGTTACACACGTGTTTTTCTTTCGGTTGTTTATGTTCACTTAAGACATAATCGACTAGGTTTTATTTTGACAATTTTGTTTGAATAATTTGGTCTGTTCAAGTGCAAGAAGATATGAAAGACATTTGCGCAGTGTCTAAGAGGCAGCTTTTTGGGCGCGTGCTTTGGATGTTTGCCCACTGAAAACTTCTTGAAAACTTTGTGATAACTGTACCGCCTTCCTGTAATAACACAAAGAACCACTAATTATACAAAAATCATGTAATAGTTAAAGTTTTTACTTGCATATACAGTGTATTTTTAATCCAAATGTGTGCTGGTGAGTGGTCAGCAGTCAAGAGCATGCAACAGAAGTCTGTGTAATTATGGG
Organism: Romanogobio albipinnatus; assembly: GCA_023566225.1. NCBI lineage: Eukaryota > Metazoa > Chordata > Actinopteri > Cypriniformes > Gobionidae > Romanogobio > Romanogobio albipinnatus. The sequence goes on along the minus strand of CM042260.1, from coordinate 37,935,285 downwards.
CCATAATTTCCAGCGATAATTTCGTGCACAGCAGCTATAGTATGGATATTTCATTTGTTTAATATTCTGTTTATTAGATACATTTTCTTCATCTTTCTCTGATATTCACATTGTGCTCTGTGTTTGCTCTGTTGTCTGTGTTTCTTTGTCTGGACGCAAACACTACACACGAATATCAATACTGGTATCGGAGCATCTCTAGTTTCCACATTAGGTCAGTCGGCGGAGAGCAGGCGGTCTTTTGTGACTGTTCGAACACATTCTACCACAGACGTTTACACTACGAAAGCAATCCGGTTGAATGCATTTTCCAACTCCTGGAAGTGGTTGAAAGTTGACGAGCTCAAAATGTTTTAGACTCCATTTACACCTGTATTTAGCATCATCCACTTGTGATCCGATCGACCAAAACACATCTTAATACCAAAAGCTATTAAACTATTAAATAATTGGTGATCACAAAGAATATATTTGAATATTTGTTATTAGATTTTCAGCTCTAATATTGTCTTTTTTGTGTGTCTAACAGGAATAAGAATTCTTAATTGAAAGTTGAATTGTCATTTATTTAGTGTCAATCAGCCGAGATGGCGGTTCCCTTGGATGATCTCTGACCATATGAACCCAAACAGCTGGATGAAGACGATCCGTGTGGATAGGAAAAACTTCACCTATGCTTATTTGCTGTAAGGAGCATCTGTCCTGATGAAGAGATCACATATAATTACAGTGATTCTGAGTGGCCAAGGAAATGCACGGTACGGAAAACTTTACATAACCTATTTAGCATTTGTTAGATTATTTTAACGGTTTATGTTATCCAAGGTAATGTTCCTGTCTTTTTATGCATCACAGTATGTCAGGTGTGTGTGGCTTACACATGTTTTATGAGGACATCATCATAAGATGTTCCTGATGTTTGACTTGACTGAAGAATCTCAGTGTTGTGTGTGTGTGTGTGTGTGTCTTACACCTGGTTTATGAGGACACGTGTTATTACAAGGACACTGGTGCACTGATAAGGAATATTAGAATTGATACTGATAACCCATAATTTTCAGCTCACTGTGGCCATTACCGATAAAGAAGACTCATATTTGAGCTGGGGAAATAAATACTGTAATAATCAGTCCACAAAAGTGTTGGAACTGGTGGCGTTGCATTCCCAAATGCACATTAAACTCACAGCACATGCAGAGATTACTGAGCACTTACTGTGAACTGATACGCTGAAAACACCAGAAAAATATGTTTGGTTCATTATGAAACTGGTGGGCCGCCAGACTATAGGTTTACTATATCGTTTACTAGGGTTAGAGTTTTTTAGGTTTAGCTTATAACCAGGTATAACGTATCTACTGTATTGTTTGTATTGTCTTTCTATTATGTTTGACTTCACGTGTATTGTACAGCACTTTGAGTCAACCATGAGTTGTGTTAAAGTGTGTTATTCCATATCCCTGTAACGTGTCCTCATAAACCAGGTGTAAGCCACACACACACACACACTGAGATTCTTCAGTCAAGTCAAACATCAGGAACATCTTCTTATGATGTCCTCATAAAACACGTGTCCTCATAAAACACATGTCCTCATAAACCAGGTGTAAGCCACACACACACACACTGAGATTCTTCAGTCAAGTAAAACATCAGGAACATCTTATGATGTCCTCATAAAACACATGTCCTCATAAAACACATGTCCTCATAAACCAGGTGTAAGCCACACACACACACACACACACACTGAGATTCTTCAGTCAAGTAAAACATCAGGAACATCTTATGATGTCCTCATAAAACACGTGTCCTCATAAACCAGGTGTAAGCCACACACACCTGACATACTATAATGCATAAAAGAACAGGAGCATTACCTTGGATAACATTTAAATTGGGGCTGAACGAGTTTGGAAAATAATGTAATCAGATTTTTCTTCCAATATTGCAATTTAATATGTGATTCTTTTTAAAGCTCCTTATTTCCTCTTTTGTAGTGATTGTTGAATCTTCTGAAAGGGGCGAGGTGAGAAGAAAACCACAGATATGATCTCCAGGAGAATCTCTGCAGAACTGAGCACATTTCAGTGGGTAAACTGCGGAGCAGGAGTCCTGCTTTAGCTTCTCACACTCCGCAAAACAGACCAGACTTTGGCAGGAATCGGGGATTAGCACTAAAGAGGAAATTGTTGCAAAATGTTTGGGTAACACTTTATAATAATGTTCAGTTATAAGTTATTAGATAATGATGATCTAATCATTTACAAAACATGACATTCATAAATGACTAAGTAATATGCTAACATTTTGTGAATGTTTTGTTAATTCAGTTATCAGTCATTTAGAAGTTATTGGTTAATACATTCATAAATGATTAGTGGTATGCTATAGCATGTATTCATATATAAGTGTAGTGTAGACTTTAGGGGATGCAGAAAGTGTTGTAAATTAGTTGCACAGGTGTTGAACACTAGTGTAAGTGTTGAGCGCTGAGGGTTAGAGCACTGTCTCCTCTTTAACCGCTCTACAGCACCTGATCAAACCGCTTCACAGGCATTTACACATGATTATCAGCTTCAAAACTAATCATCTTCTCAATCATCCTGCATGTGTGTGTGCTTTTGAACACAGACCAGCTGAAAACTTAAAGATGCATCGATAAATTACTGATCATTGACTAATGGTCTGTTCATCATTTGTTCAAGATTACCCATTGTTTATTGAGACGACACTAAAAGAAGTTTGACATAAATACTCCATTAATTTATAAGTGATAAATAGTGCATCAACTAATAACTCAAACATCTACTATTGATCTGTTTTGATTTATTTCATGATTTACAATTGTTCGATAATAAACAGCACATTTGTAAATGGTTAGCATATCACTTAATAATCATGTATGAATGTCATGTTTTGTAAATGATTAGTTCATTATCTAATAACTTATAACTGAACGTTATTATAAAGTGTTACCCATGTTTTGTTTTGTTTTGCTGCTGCTGGTCATTTAGTTTTGATATAATGTATGGAATGTCTTAAACTTGTGTTGAAAGCTTTAAATGGATATTTAAATTGTCCTCATTTACTCATAACCTGTGATTCTCTTTCATCTTTTTGACAGAGCAGAAGATATTTTGAAGAATGTAAGTGTTTTTTCTGTGCTGTGGAACTCGTCTGATCACCAACATTCTTCAAACTATCTTCCTTTGGGTTCAGCAGAACAAAGAAACTCATAAAGGTTTAGAAAAACTTTACGGTATGACAATTATTTTTCATTATTGGGTCAACTGTACCATTAATTTATGTTCAATTTTTGTTAATAATTATGTTTATGAAAGGTTTCAAGTTCTTCATCTCCATGCATTAGTGTATCTTGTGATTTATGTAATATTGTCAGGGCAACAGCTGTAATGTTGTAAACAAGTACTAATAAACTTCTTATTCTCTGAAGGTGTGTACTGTTATATGTCCTCATGTCTGTTCAAATGTCATATGGTCATGTGACCACACAAATAGCCGGTCCTTGAGTGTTGGAGTCTGAGCCACAGGTGAGGATGTGTTTGTGTTCATTTGTCCTCATAAATCAGGTGTGTCCTTATAATGCACAATGCCTTCACGTTTGTGTTTGTGTATTGCCATGTCCCATTAATTCATGTTTGTCCCTCTAATACACATTAATGTCATTTGTGTGTGTGTGTATCCACTGTCCTTATAATTTTGGTTTTGTCATAGGCGGGGCTTAGACACTTAATTAAGGTGTCCTCATAATTAAGTATATAGTCAGGTTGTTATATTATAAGTTGTGTTGTGTGTATACAAATTCTGAAGTGAAATCTGTGTTGTATGGCTCAGAACAAAATTTTTGATACCCTCCACATCACTGTAGAGCAAGTGGAAAGGGGTGTCCCCATAATACACCAAACAACTGGTTTGGGCTGAAGTGTCCTCATAAACCACATAAACCCGTATGTGTGTGTGTGCGCGCGCGCTCGCGACTCTCACATTTTCATTCAGCGACGTGCTACAGACTGCAGTGGAGAGCAGACTCCATATTGTCTGCTTCAGCTGCTGTGTAGGAAAGCGTTTCCTTCCTTAAGGGCAAACTATCATTCTGAGCTACCTGTGAGCACAAATAGCAGCCCATTATACTCCAAACAAAAGAGCGCGCAACTGTGCCATTGGCTGCCACTGGAGCGCCTTCCTCTTTTTGGAAACGTGTGCTGCACACTAACCTGTGTATGAGATATTACTGGACTAGAGGTGATGTTTTTAAAATAGACTGCTAACAAATTACACTCTTAGAAGAAAAGGTTTACTTTAAAGTGTTCTGTCGGACAGTAATTTTATGGATGTAGTTTTAATTTAAAAAAAATTGTTGGACCCACTTTATATTAGGTGGCCTTAACTACTATGTACTAACATTTTAATTAATCATTTGATACAATGCACTTATTGTGTACATACATGTTTTTACATTGTACTTACATTTAAAAAAATACCTGCATGTAATTACATCTGTAATTAATTTCTGTAGTTACATTTGTAATTACACTTCCCTTACACCTAACCCTACCCTTAAACTTACCCATACCACCACACCTGTCCATAACTTTACTCGTACTCCACCTCAATATCAGCAAAGGTGTTTTGCAATACAATTTGAACACAGTCACTACATTGTACTTATTTTTTTATGTAAGTACATAGTAGTTAAGGCCACCTAATATAAAGTGGGGCCATATTTTTTAATAATTTACGAATTAAACAGCTCTTAAACAATCTTTATGACTAGAATTATTAGTAAGATATAAACTTTATATGCTTTACTGTTATTCAAATATAAACATTCAAACTCACACATCAGTTGTGGTAAACGGAAGCTCAAGCATGTTCTGTTCGCTTGACGTGCGAGAACAAATGAGGTTCATTCTCATGTTTCTGATTATCAATGTTAAAAACGTAATATTTTGGCGGCCACCGTGATCAATTTTTTCCAGGATTCTTTGAATACGAATAAAAAGTGTGAGAAAAAAATGATTTTACTTGATCAATGTATTTTTAGATCAATTTAAAGCATATTTGCTCAATAAACTCACTGACCCTAAACCTTTGAGCTGAATAGTACTGTCTCGCACTGCTTTCATATCCTGTTTTATAGTCTTATGTAAGCACAAAATTCATCAAAACAACTATCACAACTTTCATTTCCCCTCAAAATTCATTCAAAATAATTTCACAAAACTTTCATTTCCCCCTCTTTTTTCCTGTTGCTGAGGTTCATTCTTGTGTTACGCAACATGTTTGAGCCAAGGGGGTAATCCAGCCCCCGGAGAGCATACCTTCCATAGGGGCAGCCATTGCTAACCAAGCCATCACCTGCTGTTAGCATCCCATTGACTCCCATTCATTTTGCCGTCACTTTGACAGCGAATAACTTTACATCTGAGGCGTTTAAAGACTCCATTTGTCCATTGTTTATTTCTTAAGAAGAAAAGCTCTCTATGGGAGAAGCCCATAGAGAGCCAAAGCAACAGGACAAAATATTTCAACAACGTGATTCAGATTTCACTTTGCACAACTACTAGAAGACTTACAACTGTCAGACACATCGTCAAGCTCAGTCTGAGGCTGCACGCTCAGCCATCAGGAATCGAGTGCTTCAAAATTTACTTCACTTTTCCCCGTCGAAGCCTATGGGGTCAGTGTGTTGATTTCTTTTACTGTCTATGGTTTGAGCTTCAGCAAGAACCAATGAGGTCAATTCTCGTGTAACGCAGCACGTTTGAGCTTCAGCAAGAACCAATGAGGTTCATTCTCGTGTTATGCAGCACGTTTGAGCTTCAGCAAGAACCAACGAGGTTCATTCTCGTGTTACGCAGCACGTTTGAGCTTCTTCAAGAACCAATGAGGTTTGTTTGAGCTTCAGCAAGAGCCAATGAGGTTTGTTCTGCATTAGGCAGGTTCGGTGGAGCTTCTGTTTATGTTCGCTTATCAATGTTTATATAAATGAAAGCCTAAAATCAATCTGTTCTTGTCTCTTCAGAAAATCTGGACTGAACCGCTCAATTCATATGGATTAGTTCCACGATCTCTTTATGAACGTTTTGAAGTGGTAGTTGCATAGCTGTCAATGGAGGGACAGAAAACTCACAGATTTCATTAAAAAGATCTTCATTTGTGTTCCGAAGATGAACGAAAGTCTTACGGAATGACATGAGGGTGTAAATGATGACAGAATTTAGATTTTAACACTTTAAGAAACAACTAACAAATAACTAGCAAATGCTACAGCAACTCCAACAAATGAGGTTCATTCTCATGTTTCTGATTATCAATGTTAAAAACTTAATATTTTGGCGGCAACCGTGATCCATTTTTTCCAGGATTCTTTGAATGCGAATAAAAAGTGTGAGAAAAAACTGGTTTTACTTGATCAATGTATTTTTAGATCAATTTAAAGCATATTTGCTCAATAAAAACATTACTCACTGACCCTAAACCTTTGAGCTAAATAGTACTTTCTCGCACTACTTTCATATCCTGTTTTATAGTCTTATGCAAGCACAAAATTCATCAAAACAACTATCACAACTTTCATTTCCCCTCAAAATTCATCCAAAATAATTTCACAAAACTTTCATTTCCCCCTCTTTTTTCCTGTTGCTGAGGTTCATTCTTGTGTTACGCAACATGTTTGAGCCAAGGGGGTAATCCAGCCCCCGGAAAGCATACCTTCCATAGGGGCAGCCATTGCTAACCAAGCCATCACCTGCTGTTAGCATCCCATTGACTCCCATTCATTTTGGCGTCACTTTGACAGTGAATAACTTTACATCTGAGGCGTTTAAAGACTCCATTTGTCCATTGTTTATTTCTAAAGAAACACAACAATGTATAAAAGGCTCCATTACCTTGTATCTTACACTATCGCCCGTAGAAACCGTTTTTGTAAAAATAGGCTAACAATTGCGTCATAACCACGCGACTCCCTGTCGCACAGTAGAGAAATTACCGTATAGATAGGAGGAGAAGCTTGCAGGCAATCTTTTACTGTCTATGAGGCAATGGGGGGGACGTGGAGGCATAAAGTCAGATAAAGTCAAGGAAGAAGCATGTGGAGAAGCCCATAGAGAGCCAAAGCAACAGGACAAAATATTTCAACAACGTGATTCAGATTTCATTTTGCACAACTACTAGAAGACTTACAACTGTCAGACACATCGTCAAGCTCAGTCTGAGGCTGCGCAGTACGCTCAGCCGTCAGGAAGCGAGTGCTTCTAATTGACTTCACTTTTCCCCGTCGAAGCCTATGGGGTCAGTGTGTTGATTTCCTTTTACTGTCTATGGTTTGAGCGTTAGCAAGAACCAATGAGGTTCATTCTCGTGTTACGCAGCACGTTTGAGCTTCAGCAAGAACCAATGAGGATCATTCTCGTGTTACGCAGCACGTTTGAGCTTCAGCAAGAACCAATGAGGTTCATTCTCGTGTTACGCAGCACGTTTGAGCTTCAGCAAGAACCAATGAGGTTTGTTCTGCATTAGGCAGGTTCGGTGGAGCTTCTGTTTATGTTCGCTTATCAATGTTTATATAAATGAAAGCCTAAAATCAATCTGTTCTTGTCTCTTCAGAAAATTTGGACTGAACCGCTCAATTCATATGGATTAGTTCCACAATCTCTTTATGAACGTTTTGAAGTGGTAGTTGCATAGCTGTCAATGGAGGGACAGAAAACTCACAGATTTCATTAAAAAGATCTTCATTTGTGTTCCGAAGATGAACGAAAGTCTTACGGAACGACATGAGGGTGAAAATGATGAGTAAATGATGACAGAATTTAGAGTTTAACACTTTAAGAAACAACTAACAAATAACTAGCAAATGCTACAGCAACTCCAACAGGAGTATTTTAGGCCTCAAACCATTGACTGTCAGTGGAAAACAAAACAGACCGCCATATGTATAAAACAGAAATCTAAGCCTGCATAGCCAGAGACTGAGAAATGTATGGGATTACGAGAAATATGAATCGAGTAAGAGGTCAAAGTTGCTAAATGAGTAAAGTGTATCATCTTACTGCCAGTGTAACCCCTTCCTCACCTCTGCTCAGCTCTTTCTCAAGTTTAACAGCAATTACAGCAAAGTGTCTGAAGAGAGAGAGAGACAGAGAATCTATTAGCGGTACTAGCAGAGACGGGGCACGGTGACATCATCATGTAAATGTCAACAGGCCCGTCAGAACTTCACAAGGACTGTCTTGACTGAAATACAGCCGGTTAACTCAGCAGTATAACTGGTTATAGGACAAGGTTCTTTATCTACTGCCAACTTAATGGATAAAACTTGTTCGGTTTTACTGGATCAGTATGTGTTCTGAATCCAACAACTTATGAAATGTCCTTGTTTGGTAATAATAGCTGATATCTCTTTGTAACCTAGGTTTAAAAATATAATATCAAACTCACTTATAAAGAACAATAATAAATATGACCTTGACACTTAATTTCAGCATGTAATCCACTGCCATCTACAGTACACAACTTTCACACTGTCTGAGAATAGCAGACGATATTCTACAGATACCAATGAAAACAAAAGAGCTAATTCTTCAAGTCTCTGATATGTTGACAGAAAATTAAATAAAAAAATATAACTAGCAATAGGACAAAAGAGGAGAAATGAAAGTTTTGTGAATTTATTTTGAATGAATTTTGAGGGGAAATGAAAGTTGTGATAGTTGTTTTGATGAATTTTGTGCTTACATAAGACTATAAAACAGGATATGAAAGCAGTGAGAGAAGGTGTCTGATAGTACACTACTATTAAGTTCAAAGGTTTAGGGTCAGTGAGTAATGTTTTTATTGAGCAAATATATTTTAAATTGATCTAAAAAGACATTGATAAAGTAAAATCAGTTTTTTCTCACACTTTTTATTCGTATTCAAAGAATCCTGGAAATAACTGATCATGGTTGCCACCAATATATTACGTTTTTAACACTGATAATCAGAAACATGAGAATGAACCTCACTGGTTCTTGCGGAAAAGATAGTGGAACTAATCCATGTGAATTGAGCGGTTCAGTCCTAATTTTCTGAAGAGACAAGAACAGATTGAATTTAGGCTTTCGTTCATATTAACATTGATAAGCGAACATAAACAGAAGCTCCACCGAACCTGCCTAATGCAGAACAAACCTCATTGGTTCTTGCTGAAGCTCAAACAAACCTCATTGGTTCTTGCTGAAGCTCAAATGTGTTGCATAACATGAGAATGAACCTCATTGGCTCTTGCTGAAGCTCAAACAAACCTCATTGGTTTTTGCTGAAGCTCATACAAACCTCATTGGTTCTTGATGAAGCTCAAACGTGCTGCGTAACACGAGAATGAACCTCATTGGTTCTTGCTGAAGCTCAAACAAACCTCATTGGTTCTTGCTGAAGCTCAAACGTGCTGCGTAACACGAGAATGATCCTCATTGGTTCTTGCTGAAGCTCAAACGTGCTGCGTAACACGAGAATGAACCTCATTGGTTCTTGCTGAAGCTTAAACGTGCTGCGTAACACGAGAATGAACCTCATTGGTTCTTGCTGAAGCTCAAACGTGCTGCGTAACACGAGAATGATCCTCATTGGTTCTTGATGAAGCTCAAACGTGCTGCGTAACACGAGAATGAACCTCATTGGCTCTTGCTGAAGCTTAAACGTGCTGCGTAACACGAGAATGAACCTCATTGGTTCTTGCTGAAGCTCAAACGTGCTGCGTAACACGAGAATGATCCTCATTGGTTCTTGCTGAAGCTCAAACGTGCTGCGTAACACGAGAATGATCCTCATTGGTTCTTGCTGAAGCTCAAACGTGCTGCGTAACACGAGAATGATCCTCATTGGTTCTTGCTGAAGCTTAAACGTGCTGCGTAACACGAGAATGAACCTCATTGGTTCTTGCTGAAGCTCAAACGTGCTGCGTAACACGAGAATGATCCTCATTGGTTCTTGCTGAAGCTCAAACGTGCTGCGTAACACGAGAATGATCCTCATTGGTTCTTGCTGAAGCTTAAACGTGCTGCGTAACACGAGAATGATCCTCATTGGTTCTTGCAGAAGCTCAAACAAACCTCATTGGTTCTTGCTGAAGCTCAAATGTGTTGTGTAACACGAGAATGAACCTCATTGGTTCTTGCTGAAGCTCAAACAAACCTCATTGGTTCTTGCTGAAGCTCAAATGTGTTGCGTAACATGAGAATGAACATCATTGGTTCTTGCTGAAGCTCAAACAAACCTCATTGGTTCTTGCTGAAGCTCAAACGTGCTGCGTAACACGAGAATGAACCTCATTGGTTCTTGCTGAAGCTCAAACAAACCTCATTGGTTCTTGCTGAAGCTCAAACAAACCTCATTGGTTCTTGCTGAAGCTCAAATGTGTTGCGTAACATGAGAATGATCCTCATTGGTTCTTGCTGAAGCTCAAACGTGCTGCGTAACACGAGAATGAACCTCATTGGTTCTTGCTGAAGCTCAAATGTGCTGCGTAACACGAGAATTGTTTTGATGAATTTTGTGCTTGCATAAGACTATAAAACAGGATATGAAAGCAGTGCGAGAAAGTACTATTCAGTTCAAAAGTTTAGGGTCAGTGAGTAATGTTTTTATTGAGCAAATATGCTTTAAATTGATCTAAAAAGACATTGATCAAGTAAATGCTGATTTTTTTTCTCACACTTTTTATTCGTATCCAAAGAATCCTGGAAAAAATGTATCATGGTTTTAACATTGATATTAATGATAAATGTTTCTTGAGCAGCAAATTAGCATATTAGAACGATTTCTGACGGATCATGTGACACTGAAGATTGGAGTAATGATGAATTACCCACACGAATAAATTAGCCTACATTTGACCATATATTCACATAGAAAACGTTATTTTAAATGATAATATTTCACAATATTTGTGAATTTACAGTATTTTTGATCAAATAATAAATATTAAATATTGAACTATTTAGTGTCCTTATGACTGCTTGTTTATAGACGACCAGATAAAAATGGAATAATATAGCTCAACTATTTTAATTCAATCAAGTGTAATTAAATCTGTATCATAAAACAAGAACAGCAATTGTAAAGAACTAGCAGATGTTTTCACACATCTGTTTCTGTTAGCTCAGCGTGTGATTTTATTTAAGAGCGAATGCCTTTGTTGAACTTAACCGCATAACTATGAATTTAAATCAATAAAGCATGTGTCCGATCTTTCAATTACCATCCGGCGCTTTCACAGCAATCATACAGACCACTGGTCACCGAGTTCAACATCCATGGACAGCTCTTGAATTATTTACACCGCATAAATAAAACCTCCCATTTCTGCCATCTTCCATGCTTTTATTTCACCAGTTCACACAAGCACTGCTCTGTCTGTTCCTCTCTCTCAGTCTCTCCCTGATTACTCATCCCTGCAGGAAAGACATGACACCAGTTATCCACGGCGAATGCCTTACTCGGGCCAATAGGTGAAAATGAGCCTATTCCACCTTCTAATCCACATACATCTGCCTGTGTGAGGACATGCGCTCAAATAGACTGGGCAAAACATGTGGACATGTATGTAGCGTGTCCTGCATATGATTTCACACACCTGCCCGTGTGCTGTGATCTCCCACACTAATGCTGCTCATGCTATTCCACACCAATGCTGGTGTGGCCGGTCAGTGCATTCACCATGAACGCACCAGCATTAAAGCAGCACAAAACAATACTTGTTGAATGTTGTGGAAGTAATGCTCACCATATAGGCTAACACATCCTGAACCATTAAACACTAGTGGAAACATATGATAAATACAGATAGACAGAGTTGATTGATTTAATCCCATAACAGACAATTGCATGCAACAGACATCACACACACACAATATACAGACGTTTAGTGCACTATACAGACATCTATACTAATCAGTATACTCACTTGACCCGGGTTGAGTTCAGATCATATGTTAATCCATAAGCATAACCCGATGCTTGTCTCAGATCACGACATGTATGCTCCAGTTTTCCACGGGTGTATTTAGAGCTGATAATTAAGAGAGTAGTAAATAAGATCATTAACACTAATGGAAACAACAACACACACTCTATTATAGTGTGTGTGCGTGTGTGTGTGTGTTACACCTTCCTCCCCTTCACAGGCAGCTTGCACAAATAATTTCACCACCCTAATTTGATCTTCCTGCTCCCTGGCGCGTGCGAACAGGTTTTCCCAGTGGAAGAGAAGGATGAGGAGGATGATGGTGGTGCTGGTGATGTTTGCCCCGTTTTGAATCGCCCTCCTGATGTCTAATGCGAGCGGTTCATGTTTCAGACAGACGACACACACACATTCACGCGCGCACACACACTCACGGCTCCTGGCGGAACTGCACCTTGCTCGTTTATTTATTTAATTCATTTTTTCCCTTTCTTTCAGATGTCACGCGTGGGCGGTGGGAGGACTCACGCGAGTTCGGTAGGTGATTGTGACGTGCGCGCGCGCGAAGGGAACGGAGATCCCATACAAAAAGGTTTAAAGACTGTAATAATGTGAAATATTTTCGTGTGTTCAAAAGACTGACCCCACTAGTCATGCATTTGTTTTTACTCTACTTTTCTATATAGGCCCTATTTTAATAATTATAATATCTGCATAACAATGGATATGCCAGGTCAGATTGGAATTTTGAAGCAAGTTACCATGAAATTAAAATGGACAATTGTTGTTTTTTTAATGGGAAATTGCAATGTTTATTATAAATTATGTATCTGTATACATTTTCTTTATGTATGTGCCCTTTAATCTTTAATAAATACAAATTCGCATCCCTCTTGCAGCAACATCTCTTCTCTGTCACTCACATGAGATCATAGCAATATCAAGCCACAAAGTTTAGCTTTATTTATAAACCACCTATATAAAAACAGTCCCAGACAGCAACATAGTGTCGGCCCACATCTGGTACGCATTAAATCCACCAGGGGGGTATTCCAGAAAGCAGGTTATGTGACATACCCGGGTATGTTTAAGGATAAGTAAGCAGATAAGCTTAACTTCCATCCATCCATCCATCTTCTTCCGCTTATCCAGGGCCGGGTCGCGGGGGCAGCAGTCTAAGCAGGGATGCCCAGACTTCCCTCTCCCTAGACACTTCCTCTAGCTCTTCCGGGGGGACACCGAGGCGTTCCAAGGCCAGCCGGGAGACATAGTCCCTCCAGCGTGTCCTTGGTCTTCCCCGGGGCCTCCTCCCGGTTGGACATGTCCGAAACACCTTCCCGGGAAGGCGTTCAGGAGGCATCCGGAACAGATGCCCGAGCCACCTCAGCTGTCCCCTCTCGATGTGGAGGAGCAGCAGCTCTACTCCGAGTTCCTCCCGAGTGACTGAGCTTCTCACCCTATCTCTAAGGGAGCGCCCAGCCACCCTGCGGAGAAAGCTCATTTCGGCCGCCTGTATCCGGGATCTTGTCCTTTCGGTCATGACCCAAAGCTCATGACCATAGGTGAGAGTAGGAACGTAGATTGACCGGTAAATCGAGAGCTTCGCCTTACGGCTTAGCTCTTTCTTCACCACGACAGACCGGTACATCGACCGCATTACTGCAGAAGCTGCACCGATCCGTCTGTCAATCTCCCGTTCCATCCTCCCCTCACTCGTGAACAAGACCCCTAGATACTTGAACTCCTCCACTTGGGGCAGGAACTCTCCATCGACCTGAAGTGGGCAAGCCACCCTTTTCCGACTGACCTTACTGACCTAACCTTAACTTTCAGTTCCAAAAACGGAGGTAACTTTCAGGGTAAGTAGCCATAGCAACTCACTCTCTGAACATAACCTGCTCCGGAGCCGCTCATGATCCAGGGTTAGTTTGCTTAAGAGGTATTCAGATGTGTGTAATAATATAGTTATAATAAGTATAATGTGAGATGGTGGTCCAGTGGGTTAAACCATGGAACTGATATGCAGAAGGTTGCCACCAGTGTGTCCTTGAGCAAGGCACTTTACTCCATGTTGCTCCAGGGGGATTGTCCCTGTAATAAGGGCACTGTAAGTCGCTTTGGATAAAAGCGTCTGCCAAATGCATAAATGTAAATGTAAGTATAAGTATAATTAATATAGTTAAATTAATATAACTAAATGTGTTATATAGTTACAGTTATAATATACAATATTATATATTAATTCTAAAGCACTATTATAACAAGGTAATGTTCAAATGTTAATTCAATTCAAATATATTTATAATTATTTTATTGTCATCTCACACATGGATCTGCATTAAATTAATTAGCATCAAACAAACTATATAATCCTAATTCTCAGTGAATAAAGATTACTTATTAAACAAAAAGATTGAAAAAATGATTGCATAACCACCAAATAGGTGGCGATGTGCACTAAGTAGGTTGTGTAAATCGCCATTAAACAAAAGAAGAGGAAGTAGAATGGCGTGCTTTTTCTTAGCGTCTGTTTCCATGGTGAATCATGGATCGCTCTGTTGAGAATGTCTTGTGTGTTAACCGGGAACATCCTCTGAGTTGTCTGAACTTATGCCGCGTTCCAGGCAACCCGTAACCCGTGTTTTTCCAACCTTCTACCCGTGAAAGTGCACTGGAACGGCAGTCAAACCCGTGATCCCACCCGTGAACTCGTACTAGATCGATGTTCTCCCAGTTAAGAGATCTGACGTCACATAGCCCGCGAAACAACAATGACAGCCCCGTACGGATGCAGTATTTATGAAACAAATAAATAACGTTAAATAAAAGGTATAACAGCTTCTCTTGCCATATGCGCCGTATTTTCCCCTCAAATAAGCAAGTAAGCACCTTTGGCGATAGAAATCATTGTAAATTTAGCATAAGCCTCATACGGTCCGCCATGCTTTGTTTACATCTAGCTACCACACGATTCCTTGCGCTCAGGCAGTTTGGCGTGACTTTGCCTGGAATGCTACAAAGTCGCGAGTCATGGTTTTGAAAGTGTAACTTACGGGCTCAAAAACCTGCCTGGAACGCAGCATTACTCACGGACTCGTTTTTGGAACCACCATACCTCGAGTAAGCAAGGTTTGGGTTAATCAACCGAGTAAGTTGACGGTAAGTTAACCTTGCTTTCTGGAATACCCCCCAGATGTGGCCCGAATATGGGACACTATGTTGGAGTCTGGGATGTTTACAAAGTGCTTTACAGAAGAGAAATTCACAGAAAACAAAAATACACATACACATAGAAAAAATACGATAAAATGTAAATACAATAAAAATAATAATAACATATATTTTTTTATTAAATAGGGCCTATGCATGTGTGCAATCACATAAAAGAAAAACATATATATATATATATATAAAAACATATTAAACTAATATATTTAACATATTTAAAGCTGCAGTCCGTAACTTTTTTTGGTTAAAAATGATCCAAAATAAATTTGAGCCAATGTTTAAAACTATCTCTTTTCCTTAGCACGATTCACACCGGTAAGCTTGTAATAATGTGTTATAATTAGAGTGATACTGGTGGATTTCCGTCATTGCGTCATTACGTCACGTCTGTATCAAGCGGCAACCTCCCGCAGTTTTTCTTGAAGCCAATACAGAAGTGACTTAAACTGCAATTCATCGACTGGCCACTAGGGACAGACTCCAGAAGGGAGCAGAATCTCATTGAGCCCCATGTTAAAATCGCCAACTTTACAGCAGAATAAAACATGTTTACAGTCTGGTACAAATTGTGGTTTTGGTCTATACGGCTAATTTTGCCCTTCATGACAACTGTGAGGAGGTGAATTTTTTTATAACTCATTCGTTTACATTATATAAAGCCTTAAAGTTCTGCATAATTAAGGGCGTGGCTACTTTGAGTGACAGGTGGATAGCCCTTTATCTGCTGTCTGTTAGTCATTGCGTCACTTCAGCTTCACCCACGTCCCGCCTTTTTGCCCATTTTCTGTTATCCGGGAGTGATGCGCGATGACGCGCTGCCAACGGCCATCTCGTCCCTACTTTGCGCTTATGGGTGACGCCACGGACACTTCGTCCAAATTTTTTTTACAGTCTATGGTCTGTATATATAAAGAAGGAGTCCGGCTAGTAGTAGTAACGCATGTGAGGATGCCACAAGAGTGGCAGACATTGTTCAGATGACATTTTACAATTCTTATTGTGGTCATATTTCCAAGACGTAGAATCTGTGATTCATGTTCTATTGGTGAATGACAGCCACACATACTCCTCAAAACATTAGATTCATCCGCACTGAGGAGCCGCCGATGCACAACCCACGTAAAGAAAATAATTCCTCAAATAACTGCAATTGCAGGTTTCAAACAGAGATGGGGACAAAGTGGTAAAACTTACAGACTTCAGCTTTAACTAATAGTTAAAATATAATGCATGGAAGAGTTTGAGATCCTCTGTGTGGGAAAAAGGATTGAGAGAGACTGATTCACCGGACAAGTCGTTTGAGAATCATTGAACAATGTGGTGATGTGCAATGTATATTATGAGAAAATGAAAGTGTTTTTTGACCTTTGATGCATTTAAACCTGTTGAGGAAGACTCCAAAACAAAACCAGGAGCATTTAAAATAGAATAATAAGGGCACTTTAACCAGGCTTAACCCTGATAGACCAATAATAATTGTAAACAGTATCTTCTACTTTATGTGATTACATAATTTGGCAGTTTTTGCTTTGAGTCCTTTGTTTTCTGTCTTCTGGTCTCTCTGAAGTGTGTGTTGTATCTGTTAGTGATGATGTTTTTCCTCTTTCTTGTACCTGTGTTTGTATGGCTAGAGAGGATCCCTCTTGCTTTGTAGCATCACTACATTCTTGAGTACTTTGTATTATTGCTCCAGGATTCGCTTGTGCATGTGTGCTACCTTTTCTATGTACAATGATTGATTCGGTTATTTCTCTTAGCAGATTCTCTGTTTGCATATTTAGCCTCAACTCTTATTCGGTGGCAGTATTCCCTTCTTCTGTCTCTTGATCATAGCATCTTGACGCTGCAATATTGACAAATAAGCAAAAAAACAGGACATGCATAACTTTGAACTAACCAAATCACAAAACAAATGCAGCTGCAATGGTAGTGTAAGTAAAACTAAATGCACTGAAATGGACAGATTAAAAAGATTTAAAAAGTAAAAAAAGGTGAAATTTTATTTATATATATATATATATATATATATATATATATATATATATATATATATATATATATATATATATATATATATATATATATATATATATATATATAAAATATATATGCTATTGTATACATCTTTTATACCCACTTATGTCACTTACTGCTTGGTGAACTTGTAGTAATGTGCATGATATTCCCATATGGATTCTTCAGGCTCTCCTTTTCCACTGCAGGCATTCACAAGATATCCATAAAATTATTTCAAATACTAAAATGACATGTCATTTGTTATTTTAATGGATTGCAAATTTACATAAAACAGAAATTTAATGAACATTTAAAGCACAGTAACTACTATTTCATTAGTTACAGTTACAGCATTCTCGGATCCTCAAACTTTCAGATTAGATATACACACACACACACACACACACACACACACACACACACACACACACACACACACACACACACACATAAAGTGATCTTACATGTGGGAGGTATTCTTTCCATACTATTTGATCGTTTAGATGTAGGGCCTAAAATTAAAATGATAAACAGTATTAAATCAAAAGAAGCCAATTTACTTGATTTAAATAGCAAAAATGCAATTTACTTTATGTAAACAGGAGGATTTTTTCCCCTTTTCATTGTCTATCAGACTTACCAAAGTCATTCTTTCTTGGTTCATTTCGATTGAGTGTTTCTTCAACCAATTTTAAGGTTCCGTTTAATAGTTGTACTTTCTGTATCAGAATGCCGTTCTTTACTTTTCTTAACACACTGTGGACACGTCTCAATCTAGCACCATCACACTTCTGAATCTCTAAAACAAACCAAATATCAAGGTGATATCAGCAGTTGTGGCCCCAAAAAAATATTTGGACATAAGCCACCATTTAAAATGACTATAATGTCTTTGCATTATTTATCAAAAAATCAAATCAAAGAAATATAGCACAAATACACAATCAAAACATAAAATAACGTTTGCTAGGTTATAAATACATATTCAGGTTAAAGGGATAGTTGGTCTACAAATGAAAATTCCATCATTATGTATGTGTCCTCATATCGTTCCAAACCTGTATGATTTTCTTTCTTATGTGTAACATAAAATAAGATATTTTGAAGTCTCGTTGTTTTTTTCTTCTGTAGATACAATAGAAGTCAGTGGGTTCAAAACTGTTTGATTACCAACTTTCTTCAGTTTTACAGAATTTGAATGAATTTGAGAGGAGCATACATCATGACCATGTGACCAGCTGATTAAAAATCATTGGAAATGTGGCCCAGAAAATGGAAATTTGTTCTGAGAAAAGCTTTGTTTGCAGATGCCACTTGATTTGATCATTTGTATCTAATGCCGTGAATTTCAGACATTTTCAAGTGTGTCTTAATAAGTGTCCAGAAATGTTGGGGCCACTGTATGTTTTAAGTGAAAAGTTACATGCTTTTAATATATGCAAAAGTCAAGCAATGTTAACATGCTATTAATTAAACACTGTACTACAACATACATGACACATACTGTATTTAAGCAGTACTGATGTGTTTTTCAGTTATGGATATGCAACTGCAGTTAAAATGGTATCTTACCTTGTAAGTGAACTACTCCAGTCTGCAGACATCCATCATGAAAAACCTTACATGTGTATTTTCCTGAATCTGACGGCTCAAAATTTCTCAAAGTCAGAGAAAGATTTCCTCTCTTTAGCTCCTGGATGGACAGACTCAGTCATCATTTGTTTTCTCCTGCCCGTTCTTATACTGATAAATGAGCTCTGCCTCTCTAAACCAGCTGATGTTCATGGACACAGCACTGGTTTCAGGCGAGAGATGAACAGGTAAGATGACGTCTTCTCCAGAGTCAGCAGACACAGTGCCATTTGGAATCACAAGACTGAAGTCTTCAGCTGGACAGAGAAATATCGTGAAACACATGAAGACATTATTAATGCAATATTTTTCTGTACAGCTGCTTTGAAGCAATGTCCACTATGGAAAACTACACTATATTGCCAAAAGTTTTGGGACGCCTGCCTTTACATGCAGATGACCTTTAATGACATCCCATTCTTAAACCGTAGGGTTTAATATGGAGTTGGCCCACCCTTTGCAATTATAACAGCTTCAACTCTTCTGGGAAGGCTTTCCGCAAGGTTTAGGAGAGTGTTTATGGGAATTTTTGACCATTCTTCTAGAAGCGAGTTTGTGAGGTCAGGCACTGATGTTGGACGAGAAGGCCTGGCTCTCAGTCTCCGCTCTAATTCATCCCAAAGGTGTTCTATCGGGTTGAGGTCAGGACTCTGTGCAGGCCAGTCAAGTTCCTCCACACCAAACTCGCTCATCCATGTCTTTATGGACCGACGCTTTGTGCACTGGTGTGCAGTCATGTTGGAACAGGAAGGGGCCGTCCCCAAACTTTTCACACAATGTTGGGAGCATGAAATTGTCCAAAATGTCTTGGTATGCTGAAGCATTAAGAGTTCCTTTCACTGGAACTAAGGGGCCAAGCCCAACCCATGAAAAACAACCCCACACCATAATCCCCCCTCCACCAAACTTAACACTCGGCACAACCGCCAAACCCAGACTCGTCCATCGGATCGCCAGACAGAGAAGCGTGACTGGTCACTCCAGAGAACACGTCTCCACTTCTCTATAGTCCAGTGGCGGCGTGATGTAGATGTAGTGATGTAAGGCTTGGACGAGCTGCTCGGCCATGGAAACCCATTCCATGAAGCTCTCTACACACTGTTCTTGAGCTAATCTGAAGGTCACACAAAGTTTGGAGGTCTGTAGCGATTGACTAGAAAGTTGGTGACTTCTATGCACTGTGACCCTCAGCATGCGCTGACCCCGTTCTGTGATTTTACATGGCCTACCACTTCGTGCCTGAGTTGCTGTTGATCCCAATTGCTTCCACTTTGTTATAATACCACTAACAGTTGACCGTGGAATATTTAGTAGTGAGAAAATTTCTCGAATGGACTTTAATTCACTGAGCTCATGAGATTCTTTCACAAATGTTTGTAGAAGCGTCTGCTTGCCCAGTGCTTGATTTATACACCTGTGGCCATGGAAGTGATTGGAACACCTGAATTCAATGATTTGGAGGGCTGTCCCAGTACTTTTGGCAATATAGTGTATAAATAAAATTGACTTGCATTTTATCAGGACACATGCTCTATCAGTTTAGGTAGAGTAACAATTTCAACTTTTCTAGAATTTCAAACTGAAAATGTTTTAACTTATGCGGAATATCTGTGAAACATGTTCAGTTGGATACTTACAGCTGATATGGAGAAAAACCTTTTCTTGTAATGTTTGACATTTATGGATGACTTCACAAATATAGTGGCCCTTCTGTGATCTCCGGACATCTCTGAGAATCAACGACACATTTCCATTGTGTAGATCTTGCAACAAGAGACTCGCTCGACCCTCATAGCTCACTTTCACCCGTCCATCCTTATAATGACAGACCAGAAAATATAATAAATAAAATATACCGTCAGAAAATATAATGTTAGACTGGCAAACAAGAGACAACTCTGAAGAAAAAAGAGAAAAAAATAATAATTATAAAAATAATAATAAAGAAAACAAAGCTGTCATAATAGTGTTTCATGTACAGTGAGACTCGGCCGAAGCATTAGAGTTAATTTTTATTTTGACTTGCCTTGCTTAGTTTCTGACGTATCTTTAGCTTCAGCCATTTCTGCACATCTGAGACACCGATGGAAAATCCACTGTAAGCATAGTAAACATACTATAATATGAAAGTGTCCATGAATATATCCTCACATTTTATTTTGACATCAACAAACCTTAAGTTAATGAGGAGTTAAACATTTACATTCAAACCTCATAATTCATAAAATCATGTTAACTTTAATATTAACTAATCAGCAGCATGGATAAAACATATGTAATTTTTTTTATGAAGGTATGAAATGGCTCAATAATAAATTCTTGTAAATTGCAGATTATGGAAAATCAAATTCATGTATTTTAAAAATGTAAATGTACTTTGTCTAAAACCTTTAAAACCAAACTTTAGATTGAGCTGTTTAAAACATTATTATTATAATAAAACTTATAATATGATTTTAAACACAATTCTTATAAACAATCATTGCTATATTTAAATGAAGATAAAGGTAACTTGTAAACTTGTACAAAATCTAAATTAGGCATGTTACTGCTCTCTACTGGCAGAAAATACAGACAGCAGGCAAACTGTTTTATAAAAACAAAAACGAAAGCTTTCTCATTTACAGATATCGTATCAGATACGTCAAAATCCTTAGTAAATAATACAAAATAACAAAAACAACAATAATAATAGGCCTACATACATACATACATAAACGCTGTTGTTTGCTAGTTTTAATGATAACGAAATTGTGACGTTACATTATTTTTTTAATAGCCTATTTATATACGACTATAAAAACAAACATATTAACTTTTAATATTTCTGAATGAGGTCCAGTCAGTGGTATTTATGACTTTTAAAAAAATCGAATAAATAAGGGTATTTTAAACATTTAAGTTTCAGATGCTTGTCAATTTAAAGACACTTCAGCTCAGAAGAGCAACAATTAGAGGCACATACATTCATATGTGGTTATAATTCAACTTATACGATAATATTGTATCTTAAAACACATATAGGCCTATCAATCTGCCCAAATAAATAAACGTATTACCTTCCTTCTGGTAACAGCAACAATCGCTTTCCTTGACTGGTCAGGTGAGGTTTAAAACTGTATGAAAACAGTCTAATCAGTCAGCATCAACTGATCAGGTGACATTTCTTACGTTATTTCACTCGCCACGCCATAAAGGAAGGCCAGATTGAATATTCAATTTAATTAATAATTCATGTTTTTTTTACTATTATTATTATTATTATTATTATTATTATTATTATTATTTTGAAGTATACTTTTTTAGTGTTATAGATAAATTAAGTTAATGTAAAAAAGAAAGAAAAAAAACTTACATTAGGCAATCCCGTTGACGCACAAGAACATATAAGAATTGTTGTTTAACCACACCGTGTCGGTTACAACAAAGTTTGATACAAACTGACCTTTTCCTGAGTCCAACCAAATATAATTTAATCCAAGTTTCAACAGGGATTCCCAGTGCGTTCAACGTTGTCGCGCTTATCACCGAGACACTAGATGGGCAGGTTTTGCAAGTAGTTTACTCTGAAATATGAATCTGAAACTACAATTTTGAGACTCCATGAAGTGTTTGTATGTATCCTCCCTCTACTACTCTAGAAGTCGCGCGCTCCTTGTTGCTAAGCAACCGTGGTCCACTCCGTCCAAACATTAGCTTGCGTTTAATCGGCAAGAGAAGCGAGAGAGGTGAGTTTCACAGAGGATTATTTACTCTTTGCTACATATATGTTGTAAGTTATATACTAGGGCTACACATACTTGTACACTCTATAAAAGTAAGATATATTTTTATTTGCATCACTAGCTTTGCGACAAACTAGTTCAGCCAGCTGCTAGCTAACCCAAATCCACAACAGTCCGCTTAAACAGGAGCCCAGGATATCCAGGCATTATCCTGTTGTATAATCTCGTAGTATTCGTGAAGAATGAGCGCCGGTCGGACTGTTGAGGGCGCGGGATGTGTGACCTGGTGGGGATTCGGACCAGCACGAGACCTCCTGAGCTCAGGTGAACCATAAACATCACACTAAACACTAATAACCACAGAAAGAACAGAAGAACCACATCACACTAATAAGAACAGAAGAACCACATCACACTAAACACTGATAACCACAGAAAGAACAGAAGAACCACATCACACTAAACACTAATAACCACAGAAAGAACAGAAGAACCACATCACACTAAACACTAATAACCACAGAAAGAACAGAAGAACCACATCACACTAAACACTGATAACCACAGAAAGAACAGAAGAACCACATCACACTAAACACTGATAAGAACAGAAGAACCACATCACACTAAACACTGATAACCACAGAAAGAACAGAAGAACCACATCACACTAAACACTGATAACCACAGAAAGAACAGAAGAACCACATCACACTAAACACTGATAAGAACAGAAGAACCACATCACACTAAACACTGATAACCACAGAAAGAACAGAAGAACCACATCACACTAAACACTGATAACCACAGAAAGAACAGAAGAACCACATCACACTAAACACTAATAACCACAGAAAGAACAGAAGAACCACATCACACTAAACACTGATAAACCACAGAGAGAACAGAAGAACCACATCACACTAAACACTAATAACCACAGAGAGAACAGAAGAACCACATCACACTAAACACTGATAACCACAGAAAGAACAGAAGAACCACATCACACTAAACACTGATAACCACAGAGAGAACAGAAGAACCACATCACACTAAACACTAATAACCACAGAAAGAACAGAAGAACCACATCACATTAAACACTAATAACCACAGAAAGAACAGAAGAACCACATCACACTAAACACTAATAACCACAGAAAGAACAGAAGAACCACATCACACTAAACACTAATAAACACAGAAAGAACAGAAGAACCACATCACACTAAACACTGATAACCACAGAAAGAACAGAAGAACCACATCACACTAAACACTAATAACCACAGAAAGAACAGAAGAACCACATCACACTAAACACTAATAAGAACAGAAGAACCACATCACACTAAACACTAATAAGAACAGAAGAACCACATCACACTAAACACTGATAACCACAGAGAGAACAGAAGAACCACATCACACTAATAACCACAGAAAGAACAGAAGAACCACATCACAATAAACACTAATAACCACAGAAAGAACAGAAGAACCACATCACACTAAACACTGATAACCACAGAGAGAACAGAAGAACCACATCACACTAAACACTAATAACCACAGAAAGAACAGAAGAACCACATCACATTAAACACTAATAACCACAGAAAGAACAGAAGAACCACATCACACTAAACACTAATAACCACAGAAAGAACAGAAGAACCACATCACACTAAACACTAATAAACACAGAAAGAACAGAAGAACCACATCACACTAAACACTGATAACCACAGAAAGAACAGAAGAACCACATCACACTAAACACTAATAACCACAGAAAGAACAGAAGAACCACATCACACTAAACACTAATAAGAACAGAAGAACCACATCACACTAAACACTAATAAGAACAGAAGAACCACATCACACTAAACACTGATAACCACAGAGAGAACAGAAGAACCACATCACACTAATAACCACAGAAAGAACAGAAGAACCACATCACACTAAACACTAATAAGAACAGAAGAACCACATCACACTAAACACTAATAAACCACAGAAAGAACAGAAGAACCACATCACACTAAACACTGATAAACCACAAAAAGAATAGAAGAACCACATCACACTAAACACTAATAACCACAGAAAGAATAGAAGAACCACATCACACTAAACACTAATAAACCACAGAAAGAACAGAAGAACCACATCACACTAAACACTGATAAACCACAGAAAGAACAGAAGAACCACATCACACTAAACACTGATAAACCATAGAAAGAATAGAAGAACCAAATCACACTAAACACTAATAAGAACAGAAGAACCACATCACACTAAACACTGATAAGAATAGAAGAACCACATCACACTAAACACTAATAAGATCAGAAGAACCACATCACACTAAACACTGATAACCACAGAAAGAACAGAAGAACCACATCACACTAAACACTAATAACCACAGAAAGAACAGAAGAACCACATCACACTAAACACTAATAACCACAGAAAGAACAGAAGAACCACATCACACTAAACACTAATAACCACAGAAAGAATAGAAGAACCACATCACACTAAACACTAATAACCACAGAAAGAACAGAAGAACCACATCACACTAAACACTAATAACCACAGAAAGAATAGAAGAACCACATCACACTAAACACTAATAAGATCAGAAGAACCACATCACACTAAACATTGATAACCACAGAAAGAACAGAAGAACCACATCACACTAAACACTAATAACCACAGAAAGAATAGAAGAACCACATCACACTAAACTCTGATCAGAATAGAAGAACCACATCACACTAAACACTAATACGATCAGAAGAACCACATCACACTAAACACTAATAAGATCAGAAGAACCACATCACACTAAACACTAATAACCACAGAAAGAACAGAAGAACCACATCACACTAAACACTAATAACCACAGAAAGAACAGAAGAACCACATCACACTAAACACTGATAAACACAGAAAGAACAGAAGAACTACATCACACTAAACACTGATAACCACAGAAAGAACAGAAGAACTACATCACACTAAACACTGATAACCACAGAAAGAACAGAAGAACCACATCACACTAAACACTAATAACCACAGAAAGAACAGAAGAACCACATCACACTAAACACTAATAACCACAGAAAGAACAGAAGAACCACATCACACTAAACACTAATAACCACAGAAAGAACAGAAGAACCACATCACACTAAACACTAATAACCACAGAAAGAACAGAAGAACCACATCACACTAAACACTAATAACCACAGAAAGAACAGAAGAACCACATCACACTAAACACTGATAAACACAGAAAGAACAGAAGAACTACATCACACTAAACACTAATAACCACAGAAAGAACAGAAGAACCACATCACACTAAACACTAATAACCACAGAAAGAACAGAAGAACCACATCACACTAAACACTAATAACCACAGAAAGAACAGAAGAACCACATCACACTAATAACCACAGAAAGAACAGAAGAACCACATCACACTAAACACTAATAACCACAGAAAGAACAGAAGAACCACATCACACTAAACACTAATAACCACAGAAAGAACAGAAGAACCACATCACACTAATAACCACAGAAAGAACAGAAGAACCACATCACACTAAACACTGATAACCACAGAAAGAACAGAAGAACCACATCACACTAAACACTGATAAGAACAGAAGAACCACATCACACTAAACACTAATAACCACAGAAAGAACAGAAGAACCACATCACACTAAACACTAATAACCACAGAAAGAACAGAAGAACCACATCACACTAAACACTAATAACCACAGAAAGAACAGAAGAACCACATCACACTAAACACTGATAAGAACAGAAGAACCACATCACACTAAACACTAATAACCACAGAAAGAACAGAAGAACCACATCACACTAAACACTGATAAACACAGAAAGAACAGAAGAACTACATCACACTAAACACTAATAACCACAGAAAGAACAGAAGAACCACATCACACTAAACACTAATAACCACAGAAAGAACAGAAGAACCACATCACACTAAACACTAATAACCACAGAAAGAACAGAAGAACCACATCACACTAAACACTAATAACCACAGAAAGAACAGAAGAACCACATCACACTAATAACCACAGAAAGAACAGAAGAACCACATCACACTAAACACTAATAACCACAGAAAGAACAGAAGAACCACATCACACTAAACACTAATAACCACAGAAAGAACAGAAGAACCACATCACACTAAACACTAATAACCACAGAAAGAACAGAAGAACCACATCACACTAAACACTAATAACCACAGAAAGAACAGAAGAACCACATCACACTAAACACTGATAACCACAGAAAGAACAGAAGAACCACATCACACTAAACACTAATAACCACAGAAAGAACAGAAGAACCACATCACACTAAACACTGATAACCACAGAAAGAACAGAAGAACCACATCACACTAAACACTAATAACCACAGAAAGAACAGAAGAACCACATCACACTAAACACTAATAACCACAGAAAGAACAGAAGAACCACATCACACTAAACACTAATAACCACAGAAAGAACAGAAGAACCACATCACACTAAACACTAATAACCACAGAAAGAACAGAAGAACCACATCACACTAATAACCACAGAAAGAACAGAAGAACCACATCACACTAAACACTAATAACCACAGAAAGAACAGAAGAACCACATCACACTAAACACTAATAACCACAGAAAGAACAGAAGAACCACATCACACTAAACACTAATAACCACAGAAAGAACAGAAGAACCACATCACACTAAACACTAATAACCACAGAAAGAACAGAAGAACCACATCACACTAAACACTGATAACCACAGAAAGAACAGAAGAACCACATCACACTAAACACTAATAACCACAGAAAGAACAGAAGAACCACATCACACTAAACACTGATAACCACAGAAAGAACAGAAGAACCACATCACACTAAACACTAATAACCACAGAAAGAACAGAAGAACCACATCACACTAATAACCACAGAAAGAACAGAAGAACCACATCACACTAAACACTAATAACCACAGAAAGAACAGAAGAACCACATCACACTAAACACTAATAACCACAGAAAGAACAGAAGAACCACATCACACTAAACACTAATAACCACAGAAAGAACAGAAGAACCACATCACACTAAACACTAATAACCACAGAAAGAACAGAAGAACCACATCACACTAAACACTAATAACCACAGAAAGAACAGAAGAACCACATCACACTAATAACCACAGAAAGAACAGAAGAACCACATCACACTAAACACTGATAACCACAGAAAGAACAGAAGAACCACATCACACTAATAACCACAGAAAGAACAGAAGAACCACATCACACTAAACACTAATAACCACAGAAAGAACAGAAGAACCACATCACACTAAACACTGATAAACCACAGAAAGAACAGAAGAACCACATCACACTAAACACTGATAACCACAGAAAGAACAGAAGAACCACATCACACTAATAACCACAGAAAGAACAGAAGAACCACATCACACTAAACACTGATAAACCACAGAAAGAACAGAAGAACCACATCACACTAAACACTAATAAGAACAGAAGAACCACATCACACTAAACACTAATAACCACAGAAAGAACAGAAGAACCACATCACACTAAACACTAATGACCACAGAAGAACCACATCACACTAAACACTAATAAGAACAGAAGAACAACCACACAGAAGAAATCACATTTCAGACTGATAATAATAATAAGACTGACTTTGAATCATTCCCAGGATATGAATTCTTGATATCAACAATTACATTTTCACTAAGTTAGTAACAATGGCAATTTTTGATATCAGGAATTAATTTTCCACTAGTTAAAATGTTAATTATTGATATCATCTATGGCAAGCCATTTTGGCTTTTAATCATTCACGGGATATGAATTCTTGATATCAACAATTCAATTTTCACTAATTAGAATGCTTATTTTGGATATCAGGAATTATATTTCCACTAGTAAAAACTATAATTCTTGATGTCTGTAGTTGTATTTTCACATGTCACCATAGGCTGCCATTCAAATTCAATTGTTGATATCAAGAATTGATTTCTTACTAGTTGAAATTCCAATTTCACATATCAGAATTACAATTCTTACTAATAAAAATCATAATTTTGATATCAATAATTACATTTTCACTAGTTGAAATTCTTAATATCTGTAATTTATTTCAACATGTTACATTTGTTATTTCTGATATCGATAATTAGGAGTAATTCCATCTAAAATCTAAAATGGCTTTGTTTCTCACATTTTTACTAGTAAAAATCTAATTTCTGATATCAAGAATTAGCATTTTAACCAGTAAAAATGTAATTGTTGATATCACAAATTCATATCCTGCGGCTTGCCATAGTCAACCATCACAGTATCTAACTAAACACATTAAACATGGATCAATGTTCACATACATTTGTTTTATATTTGAATTCTCATTACTTTTATGTATTACCTATACAGACAAGACAGTGAGGTCACATGGAGAGCTGAATGTATTGCTG
The DNA here is from genome assembly GCA_023566225.1 of Romanogobio albipinnatus. Classification (NCBI taxonomy): domain Eukaryota; kingdom Metazoa; phylum Chordata; class Actinopteri; order Cypriniformes; family Gobionidae; genus Romanogobio; species Romanogobio albipinnatus. The sequence continues at coordinate 37,906,063 of CM042260.1, read as the reverse complement.
GTGGGCAGTGGAGATCCCAGACACATCCTGAAGACCATCACTGGACTGACAGACTCAGACACGCTACATGTGAGTGATTCTCTGATCTCTATCTCTGACCGCAGAGTCTGTTACACACAGCATTATAGCCTTTATGACATATGACCACATCCTAAATCAACAGTTTAGTGCGTGTTAATGTATTAATGATGAGATGTGTGGCATGTTGCAGGTTTGGGTGATTGAGAACAGTATGGAGGTTGTTGCCAGACAGTTATTACTACTATATTTATCACTTCTGACCCCTGAGAACATCAGCCTACACAGTACGTACCTTCATATATGACATCGCTTCTGCTCTTTATAATTTTAAAGAATATAATAAACATGATATATAATACACATTACATTTAATAAACTAATATTTTATATTACATTTTGACAATTCCTGTTGTTTCAAGTTATGGAAATGTGTAGAAAGATGTAGGAAATAATGCAATTAAATCTCCGAAAAATACAAATGTACAAATAAGTTCTTGTACACTAATGATGTCACATATTGCATTCATGTTTGCGTAAAAACACGGATCGAATTGCTGTATATTTCAGAGAAGACCGAAGTGTTTCTGGAGGTGTTTGGGAACTCTGAGATTCGCAAAGAGACGGAAGAGACTTTAAAACACGCCGCGGCTCAACTCTCGCTCTCCATCACACACACTCTAGAGTCCTCTGACTCACACACACATCCTTGCCTTGATACGAGCCTTCTGAAGGTCCAGCAGACATTAATATACGTGTGTTTATACTGCATGTCATAATCAAACTCAGCTCAGTGATATCCACTCCTCTGCTGTTCCCTCTCAGTTTAAGGAGAGAGATGAGCTGCTCCGGATCTTTAAACTGTGGGAACGGCCGCCGTCAGTGCCAGCGAGTGTGTGTAAGGTGTGGGACGCCCGTGTTCGGCAGCACCTGGGGACTCGCTACGACTCACGACAGGGGGGTTTCGACTGGGATCTCTCCATGAAACTGCACCAGAGAGGCGTATGTACCAGATCACATGACATTATTATACACCTGCACTCCTGACAGCCAATCAGAGCAGTGCAATAAATCTATCTTTACTGGATGTTACAGATATGTAACTTATTTCAGCCCATATTTTGTTACAAATGTGAGTTTTTAGTCTATATACTTTTTATTAATTTATATTTCAGTTATAGTTTTTTAACATTTATTTCAAGTAATAATGGTTTTAGTTTTGGTTCTCATTGCTGCTCATCAGAATCCTGTGATTTGTCTCTAGTGTGGCGTCATTAGCAAACATCAGTATGTGAAATGGAGGGAAAGCGGTGTGGCCTTTGAAATGAGGGAGGGGCTTTATCAAACGGCCAATCAGAGTCTGCTTTCCACACGATTGTTCAATCATGTGAGTAGATTGACTGTCTACTATAAAAGTTACGGCCCATGATACACATCATGCAACTGTGTGTGTGTGTGTACATGTGTACCAGAGAGGAGAACGGGTCGCTGTTAGAGGATATTGGGGCGACATCGTCTCCAGTCCGTATCTGTCCTTCGGCATAGAGACAGAGAACAAAGACCTGCTGAACAAACAGAACAATCAACATGTCAAGGTGATAGAAACTAGTTTATTACCTCCCAAACCAAAGTTACAAACGAAAACCTCATGAAGAAACTCCTCATGTGCATCATTATATTGCATTACATGTCTTTTCTCGGTCAATGACCACATGTAACATATAACCTGTAAATAATCATGTTTTACCTTTTCTTTCTCTCTCAGACGGCTCAGGATATTTCAGAAGTGAACGTCCTGGCGTTGTTTGAATGTCTTGCCACTAGAGGAAGCTCTTCACTTGAAGATGCACCAAACCCTTCAAGTTCCTGTTGTCAATCCACAGACAGTCTCACAACAGAAGAGCAGACACAGAATAATCCACCCTCCTCCCAAACTCACACAGAAGCTGAGCAACAGACACGAGCGCTTGGTAACAAAACATAGTTTATATACTTCAATAGACAGTGAAATGCTGCAAACAAATCAAACAGTGCTGCATTAAAGCAGACAGATAGCTTTGAGTTTCCCACACATTTGCTTTCTGTTCCTGTGTTTTCCAGATTTGCTGAACGTGAGTGGAGTGAAAGTGTCATTTCTGTCTCCAGACTCGCTCAACAAACTTCCTCTCAAAAACAAATTCAGGAGCTTGTTCAACAGCATCTTCTGTTCAGCCAGGTGAAGCCCGTTCGTAAACAGGGGATTTGAGTTTGTGTGTAAGTGACCAGCATAAACATAAATCTGATGATAACACAATCTGTGTGTTTTCTCAGTATGGTTCATCAACTCGATCCTTCTCTGAGAGAGATCGCAGCGCCTGATGCTGCTCTGATAATAGAGTTAGCAAAGTGAGTCTGTCATCACACACACACACACACACACACACACACACACACACTTACATTTTGATACACGTCTTGTAAGCAAATCTCAATTGAATACTCATGATCACTGTTTTTTACTTGTTCAGCTTCCTGTTGGACCTTTCAAAAGAGCAAGTGTCAGGTTTTGCTGACAGAGTGAAGGAGATCGCAGAAGAATCAGGATTCACTGCAACGCACGACCAGAGCAGCGACGCATATGCAGAGTTCACATGGAAAAAAGACTGAAGGACTCACACAGTTTCAGATACACACTTTACAAACGTACACTACATCAACCATATACATGTGATGAAATCCAAAAAAACCCCTGACCATTTCAGATTAGAAACTGAAATTTTTCTTAATGGGAAATTTGATTAAACAAACACTAACGCTTCATAACTTTAACAAACATTTAATTATGCACAATATAGCTTCTAGTTACTTGAGTAATAATTTGAAGCATTACATAAATGTATTCATGTTTGTTAACTTTTTACAGATACAGATACATTTTTTAGGTCAAGAAAACAGAAAGTACTAAAGTAATATAGGAAAAAACTACAAAAAAATAAATAAAAAACGCTAAACAAATACAATAACTTTAATGTGGGAATGATTGCAGCAAAAAAAAAAAAGGAGAACAAAAAGTGAAAATCAAACAAAACAACAAAAACCAAAGCGGAGAGAGAAAGTGTAAAGCTCTGCGGTGTAGAGATAGTCAGAGAAGAAGTCAAGCAGAGAATACAGAACTGGCCCGGGACAGAGGAGAGATCGATCGCTGATGATTCAACATTCATAAGACAGATGAGGTAAAACACTGCCGCCCCACACTAACATCAGCACTACACAAACACTGGCACTGATTTCACTTTCATTTATTATTATATCACAACAGTAAGGTTTAAACTTGAGATGAAGAGTTTAAGCAGTACAGAAAAAAGATAACACTTGCAAAATACACTGTACATTATGAATGGGTATAAAGTGTTTGTTTTGCCAACGGTAAGCTTGTAATAATGTGTTATAATTAGAGTCATACTGGTGGATTTCCGTGGGAAATTCAAGCATGTCTTTGCGTCATTACGTCACGTCTGTATACATAAACAAGGAGTCCGGCTAGTAGTAGTAGTAGTAGTAGTAGTAGTAGTATCGCATGTGAAGAGCGAGCCACGTTCTTCAGCGGATCATTTATAGCCTTTTCTCACAGCAGCTGGAATAATTAAATGTATTATTTTTATGGCGGATTGTAATCCAGAAAGATCCAAACAACAATCATCAGTGACAACTGGAGATTCACCCGTAGTCAAAAGCCAAAGATTAGACTGTACAGAAATTGAAATATACAGGTAACGCTAATACACACTAAATACACAGTCACACAATGCTAATGCTGTTAACATCAACAATTTGAGAACAAAGTATAACTATAATAATAATTTGCACGGTTTGATGTTATATATGAGCGATTGGTAGATTTAATCAACATTTGAAGCGCGATTTATTGTAATGTTTTGTTCCCAAAGTGGCAGAGATGTTACTTGTTTAGATGACATTTTCCGGTGAAAATTCTTATATAGGTTATACTCCAAGACGTAGAATCTGTGATTCTGAAGGAAAGTATCCGCACCGGTGCGGTGATTAACAGCCACACACACTCCTCAAAACATTAGATTCATCCGCGCTGAGGAGCCGATGCCGATGTACAACTCATGTAAAGATGATAACACCGTAAATAACTGCAATTGCAGGTATCAAACAGAGATGGCGACACAGAGGCAAAACTTACAGACTGCAGCTTTAACCAAAGACTATAGGATTTTTCCAGTAACATTTTACCTCAGTAAATCTGTTAGCCTGGATGCCAGCCGAACTTAGCCCCGCCCACAACATTTGAAGTTGGGAAGTTCGGTCTGGACTTGATCCGTTGTGGAGCAACTATACTCAAACCAGAGCTGTTTGGACCAATCAAATTGTCAGGGCGGGCTTTATACGACGATGGACAGATGATCAACAGTAACGTAATCATCCACGTCACCAAAGAGCGCTTGGGTTGAACTCGTTTACTAAACGGAGAACTTGTTCGTATATGCCTGCACCTTTACTATTTCTCTCAGAAATGATGATGGTGTTGGTAAGTAGCCTACTCCGTGTATCCTTAAATTATTTTACAACACTGGTAAAGATCGTTTACACTCATCTTCTTCTTCTACTTCTTCCAGTGAACGTGCAGTTGAGTTCTGTTGACTATGCTATGCGTCGCTCAACATACGTCACTTACTCTGATTGGTTGTAGGGCTATCCAATTGAGTGCAGAGACATATTCTTTCCTGGTTCGGTTGAAACACCCCATAATCACAGCCCGATGGAGCGATATCACACTCATATTCTGTCTAGAATCGAAACTAGAATTTATCAGGATAAAAATCTGTAGTAATAATTAGTAGTAAATCTCCTACTTGATGTTTAATGACATATTCTGCTGTACTTGTGTTCTGTCTTGCTGGTCTCTCTGGTGTTTGTGTTGTGTCTCCTGATTGTGATGGTGTTTCTTCTTGTTCCTGTGATTATATATCTGTGGAGGATCTCTCTTGCTCTGTGGCATCACTCTCTGGTCTCTTTTCTTGAGTGCTTTGCACTGTTTCTCCAGGGTTCTCTTGTGTTTGTGTAGCTCTTGTTGATGAAATCACTGATTCTGATGTACTTTGTAGAACCTGTGATGATGTTCCTGGGGTCTCTTGCTCAGTAACAGTACTCTCTTCTCCTGTTAGTGTTGTTTTAAATCACCACTCCCTCCTTCCACTGCAATATTGACACACAAACAAAGAAACAGGACATGCATCACCTAACTTGAACTAAAAAACGCAGCATTTGTTTTTTACAGTGTACATGACAGCAACTGCATGCATCTTATACACCCACTTGTGTCACTGGTCTCTCTCTCCTCTTCTGTTTCGGGTGTCTCCGGTGTGTCATCACTCACTGAAGACAATCACAAGACATTCACATTTTTTATTTAGCATGTCATTATCTTGGAAATCTGCATACAACATGTAGATAATTCCCATTTCATTACTGTTACAGTAAAACCATCCAGAATCATATGAGCATGTTAAGTGATATCTTACTGTATGGGGAAATTCCATCAATGCTATTTCTAGGTCTAGGTGTAGGTGTAGGATCTAAAATTTAAAATAAGTAAACAAAATTAATTATCATAAGTCTGTAAAGGCCACTACATACAGTGGGGCAAAAAAGTATTTAGTCAGCCACCAATTGTGCAAGTTCTCCCACTTAAAAAGATGAGAGAGGCCTGTAATTTCCATCACGTGTACACTTCAACTATGAGAGACAGATTGTGAAACAAAAATCCAGACAATCACATTGTCTGATTTTTAAAGAATTTATTTGCAAATTATGGTGGAAAATAAGTATTTGGTCATATTAATGGCACCTGTTTGAACTCATTATCAGTATAAAAGACACCTGTCCACAACCTCAAACTGTCAGACTCCAAACTCCACTATGGCCAAGACCAAAGAGCTGTCAAAGGACACCAGAAACAAAATTGTAGACCTGCACCAGGCTGGGAAGACTGAATCTGCAATAGGTAAGCAGCTTGGTGTGAAGAAATCAACTGTGGGAGCAATTATTAGAAAATGGAAGACCACTGAAAATCTCCCTCGATCTGGGGCTCCAAGCAAGATCTCACCCCAGAACAAAAGAACAAATATTTTTTGAGCAAAAATCCCAGAACCACACAGTGGGACCTAGTGAATGACCTACAGAGAGCTGGGACCAAAGTAACAAAGGCTACCATCAGTAACACACTACGCCACCAGGGACTCAAATCCTTCAGTGCCAGACATGTCCCCATGCTTAAGCCAGTACATGTCCGTGCCCGTCTGAAGTTTGCTAGAGAGCATTTGGATGATCCAGAAGAGGATTGGGAGAATGTCATCTGGTCAGATGAAACCAAAATAGAACTTTTTGGTAAAAACTCAACTTGTCGTGTTTGGAGGAGAAAGAATGCGGAGTTGCATCCAAAGAACACCATACCTACTGTGAAGCATGGCGGTGGAAACATCATGCTTTGGGGCTGTTTTTCTGCAATGGGACCAGGACGACTGATCCGTGTAAAGGAAAGAATGAACGTGCCATGTATCGTGAGATTTTGAGTAAAAACCTCCTTCCATCAGCAAGGGCATTGAAGATGAAACGTGGCTGGGTCTTTCAGCATGACAATGATCCCAAACACACCGCCCGGGCAACGAAGGAATGGTTTCAAGGTCCTGGAGTGGCCTAGCCAGTCTCCAGATCTCAACCCCATAGAAGATCTTTGGAGGGAGTTGAAAATCCGTGTTGCCCAGCGACAGCCCCAAAACATCACTGCTCTAGAGGAGATCTGCATGGAGGAATGGGCCAAACTACCAGCAACAGTGTGTAAAAACCTTGTGGAGACTTACAGAAAATGTTTGACCTCTGTCATTGCCAACAAAGGGTATATAACAAAGTATTGAGATGAACTTTTGTTATTGACCAAATACTTATTTTCCACCATAATTTGCAAATAAATTCTTTAAAAATCAGACAATGTGATTTTCTGGATTTTTTTTCCTCATTCTGTCTCTCATAGATGAAGTGTACCTGTGATGGAAATTACAGGCCTCTCACATCTTTTTAAGTGGGAGAACTTGCACAATTGGTGGCTGACTAAATACTTTTTTGCCCCACTGTACTCCGCAAGAACAGAGAAAAAAGTTTGTTCTGGCGAGTACATTCCATACTTCACGAAAAAAGCAGGTGCCCAGTTTCTCCGCATTAACCCAGCCCACTTTAAATATCTGACCAATCACACAATAGTTATCGGACACCCACAAGAAAAAAGTTCTGCTCAGACGATGTATCAAGAACAAGCTGGGAGAACTCCCAAACTAGGCAGCCCTGGGAGCGAGAACTTTTTTTCTCTGTTCTTGTGGAGTAGTGGCCTTAAGCCTGGGGTTTTCAACTCTGACCCTTAAAGGTCCGAATCATGATTCGGATCGCGTGTCAAACCGCCAAACTGCTGAAATTTGGCGATTCAAACCGCTGAATCGACTCAGTGATTCATAACTCTTCGAAGCTTCATGATGCATTGTTTTGAAATCGTCATCACTATGTAAGTCGTTATTTAGGGTTTTTTTGCGCACAAAAACTATTGTCGCCGATTCATAAAGATATTGTAGAACCACTGTAGTGAGATGGACTTTGTGACGACGTCTTTAGTACCTTTTAAGGGTCTTGAGGGTGTAGAGTACCATTGAGCCAATGGACTTTCAGAGGCATCAGATTTCAACTAAAATATCTTAATTTCTGTTCCGAAGATGAACGGAGGTCTGACAGGTGTCGAACGACATGAGGGTAAGCAATTAATGACAGAATTTTCATTTTTGGGTGAACTAACCCTTTAAGTTTAGCTCCAACCATAATCTGACCATGAACTGACCTGCATAAAACTGGTTCTCTTACGAGAGGTTCTCTCGTATTGCGTAAGTTCCTTACGCTACGGGAAAGTATTCTTTCTTCGAGATTTCTGAAAAACCCAAAATTATCCTTAATTTTGTAACATTGTCAACGCAGTGCGGCAGCCTGGCAGACCATAGCAGGCTATTCCAGCGTGCTATTGGCTGCTCTGCTGGCAACTGCAGCAGCCTATCGGTGAGCCCGCGTGACGTGGCGACCAATGAGGGCGCTTCGCGCCCACCTGGCTTCATTTGCCTACAGGTGGGGCGTGGCCACGTGTATATAAGCAGGGCTCACGGGCTGCATATTCGATTTTCTTTTCTTCAGCGAAGCCCTTCGCATCGCTGGATCTGGAACCCGCCGCCGTGAACGTGCAGACGAGCAAGCAGAGGACAGCGCCTGGAGAAGCCGGCAGCATCGCGCCACCTTCAGCCATCCGTGCCTGCTCTGCTATCCGGCAGCATTATATCCTTTCATTGCACGTGTTCTCGCCGTTGCGTCACACGTTTCATAAAAGAGCACGAGCGTTTTTATCAAAACGCCTCGTTCCACCTGCGGCTCGTGCCACGTGCAGCTCAGCACCAGAGACCGCCATGTGTCTGCGCTCTCTGTCTGGGCCGTGACCACGCCGCCGCCGCACTCCTCGCGGGCGAATGCCCCGAGTGTGAGGAACTCTCTATGTCGACCCTGCGGGCTCGACTCGAGCAGTTTTATGACGACATCACTCCGCTGTTCCCCCCCTCTGTTCAAGCCGCGCCACCGCGCCGCTTACAAGAGATGGTTGAAATGAACGGTCTCGGAGCGAGCCTCCTCCCCCTCTGTTCAAGCCGCGCCGCTTACAAGGGATGGTAGGAATGAACGGTCTCGGAGCGAGCCTTCTCCCCCTCTATTCAAGCCGCGCCACCGCGCCGCTTTCAAGGGATGGTAGGAATGAACGGTCTCGGAGCGAGCCTCCTCCCCCTCTGTTCAAGCCGCGCCACCGCGCCGCTTGCAAGGGATGGTAGAAATGAACGGTCTCGGAGCGAGCCTCCTCCCCCCTCTGTTCATGCCGCGCTGATGCGCCGCTTATATACAAGGGATGGCAGAAATGCACGGTCCTGCAGCTCTCTTTACGTTACAAGAGAGCTGTTCCACCCTCGCGCACATTTTTCAGTCCCCTCATGAGTTCAGGCGACTGGAATTGTTCATATTGCTGTACACGAGCCTGTTAAGACACGCACGCCAGCAAACATACGCCGTCATAAGACATGACGCTGACATATGCTCTCCAACGAACCCGCACTCCCCCCTCTTGGACCGCGCAGATTGCGCCGTTCACAAGGAATGTGAGTGCGCTCGGTCACGAGCACGTTCAGCGCGCGCGCACGTGCGCGCGCCGCACTCACCGGGAAATTAACAGAGGGTGTTTTCGTCCCGCTGTGGCCGGACGAACCACCATTCTCTAGCATTTCTCAGCCCCCTCTCCAGTTCAGGCGGCTGGAAATATTACTATTGCAGTAACGAGCCTGTCTTTTATGCACGCACGACTGCCAACAAGCACGAGGACGTACTGCTGTATGCTCGCGCTAACTGAACGCTATTGTGTGCCTCCCGGTAGCACAGTGGCAAAATCAGCGGCTGAAACGCCGGAGACCCGAGTTCGAGCCCAGCTCTCGCGGCAGATAAAAATGTTTTACTGTCCGCTTCCCCGGGCTCGCGGCCAGCTTTTCTTACATACAGAAAGCTAACTCGCACCACGTGGTGCTCGAGTATTTTTGGACGTCTATACATAAGGAGAGAAAAGACGGTTAAGTCCCGCTGCGGCCGGACCACCGTTAAAACTCTGTTTTTCCTGTCAGTCCCCACTCCTGTGGCTACTGCAGATGTTTTCCACGCAGCCTACGAGCCCGCGAACTCGCCCTCTCGCCTGTTTCCAACTGTAGCCCCTCCAAAGTCCTCCTAGCAGAGGGGGGAAGCGACGGTTAAGTCCCGCCGTGGTCGGACCACCGTCAAAACTCTTCTTCCTGTCAGCCCCCACTCCTGTGGCTGCTGCAGATGGCTCTCACGCAGCAAACGAGCCGGCAAAACTGCCCTCTCGCCTGTCTACAACCGCCGTTTTTATGACGAACCAGAGAAATCACGAAGTTGCCTTTTTTCTGGTTGCACGGCTCACGCCGTATGTGTTTTCAAATGCAGTAAACGTGCCCACTTTTGTGTTCACCCCTGCACCCAAGCACCACAAATCCCGTGTCTCTCACTCACATAAAGCGGCCACCGGCCGCTCGAGTGCTAGAGTTAGGTCACGTGTCCGCTTATTTGCGCCCACGCCTAATCACCACACGCGCTGTCACACAGCCACTCTTAACCGGTCATGTTCCACGCGTAAGAGTTGTGCCCGCTCAAACGCGCTCACACATTTTCGCGAACATTCTGCCCCCGGCGCCATGCGCCGCGCCACACACCATTTGTTCTCCGCCCAAGGTGGCCGGAACGACGAGTGTAAGGCCACACACAAGCCACTCCCTGCTCGAAGCGGCAGAGATACAGTGTGTAGGGCGGCCAGCCATCGCGAGCGATCGGCTGGCCCACAGCACAGAGAGCGCGCGCACTGCGCCCGCCCCTCCTATACAGGCCGTCGAACCCGCAAAGCGCGGCGTTTCGAGCCCGGAGGCCGTTCTATCCCGTGTGGCACACGCGAGAGCGTGGGAAGCCATTCCAGGTGTATCAGAATGGGTGCTGAAAACAGTGAAGCACGGCTACACTCTGCAGTTCGCTCGCCGCCCTCCGCGCTTCTGTGCGCGTACGGAGACGAGAGTGAGCGAGGAAGTAGCACATCTACTTCGAGCGGAGATAGCCACACTGCTGTGCGAAGGGGCTATAGAACCGGTTCCCCATTCTATGAGCGAGTCAGGCTTTTACAGCCGGTATTTTCTCGTGCCAAAAAGGGTTGGGTCGCTCAGACCGATTCTGGATCTGAGGCGTCTGAACAAAGCTCTTATGAGAAGATCGTTCAAGATGCTCACGACCAAGCAGATCCTCGCGCATATTCGCCCGAGAGACTGGCTAATCTCCCTAGATTTGAAAGACGCATATTTTCAAATCAAGATAACGCCGCGTCACAGGCCATTCTTACGATTCGCCTTCGACGGCCAGGCTTATCAATACACCGTCCTTCCGTTCGGCCTGTCACTAGCACCCCGTACATTTACGAAGTGCATGGACGCGGCCCTCGCTCCCCTGAGAAGTCGAGGGATGCGAGTGTTGAACTATCTGGACGATTGGCTCATCCTGGCGCAGTCAGAGGCCGAGCTCCTCGCCCACAGGGCAATGCTGCTCAGCCATCTGGACAGCCTGGGGCTCACGGTCAATTGGACCAAGAGCTCATTAGTGCCCACGCAATCAACCTCATTTCTGGGTTTGAATCTGGACACTGTGGCAATGTCAGCCCGCCTGTCACCCCAACGCGCGCGCCAAGTTCGGCGCATGGATGCGTACTTCCGGCCGGGCAAAATCGCACCTCTCAAGCTCTTTCAGAGGATGCTGGGACGTATGGCCTCAGCTGCAGCTGTGCTCCAGCTGGGCTTAATGCGCATGCGCCCGCCGCAATGCTGGTTAAACGCCCGAGTGCCTCACAGAGCCTGGGCGTCCGGAGGCTTCAGGATCAGAGTGACTCAGGGCTGCGTTTCAGCCCTAGAGCCCTGGTTAGTAGCCGACTGGTACCAGCGGGGAGTGACGATGGGAGCCATCTCACACCGCAAGGTCATCTCGACGGACGCCTCCACCACGGGTTGGGGCGCCGTTTTCGAGGGCAGATCGGCCTCGGGCCTCTGGTCGAGCGGGGAAAAGCTCCTACACATAAACTGTTTGGAGATGATAGCGGTAGAGAACGCGCTCAAGTAGTTTCTCCCGCTTATACGAGGACACCACGTGTTGGTCCGGTCGGACAATACCACAGTGGTGCCCTATGTGAACCGGCAGGGCGGTGTCAGGTCCAGGTGTCTGGGCAATCTGACAGAACGCCTGCTCGTGTGGGCACACAGCTCGCTGCGCTCGCTGAGAGCTGCGCACGTACCGGGCCACCTCAATGTGGGCCCGGACAAGCTGTCCAGGGGCCTCATTCTCCCAGGAGAATGGTCCCTGCACCCTCAGACAGTCCAGCTGGTATGGCGCCTATTCGGCAGAGCGGAGCTCGACCTCTTTGAACGCCCGCTGCCCGAGGTTTCTGTCCAAAAGCGAGGATGCGCTGTCCCAACCTTGGCCCAGCCTCCCGCTGTATGCTTTCCCGCCGATTTCCCTATTGCCCCAGGTCATAGCGAAAATCAGGGAGACGCGCCGCCTGGTGCTCCTTATAGCGCCGCGCTGGGAGAACCAGATTTGGTACCCAGAGCTGGTGAAGCTGTCGCACTCACCCCCCTGGCCAGTTCCGCTGAGAGCAGACCTCCTCTCTCAAGCAGGAGGGTCAGTTTGGCATCCCCATCCAGAGCGATGGTCTCTGCATGTATGGGTGACCAACGGATACCCGTTGACCTGCCCGAAGGGGTTATGAACACGATTTCACACTCTAGAGCCCCCTCGACGAGGCGGTTATATAGTTCTAAGTGGCCGGTGTTCACTGAGTGGTGTGTTTCCAAGGGATTGGACCCACAGCAATGTGGGGTCCAGCGGGTGCTCTCCTTCCTCCAAGAGCTTTTGGAACTGGGCAGCTCCCCTTCCACGCTCAAAGTGTATGTGGCGGCTATAGCAGCGTTCGCTCAGACGACGCTAGGTAGCACGCTAGGAAGGAACGAGCTCATCATCCGTTTCCTCAGAGGAGCCAGACGGATGAATCCCCCGCGGCCCCCATCGGTTCCTATATGGGATCTGGCCTTGGTCCTAGAGGCCCTGAAGGCCCATCCTTTTGAACCGCTCGAGACTGTGGAACCAAGGTTCCTTTCGCTAAAAACCGCGTTCCTGATAGCTCTGGCTTCAGTGAAACGCGTGGGGGATCTACACGCGCTCTCAGTGAGCCCGACGTGTATGGAGTTCGGTCCTAATGACTCTAAGGTCATTCTCAGACCGAGGCATGGTTATGTCCCCAAAGCGATCGGCACTCCCTTCAGGGCGCAGATTATCTCCCTCTCGGCTCTGCCAGCATCCGATGAGGGGGACGGTGGCAATTTCCTCTGCCCTGTCAGGGCATTGAGGGTTTATGTCACACGCTCCGCCGCCTTCAGGCGTTCTGAGCAGCTATTTGTTTCGTTTGGTGGGCGCACTAAAGGTCTCGCCTCCTCGAAACAGACCCTTTCCAGGTGGATAGTGGACGCGATTGCAACTGCATACGCTTCCAAACACCTGCAGTGCCCGCTAGGTGTCAGAGCACACTCCACCAGAGGCATGGCCTCTTCGTGGGCTTGGGCCAGAGGGATTTCCATCCACGATATCTGTATGGCGGCAGGCTGGGCCTCCCCGTCTACGTTCGTGAGATTTTACAATCTGGAAGTTCCTGCCTTACAGGCGAAAGTGTTACCAGTTCAATAGGGCTGTTGGTCCTGCCCAGTGATTCTGCGCAGACATAGCTCACATACTGGTAGTAAGTTCGGTACTAGGCTCATGTGAATTTGAAGGAGACCGGCGGTGCCGTTTCCTCATTTACGAGACGAGCTGTTGTGAGTTTGAAGGTGACCGGCGGTGCCGTTACCTCACTCATATAATAAAATATTGTGAATTTGAAGGCGACCGGCGTTGCCGTTCCCTCATTCATGAGACAAGGTGTGGTGAATTTGAAGGAGACCGGCAGGTGCCGTTCCCTCATTCATGGGACAGGGTGTTGTAACCACCCGTTGTAACCACCCGTCAGTTCGAATGAAGTGTCTGTAGATGTGGTGGCCCGTTTTCCTTACCGGCCACCCTGCCCGAGCAGTGTTATGGTCCCCGGTTCCCTGGGATACATATGCTGTACGCGAGGCGCGCACGGCGTTGACAATATGTTCCCGTAGCGTAAGGAACTTACGCAATACGAGAGAACCTCTCGTAAGAGAACGATACTCGGTTACTTAACGTAACCTCGGTTCTCTCTAGAAGAGGGAACGAGTATTGCGTTCCTTGCCGTGCGCCCCGCGGGCTTTTACGCTTCAGAACTACGAAAACCGAATATGCAGCCCGTGAGCCCTGCTTATATACACGTGGCCACGCCCCACCTGTAGGCAAATGAAGCCAGGTGGGCGCGAAGCGCCCTCATTGGTCGCCACGTCACGCGGGCTCACCGATAGGCTGCTGCAGTTGCCAGCAGAGCAGCCAATAGCACGCTGGAATAGCCTGCTATGGTCTGCCAGGCTGCCGCACTGCGTTGACAATGTTACAAAATTAAGGATAATTTTGGGTTTTTCAGAAATCTCGAAGAAAGAATACTTTCCCGTAGCGTAAGGAACTTACGCAATACTCGTTCCCTCTTCTAGAGAGAACCGAGGTTACGTTAAGTAACCGAGTATCGTTATTCTGAAGACCTTGATTATCTTCTTCAGGTGTGTTTGATTAGGGCTGGAGCAAAACTCTGCTCTAAACTTTCACATGTAGAGTTTACTTTTTTATTTATGGCCTAGTTTTATAATCTGGAAGATGCTTTCAAAACATTTTTTGCTGATCCATCATTACCATGTAATGCATGAGTACGAAAGGGAAGTTCCTGTATCTGTTTCTCCAGATCCTCTATCTCTCCCTCCATTTCCATTTTCTGTCTCTCCATTTCCAGTTTCATTATCTTTTGTTCCAGCTCCTTTATCTGTCTCTCCATTTCCAGTTTCATTATCCGTTTCTCCAGTTCCAGTTCCTTTATCTGTCCATCCAGTTCAACTTTCTTTCTCTTTCTCTGCTGTTCCGTGATCTGTCTCTGTAGCTTTCTTTCCCCTGCAGGAAATCACAAGATATCAAGAGAATTGTGTCATTTAACTTGTTAATAACAAAGAAACTAAATCAAATTTTGAAATAATTCTTCTTATCATCATAGAATAATAATTATTATGATTTATTTTAATTTTATGATTTTATTTTTAATTAAAAAATGCTCTTTGCGAGAAGTGCCATGGGATTTTTAATGACCACAAAGAGTCAGGACTTCGGTTTAACGTCTCATCCGAAGGACTTGACTCAGACCTAACTATTGTTTTTATACTAAGATTATGATGTTTTCTCTAAAGTTAACCCATACACAAATCTTTCAGAATTTTTAGATTTCCATCAAGACATTATATAGCATTTTTATGCCGTTTTCTCCTTTGTTGACTGATGGCAGCTCCCCGAAATATATAGCAGGTTAAAATCTGTGTAAGATTGACTGCTTTAAAATTCATTATAGATTCATAAAATGTAATGCCTTATATAATCTAAGTATAATCAGTCTGCAAAGAAATCAGTGATCTCTGAATCACCTTTATTTTTACAAATCATAATAAAAGTTCAATTTGTCAGCCATGACTGAATGTATTTGCAGTACAAATGTACATATGGTACATAAATAACACAATAATACAAAAAAATCTGTTGTGGCTATATTAGGTTTGTTTGTGGTTATAAAAAGTCATCAATCTTAGAGCATCAGGCAATGCCAACATTTCTATATGTACATTTCATGTGCATTCTTTTCTGAAACTCTAAAATGAACCAATTATCAAAGTGAACCCATTACCACTTAATTACAGCCATACTTGAAAAGCAAATAAAATCTGATATTTTCTAAATGTGCACAATATGTTTGATATGCCAAGCTGGTATGAAAACAGAGTGACATGAAATATATATGTAAAACCCATTAATCAAAATATATGATTACTCATGAGGCAACTGATCACTCAGTGCACTACAGAAATGAGCTAGAGAAGCTGCAGATGCAGTTTTATTACTTTACCTCTCATTTGTAGGCGAACCATTACTGTCTTCAGACATCCATCCTGAATAACTTTGCATGTGTATTTTCCTGAATCTGATGGTTGAACATTTCTCAGAGTCAGAGACAGATTTCCTCTCTCCAGCTCCTGGATGGACAGACTCACTCGATTCTCATATTCATTATTTATATTCTCCAGCTCTTTCATATACTGATAAATGAGCTCAGTCCCTCTACACCAGCTGATGTTCATGGACACAGCACTGGTTTCAGGTGAGAGATGAACAGGTAAGATGACGTCTTCTCCAGGGTCCGCAGACACAGAAACCACAAAACTAAAGTCTGCAGCTGGACAGAGAAATGCATTATCAAAGGCATGAATGGTCCATCACATTATCCTTTTCAATTTATTAAACAAACAATTTAATGGAACTTGCGGTCAAAAGCAAACAAACTATTAAAGTATGACCACACTTTGCATTTATTCTAATGGCAGACATTTTTGTTTGAATGTGATATATCTTTACTAGTGTAAAAAAACAAGGTTCAGAATATACAATGTCAGACTGACAAGAGACAACAATTATTTATCATTCCGGTGTCATTTTTGTAATGTAAATAATATTTAGTCACTCCACATCTTTTTTACTTACTTTGATTAGTTTCTGGAACTTCTTCAGCCATTTCTTATATTTCTGGAACTCGGAGACAGGAAATCCACCGTAAGCCTAGAAAACAACGACAATGAATGTTTCCATGAATATCTTTTGTAACAAACAAAACATTGTGAGTTCAGTTTGAAAACTCAGTTAACAAATGTTGGTCATGTTGTCATTGCTCAAAAACCTTTTGAAATATTTGGCTAAAATGTCTATGTTGGTAACTTGTATTATTGATCTACTTGTTAACAATCACCAAATGTTTTACAGGCAATGGAACAGTCACAATATTGATTGAAACATTAAAAGTCAAATGTTACATCTGTCCCCACATGCGGGGGCGATTGTAACACCATAGGGGGCAATTGTAACAACACATGTAATATACCTTTGTATAAATACCAAGGATCTCAATAAACTTCAGAGAATATAGATATAGTTTAAACTATTTAATATCCATTACAATATGGACAATGACACTCCCCTTGCTGTTTTCCTTGGTCTGAACGCATGTAAAAAAAAAAAAAAAAAGAATCATAAATTGCCATTCTTGTATTTTAAATTACAGATTAGCCTGCAATATCAAACAATACATTTTAACGGTTGCTGTCACCTTAGTTTAAAACATCCCAAAGCATTACATATTCTCAATACCCAGATGCTTCTGATCCTGTTGATTTCTCTTCATTTACATTTTATTTCTAAGAGTGTGAAAATGAATTTAATTTTCACACTCTTAGAAATAAAATATAAATGAATGCTATCAAGATACTGAACACAAGCAGCAAAATCATTAAAAACAATAATAATAATAATGATAATAATAATAATACGTTAAATTTAGAAAGCGCTTTACATAGCCTATGGAAGAAGGAACTTTTTTTAATAATAAAAGTAAAAGTCGCATATTTCGCAAAAAAAACGCATTAACCAAATTAGGTTAACTGAGCATGTTTCTGCCCCCTGCTGGGAGAAAGATAGACAGCAGGCAAACGCTCTGGCATATTAATATCGACTTATGAAGCGCCAAAACGCTCAATCAGTCCCCACTTACCCAAGAGCTTGTCATATACACGCCATAAAATGCGTATCATATACACGCCAAAACTCATTTTGGCGTATACATTCCACGAGATTGCACCCTCGATACGCATTATGTGATCTTGTTTTACTTTCACTTCCAGTGACTTAAATAGAAATAACCTCGTTAATGCTACATAACTTAAAACTCCTCCGTGAATATGAATTTGGTTCATTTATTACACCAAATTTTCAATTTCAATGTAGTCTAGTAGCGTTAAATTAGAAGAGTCAGGAAGAGTCGCCGTCACCCAGCATTAAAACTCACAGAAAGAAGAGATTTCTGGCAGACCTGAAGACAGTAAAGAGAGAGAGAGAAGTAGATATATCTTAGACGGTATCTCACCTTGTATGGTCCTGTCACCCAGAATAGGCAACTTTGAGTCTAGTTGGAGCTGCAGTGTTGAATCCTAGTCGAAAGTTAAAAGCAGGTTATTTTCACCCAAGACTGAAACCAGTTTTTCGGGGTTTGCATCTGTCATGAACTACGTAATTCTATTTACCCTTTGCTAAGCCTTGGAATGCGGTTCTCTGGCTCTGTTTCAAGTTATAGGGAAATGTGTAAATAAATAATGCAATTTTTTTTTTTTTTTTTTAACTCTAGAAAATACAAATGTCTTTTTTCTAGACGTGGTTTTTACACTATAAATGTCACACATTGCATTAATCATGTTTGTGTACTCAGCTCTAATCTAGTTGAGGTGTGTTGTATTTTTCAAAGACAGAATTGTGTTTCTAGATATGTTTGGAAAAAGATGGAAGGCTCAACTCTCTCTCCATCTCTCTCTCACACACACACACACACACACACACACACACCCTTGCCTTGATACGAGAAGGTCCAGCAGACATTAATAAATGTGTGTTTTTATACTGTAGGCTATGTCATAATCAAACTCACTCAGCTCAGTGCTATCCACTCCTCTGCTGTTTCCTCTCAGTTTAAGGAGAGAGATGAGCTGCTCCGGATCTTTAAACTGTGGGAACGGCCGCCGTCAGTGCCAGCGAGTGTGCGTAAGGTCTGGGACGCCCGTGTTCGCCAGCACCTGGGAACTCGCTACGACTCACGACAGGGGGGTTTCGACTGGGATCTCTCCATGAAACTGCACCAGAGAGGCGTATGTACCAGATCACATGACATTATTATACACCTGCACTCCTGACAGCCAATCAGAGCAGTGCAATAAATCTCTCTTTACTGGATGTTACAGATATGTAACTTATTTCAGTCCATATTTTGTTACAAATGTGAGTTTTTAGTCTATATACTTTTTATTAATTTATACTTCAGTTTTAGTTTTTTAACATTTATTTCAAGTAATAATGGTTTTAGTTTTGGTTCTCATTGCTGCTCATCAGAATCCTGTGATTTGTCTCTAGTGTGGCGTCATTAGCAAACATCAGTATGTGAAATGGAGGGAAAGCGGTGTGGCCTTTGAAATGAGGGAGGGGCTTTATCAAACGGCCAATCAGTTGTTCAATCATGTGAGTAGATTGACTGTCTACTATAATAGTTGCAGCCCATGATACACATCATGCAACTGTCTGTCTGTCTGTCTGTCTGTCTGTCTGTCTGTCTGTCTGTCTGTCTGTCTGTCTGTCTGTCTGTCTGTCTGTCTGTCTGTCTGTCTGTCTGTCTGTCTGTCTGTCTGTCTGTCTGTCTGTCTGTCTGTCTGTCTGTCTGTCTGTCTGTCTGTCTGTCTGTCTGTCTGTCTGTCTGTCTGTCTGTCTGTCTGTCTGTCTGTCTGTCTGTCTGTCTGTCTGTCTGTCTGTCTGTCTGTCTGTCTGTCTGTCTGTCTGTCTGTCTGTCTGTCTGTCTGTCTGTCTGTCTGTCTGTCTGTCTGTCTGTCTGTCTGTCTGTCTGTCTGTCTGTCTGTCTGTCTGTCTGTCTGTCTGTCTGTCTGTCTGTCTGTCTGTCTGTCTGTCTGTCTGTCTGTCTGTCTGTCTGTCTGTCTGTCTGTCTGTCTGTCTGTCTGTCTGTCTGTCTGTCTGTCTGTCTGTCTGTCTGTCTGTCTGTCTGTCTGTCTGTCTGTCTGTCTGTCTGTCTGTCTGTCTGTGTGTGTGTGTGTGTGTGTGTGTGTGTGTGTGTGTGTGTGTGTGTGTGTGTGTGTGTGTGTGTGTGTGTGTGTGTGTGTGTGTGTGTGTGTGTGTGTGTGTGTGTGTGTGTGTGTGTGTGTGTGTGTGTGTGTGTGTGTGTGTGTGTGTGTGTGTGTGTGTGTGTGTGTGTGTGTGTGTGTGTGTGTGTGTGTGTGTGTGTCTGTTTGTCTGTTTGTCTGTGTTGGGGATCCCCCCCAGAGAATATTGGGGCGACATTGTCTCCAGTCCGTATCTGTCCTTCGGCATAGAGACAGAGAACAAAGACCTGCTGAACAAACAGAACAATCAACATATCAAGGTGATAGAAACTAGTTAATTACCTCCCAAACCAAAGTTACAAATGAAAACCTCATGAAAAACTCCTCATGTGCATAACTTTATTGCATTACATGTCTTTTCTCTGTCCAAGAACACATTTATAACTTATCTTTATAGCTTGTCATTTATACACGACATGATATGGCGTATCATCAAGGCACCTGTTAGTGGGTGGGATATATTAGGCAGCAAGTGAACATTTTGTCCTCAAGTTGATGTGTTAGAAGCAAGAAAAATGGGCAAGCGTCAGGATTAGAGTGAGTTTGACAAGGGCCAAATTGTGATGGCTAGACGACTGGGTCAGAGCATCTCCAAAACTGCAGCTCTTGTGGGGTGTTCCCGGTCTGCAGTGGTCAGTGTCTATCAAAAGTGCTCCAAGGAAGGAACAGTGGAGAACCGGCGACAGGGTCATGGGTGGACAAGACTCATTGATGCACGTGGGGAGCGAAGGCTGGCCCGTGTGGTCCGATCAAACAGACGAGCTACTGGAGCTCAAACTGCAGTCAGGGTGCCCATGCTGACCCCTGTCCACCGCCGAAAGCACCAACAGTGGCATGTGAGCATCAGAACTGGACCACGGAGCAATGGAAGAAGGTGGCCTGGTCTGATGAATCTCGTTTTCTTTTACATCACGTGGATGGCCGGGTGTGTGTGCGTCTCTTACCTGGGGAACACATGGCACCAGGTGCACTATGGGAAGAAGGCAAGCCGGCGGAGGCAGTGATGCTTTGGGCAATGTTCTGCTGGGAAACCTTGGGTCCTGCCATCCATGTGGATGTTACTTTGACACGCATCACCTACCTAAGCTGTTGCAGACCATGTACATCCTTTCATGGAAACGGTATTCCCTGGTGGCTGTGGCTCTTTCAGCAGATAATGCGCCGCCACAAAGCAAAAATGGTTCAGGAATGGTTTGAGGAGCACAACGTGTTTGAGGTGTTGACTTGGCCTCCAAATTCTCCAGATTTCAATTCAATCGAGCATCTGTGGGATGTGATGAACAAACAAGTCCGATCCATGGAGGCCCCACCTCTCAACTCACAGTACTTAAAGGATCTGCTGCTAACATCCTGGTGCCAGATACCACAGCACACCTCCAGGGGTGATCGGTGTATATTATATTGCAATAACCTGTAAATAATCATGTTTTACCTTTTCTTTCTCTCTCAGACGGCTCAGGATATTTCAGAAGTGAACGTCCTGGCGTTGTTTGAATGTCTTGCCACTAGAGGAAGCTCTTCACTGAATGAAGATGCACCAAACCCTTCAAATTCTTATTGTCAATCCACAGATAGTCTCGCAACAGAAGAGCAGACACAGAATAATCACAGAATTTGAGTTTGTGGGTAAGTGACCAGCATAAACATAAATCTGATGATAACACAATCTGTGTGTGTTTTCTCAGTATGGTTCATCAGCTCGATTCTTCTCTGAGAGAGAGATTTTCTAGTTACTTGAATGTATATGAACTAATAATTTTAAGCATTATATAATTGTATTCATGTTTGTTAACTTTTTTAATGAATGTTATTATGAATTGTTACCTAAATGAGCTTTAAAACTAATTAATGACCAACAAATGTACAAATAAGTGTGGATGGGTGATTCAAGAAACAAATAAAAATGACATTTCGTCGGTCAAGACAACAGAAACTGCAAAAATGGGAACACTTGAGAGTACTAAAGTAATGCTAAACAAATAATACAACAAATCCAATGTGAGAATGATACAAAACAAACTAAATCAACCCTGAGGGAACGTTTGCTCTTCATGTCGATCCATTGAGAGGAGGAAAACACAAACATCATGCCATTATAATAAATCCACAAACACGCGTGTGCTTGAACAATTTTAATTAAAAAAAGTGACCTGTTGTCTCTTCCTTTTCATTCACATACAAAATGTAAAGGAATGACAGATTGCCAGAGTAAGAGAGAAAGTGTAAAGCTCTGCGGTGTACAGATAGTCAGAGAAGAAGTCAAGCAGAGAATACAGAACTGGCCCGGGACAGAGGAGAGATCGATCGCTGATGATTCAACATTCATAAGACAGATGAGGTAAAACACTGCCGCCCCACACTAACATCAGCACTACACAAACACTTGCATTGCTACTGTTTTCAGTTTCAAGTTAATTATTAGAATAGTGACAACAATATAACAACAATTATAAAATTCTTCAGTAAGGTTTAAACTCTAGTGAGATATACAGTGTAAGCAGTGTGAGAGAGAACAGGAAAAAGAGAACAGACCTTTTGGAAATATATCAATATTTGCAAAATGACAATATCTAGGAGTTGTGCAAACGAGATCTCGTGCACTCAAAAGGCAACTTTATATCTGCCAAATATGAAGGTGTAACAGTGATAATAAAAAGTACAGCTGCCAACAGATTGCCAAGAGAAAACTGAAAACTAAGAGGAGGTTTACAGGCCCTTGCTCTCAGTCCGGCTAAGTGAAGCGAAGGGCCTGAACCACAGCAACAACACATAGTGAAACACAGCATTAATGCAGCCTGTATATTGATGAGCATCTCTCATTGCTTTCCCTGTGAAACCAGTCACCACCTTCATGTCCTTCGCAAAAACAGTTTTTGGTGTTGTATGTTCTAATGCAACAATCGATTAATCATACGAGTTATAGTAGTACAATTATAGAAGTATGTCCTGCATCTCATTCTAACTCTAGTCTGTCTGTTTATGCATATTATGGTAAGAGTTTTCATCACTTTTTTGCAAATATAAGTTACATTGGAATGTTTTTATTAAAGAGTTTATTATTATTAAATACATATTAGCTTTGAAAGCACTCTTGCGGTTTAATTAGTTCATTAGAATATGGTTAACCATAGAAATGGATTCCAAGCGCATCATTTAAAATTAAAATCATATCAGATTTTGCACTGTATCTCTTAAGAGTTAAAGGGATAGTTCACCCAAAAATAAAAATTCTGTCATCATTTACTCACCCTCATGTCGTTCCAAACCCGCAAGACTTGTGTTCATCTTCTGAACACAAATGAAGATGTTTTTGATGAATTCTGAGAGCTTTCTGCCCTCTATTGACAGCTACGAAACTACCACTTAAAACGAATCCATATGAATTGAGCGGTTTAGTCCAAATGTTCTGAAGAGACCCGATCGCTTTCTATGATGAACAGATTGATTTTAGGCTTTTATCCACATATAAACACTCATCAACTCACACATCAGCGAGAACCAATGAGGTTCATTCTTGTGTTACACATCACGTTTGAGCTTCTGCAAGAACCAATGAGGTTCGTTCTCAAGTACAGTTGAGCTTCTATTTATGTTCGCTCATCAATGTTAAAGGATTAGTTCACTTTTAAATAAACGTTTGCTGATCATTTACTCACCCCCATGTCATCCAAGATGTCCATGTCTTTCGTTCTGCAGTCGAAAAGAAATTAAGGTTTTTGATGAAAACATTCCAGGATATTTCTCCACATAATGGACTTCAATGGGCTCCAAACGGTTCAAGGTCCAAAGGACAGTTTCAGTGCAGCTTCAAAGGGCTTTAAACGATACCAGAAGATGAATAAGGGTCTTATCTAGCGAAACGATCAATTTCTGTGAGAAACCGAGCAGTATTTATGCTATTATTTTACCTCTTATCAGACGAACGTGATCATCTCTGAGCTCCGCCATAACTTCCGCTAAGTGAGGTCAAAATACGAGCGTGGTCATAGATGTATACGTAGATGCCTCATTAGCGCTTGCACGGATCAATAGAATGAGGCATCTACGATCGATATATTTGTGACCACGCTCGTATTTTGACCTCACTTAGCGGAAGTTATGGCGGAGCTCAGAGATGATCACGTTCGTCTGATAAGAGGTAAAATAATAGCATAAATACTGCTCGGTTTCTCACAGAAACTGATCGTTTCGCTAGATAAGACCCTTATTCATCGTCTGGTATCGTTTAAAGCACTTTGAAGCTGCACTGAAACCGTTTGGAGCCCATTGAAGTCCATTATATGGAGAAAAATCCTGGAATGTTTTCATCAAAAACCTTAATTTCTTTTCGACTGCAGAACGAAAGACATGGACATCTTGGATGACATGGGGGTGAGTAAATTATCAGCAAAAGTTTATTTAAAAGTGAACTAATCTTTTAATATGTGAATAAAAGGCTAAATTAAATCGGTTCATCATATAAAGCGATCATGTCTCTTCAGAAAATTTGGACTAAACCGCTCAATTCATATTTTAAAGCATATTGTGTACAGCGTCAATGGAGGGACAGAAATCTCTCAGATTTCAATTAAAATATCTTTATTTGTGTTCTGAAAATGAACGAAAGTCTTATAGGTTTGGACATGAGGGTGAGTAAATGATGACAATTTTCATTTTTGGGTGAACTATTCCTTTAAGGAGAAGTCTCTTTAGGTAGAAGTAAACATAATTAACTGGCCGTGATTAATCTTTTCAGTTTAATTGTGCATTCGAAACACCTGAGATATTAACAGAAATATGTTGTGGCGTAAATGTTTTCTCCTCTGGCATTGCTTTTTTATACCTATTAGACATTCTCAAACTTGCTTAATACATTGTGAATATTTATTAAGTTATTGTTTAATCATAAACTGACCGTGTGTAGAAAAAAACAACAGTACTTTTAAATAAAAAAAAACTGTTAAAATTAAAAGACTTAATAGTGAGATCAACATATCAATGTATCCGGACAATCATATTAAAAATGCAGTCACGTGTAATATTCTGAGTCATTAGTCACTGAAATCGTAAATATACTCCTGCTCTGGGATTCAAGTAAAACGTCACTGGATTTTAGCCCACGCTCAAGTCTTACACCTTCATATAACCTGTTCAGGCGGAGAGTTTCTGTCTAGATGTGATTTACTGTAGTGCCTTCATCAGACGGTACAGAGGTGACCTGTCATTATATATGTCATCCTTACTTGTTATGAACCTACAACCATAACACTAACTGGTCAGATCATTAACCATTAGATTCCCATCATCTGGTGATAATGTACACTAATCATTTTAGATTCTTCATTACAATTAAAAAGTGAGGACCTCATTTAAATCTAAATGTTGGAAACCGCTCTACTGGGAAAACACAAAGGTTTTCGCTTTTAGTCCTCTTTCATACATTTTATTTAGTACTAATACGATTTCTGAAGAAGCAGCTTCCACCATTTTTACATTATTATGTTATTCATGGCTTCATGGCATCAATCACAACAAGCATGGAATGTATGAATGCATATTTGTTGGCAATAACAAACGTACATTCAAACGAACACGCGCACACTCACACACGCTATTTCCTAGTTCTATGTGGCCTCATGTCTTCTTTAGACCGTCATGGGCAATCTGTTCTACCTCTACAGGTCTTTTTTGTTCTGAGGCTTCTTCGAGTGGTTCTGCTCCGCTTTGGATGGGTCGGGCTTCTCCGGTGACATCAACTCCAGGAGATCCACCAAGGCCTTCTTGATATAAGCTCCAAACTTGTGAGAATCCTGCAAACATGCAAGAAAATTAGATCCAAATTAGCATTGCATGGGACTGTCTTAATCAGGCATAGCACCATAAAGAAAGCCATGAATGTTATTTGGTATGTTAATCTGAATTTTAGTCCTACCAACTTTAGCAAGACATTAACTATGTTTCCATCCAAAGTTGCAAATGTAACTTATATGCAAAATTAGAATATTGCTAGCCTGGATGCCAGCCGAACTTAGCCCCGCCCACAACATTTAAGGTCGGGAAATTTGGTCTGGACTTAATCCGTTGTGGAGCAACTATACTCGAACCAGAGCTGTTCGGACCAATCAAATTGTCAGGGCGGGCTTTATACGATGATGGACAGATGATCAACAGTAACGTAATCATCCACGTCACCAAAGAGCGCTTGGGTTGAACTCGTTTACTAAACGGAGAACTTGTTCGTATATGCCTGCACCTTTACTATTTCTCTCAGAAATGATGATGGTGTTGGTAAGTACTCCGTGTATCCTAAAATTATTTTTACAACACCAGCAAAGATCGTTTACACTCATCTTCTTCTTCTTCTGCTTCTTCCAGCGTGCGTGCAGACAGGGTTGCCAAGTTTTCACAACAAAATCCGCCCAATTTCTACTCAAAACTAGCCCAAAACAAGCCCAATAGCTTTCCGGCAATTGGGGAGGAAAATATGTATTTTTTTTGGTAGGGTTGCCTGCTGAAATTTGCATTCCTGGGTCTAAATATCACATGATTGGGGTCGTTTCAACCAAAACATGGAAAAACAGTCTGCGTGAAAATCGCAGTGCAGTTGAGTTCTGTTGACATTTGACAACTAATGTTACGCGTCGCTTTGTTGCTCTGATTGGTTGTAGGTCTATCCAATTGAGGTCTTTCCTGGTTCGGTTGAAACACGCCCCATAATCACAGCCCAACGGAGCAGTATCAGTCGATATATTCTGACTAGAATTGAGTATGACAACGTCAGGCTAGAATATCGCATAAAAGATTTGCAAATAAAGAACCATTTCCATCCCATGTGTTCAAGAGAACAAAAGGGTCACTTCCTGAGAAATTGGCGCAACATAACTAATAAAAATGGAAGTTACTGCAATCGGGGAATAGACTGCCTCCACCCTCCTACATACTTCCGCTCAATTTTCATTTTCCTTCAGTGCTTTTAAGGATTGTGGTATATTCTCTGGTTTTCTCCGGTCAAATTTTAACCAGTCCAATCAGCGAACAGAGGGAGTGGCTGAGAACGATGACGCTGATGTTGTGCGCTAGTTTGATATGACCAAACGTTAGCGATTGGTTATGGCAGATCCAGAGTGGCTCTGGGCAGATCCAATAGTTTTAAACTTCAACAGAGTCCCCGCATTCAAGGAAGTAAATGCTTGTCAATAGAGAGTGGCCAGACTCTCTGTACAAATGAGTCTGTAGGACCAGGCTAATCGGGGAAGCCACTGTGGCTCTTTTTTCCTACATAATAAAAGACTTGCTGGTGTTTGGGAATGCAATCATGAGAGGCGCTTCTGGGGAGGGAGTTATACCAAATCATTCTGATGACAGACTTTGGCTCAGGCATTTCAGAACGACCAATGAAATTAGTCTGCTGGTTAGTCCAGTTATCCAATCACATCCTCTGTTGAGGTAAAGCCACGTTAGTTTTTGTTGCACATTGAGAGATTTATTTGGCAAATGTGTTTCCATCATAGTTTTTGGGAATGTCTTCTAATCAGATGAAAAAATGTATGCACCCCAATTGAGCGCATACGTTTTTTAGAATTTGTGCATCTTGCCGTTTCCATGTAGTGTTATTTTTTAAATGCAATATCACAAAAATGTGCATAAAAATAGATGGGCGGAAACAGCCATTTTGTCAAATTGTTTTCTGATCTCAATTTGTTTCTTTTGCTTTGGTTTCAGGAAATTGGTAAAGGAAGCATATATTAGTGTACTAACAGTTTGAGGGCAGGAGTGTTTGCTGGAAATATGGAAGTTGATCATGTTTTCTCCGATGATGATGTAAGACACGCCATAACCATCATCTGCAACCTGTCAAGAGCACACAGACGAACATTTAGAAAAATGCACACGCAATAAAAGTTCAAAAAATGTGAATGTTAATGGTTAAAAGTGAATATGCATGAATATTTCTGACCGGGCCAAATCCTCCACCGCAGGTAGTGTAGTCTGGGTGGTTAACGAAATCAAACAGCTCCACCTGCTGCAGTGGAGTCTGACTGGTGGACAGACGCCACGTTTCTGAAAGTACCTGGAGAAAATACATACACACAAATTAAATAATCATATAATAATACAAATATTTTTAAAATAATAATATTATTTAAAACAATGAAAGTACTATATATTTAATAATATAATATTATATTAAAAAAATATATATAGTTAGATTGGTGAATCTCACAAACATGTCCAGGTCACATCTCACCCCAAATTCAAAAATTAAAAGATAGTTCAGTTCACAAGAAAAAAAAAAAATAATAAAAAAATTTATACAAAAATAAATATAAAATTTCTAAAATAAAATAAAAATTATTAAAAAAATAAATAAATAAATAACTTTAAAAAAAACAAACGTATAAAATAAATAAATAAATACAAGTAATAAATACATATAAAATAAATAAATAAATACATACATATATATTAGTGGTGGGCATAGATTAATTTTTTTTTATCTAATTCCAAAATTAATCTAGATTAAAATGGCTCATTTGAATTCTGCCGAAGGCATTCAGAATATATGTGCTCGTAAGTGATCGTTTATCTTTTTGTAGTTTGAATAATAAATAACTTCTGTCCCTTTAAGACCTGACGCACGCATGGATCCCAAACACTGTCATACCGGTCACACCAATACTAACAAAAGTCCAGCAGAACACGCGTTCGCAATGTTCAGAGGATTAAACGGACTGAATGAGAGGAGGCGGGTGCGTGTCACTCGCTGTCGGTCGGAGAGGAGAGCGCAGCTGATATCGATACTGTAGAAAATGAGTATTGTATCGTTTCAGATGTTTCAGTATCGATACATAGCGAAATATGGATATTTTTGACAACACTAGTAGGCATACACACAGGTTCGAAGACTCGTTCTCTCGCCCCCTACAGTGCAATTCGGCTAGGTGTACATCCGCGCTAAAATATCAAGGTGAAAGTCATCATAGCTTGCGTAGTATAGACCCAGCTCCCAACACAACTTTGAGAATAGATTAACGGCGATATTTTTTTGAATCGCCCGATAAGAGTCTCACGTTAACGCAGCACGCCGATAACGGCCCACCACTAATATATATATATATGCGTGTATGCTCACCTAAAGGATTATTAGGAACACCATACTAATACTGTGTTTGACCCCCTTTCACCTTCAGAACTGCCTTAATTCTACGTGGCATTGATTCAACAAGGTGCTGAAAGCATTCTTTAGAAATGTTGGCCCATATTGATAGGATAGCATCTTGCAGTTGATGGAGATTTGTGGGATGCACATCCAGGGCACGAAGCTCCCGTTCCACCACATCCCAAAGATGCTCTATTGGGTTGAGATCTGGTGACTGTGGGGGCCATTTTAGTCCAGTGAACTCATTGTCATGTTCAAGAAACCAATTTGAAATGATTCGAGCTTTGTGACATGGTGCATTATCCTGCTGGAAGTAGCCATCAGAGGATGGGTACATGGTGGTCATAAAGGGATGGACATGGTCAGAAACAATGCTCAGGTAGGCCGTGGCATTTAAACGATGCCCAATTGGCACTAAGGGGCCTAAAGTGTGCCAAGAAAACATCCCCCACACCATTACACCACCACCACCAGCCTGCACAGTGGTAACAAGGTGAGATGGATCCATGTTCTCATTCTGTTTACGCCAAATTCTGACTCTACCATCTGAACGTCTCAACAGAAATCAAGACTCATCAGACCAGGCAACATTTTTCCAGTCTTCAACTGTCCAATTTTGGTGAGCTCGTGCAAATTGTAGCCACTTTTTCCTATTTGTAGTGGAGATGAGTGGTACCCGGTGGGGTCTTCTGCTGTTGTAGCCCATCCGCCTCAAGGTTGTGCGTGTTGTGGCTTCACAAATGCTTTGCTGCATACTTCGGGTGTTGCTCTTCTATCAGCTTGAATCAGTCGGCCCATTCTCCTCTGACCTCTAGCATCAACAAGGCATTTTCGCCCACAGGACTGCTGCATACTGGATGTTTTTCTCTTTTCACACCATTCTTTGTAAACCCTAGAAATGGTTGTGCGTGAAAATCCCAGTAACTGAGCAGATTGTGAAATACTCAGACCGGCCCGTCTGGCACCAACAACCATGCCACGCTCAAAATTGCTTAAATCACCTTTCTTTCCCATTCTGACAATCAGTTTGGAATTCAGGAGATTGTCTTGACCAGATATATATATATGTGTGTGTATTTCTCCGGAACTTTCATTACTATATAATTTGTGGAAATTTAATTTGTAATTCATTTTTTGTAATTCTCATTATCCTCAATAGTCAGTCACGTTATTTAACCGTTAAATAACATTTATTAAATCATCATAAATTAAAGGCTGTATGATACCATGATGTATTAATACTTCACAATTTAAATAATACCTTTTTAATCTTTTTTCTCACTTTTATGTAATGAGAATTTGGATTTTGAATGAGATTTTTTGGTAACACTTTACAATAAGGTCCTATTAGTTAATGCGGTACCTGTTAATTTACAAACAATGAGCAACACATTTGTTACAGTATGTAATAAACTTTGTTAACATCAGATCATTGATAGTTCATATTAGGTCCATTAAATGATTTTAATAATGTATTAGTAAATGTTGAAAACTAAGATTAATAAATGATTTGGAAGTATTTATCACTGTGAAGTTAACTAATGTTAACAAATGAAAAGTGTAAAGTTTGTTCACACTATGATAATGAGATTCATCGTGAATGTAATGACACAATAAAAAAAGTCCTAAAATGAGCTTTGTTTTTTAAATTCTTACAAAAAAATGAAGGCCATTTACAAGGAAACAAAATCAGTTTCAACCACCTTGATAAGCAGATATAATAAGGATAGACAATTACTGCAGGGACATTCCCACAGTCACACACCTCTTTGAGAAAGGGTGACTCCTCTCCCAGGTATTTGGACACAATGTAGAGGCAGAACAGGTGTCGGTCTATTCCTCCTCCCGTCATTGCCATCCTGTACAGATGCTGGTGTTTCTCAGATGCTGTGCGGAAGAGACGTCGGCACACCTCCTTGCTCTACAGAGACAAAGAGAGAGTACGTTTGAAAACACATACAATTTGTGAACTACAAACTACGATCTCTCACTACAAATATAAAACATGCACAGCGTTTAGTGTGGGTACTGTTCTTCATAAATATGTTTACAAATTTGTGTATATGTTAATTACCTCTCCACCCTCCAGTGCTTTGACGAAAGCGCAGCTCTCACTGGTGCAGGAGCGCACCGTCTCAGTGCGGCCCTCGCGGAATAAACGGGTCATAGACGCTTCGTAGGTCAGAGAGAACGTACCTCGATTCTGGATTTGGGGAAGGAACGAGAAAGGAACAGTGTCATTATTTACACCTTGATAGTTACATCAATTGTTTAATGTTTCTTAAACAATTTCAGTGAACATGAAATATACACACTAAATAAGTTTAGAATATAAAATATACTTTAAAATAAATTAATACAAGTCATAAATGTAGTGTAATATGTCAAGATAACTACCTTGGTAGTTGCATCAATGCAACCTGTTCCTGGTCATAACATTTCCTACATAGTCGTACATGTACAAAGCAACTTCAGTAGACATTAAAGATACTTAAAGTGCCCCTATTATGCTTTTTCAGATATTATCTTTCATGTAGTGTGTGATATGGCCGTTTGTGAATATAAAACATACACAGATCAAAGTGCATGATTAATGTAGTTCTGAACTGCCTGAAACGAGTCTTAGCGCCTGGGAGACCCTACGTAGGTTTGTAACACATTTGCATAATGCCCGTCAATGTCCTTCATTGGCTGCCCGCGAGCAACGTCTACTTTGACCCGCCATCAAACAACAAACAAGGAAGCCTCCGGAGCTGAAATTCAGAAATGGAAATGGCCGTTTTGTTTCTGACACGCGCTATAACCAATCACAACAGAACCATTTGACCAATCAGGCTCTCAGAAAGGTGGGGTTTAGAGAGACCGAATACTTTATCAAAGCATTTTAGACACTGTGAGAAAACAACTGATGCTGCAATGTCTATTATGAGAAAATGTAAGTGTTTTTTGACCTTGTATGCAGGTAAATCTATTGCAAGAGCCTTGGAAATAGCATTATAGGGGCACTTTAAGATAGACAATGGAGATTTGTGAAATATATATACTTTATTAGTGTATATAATACAATTTATATACAGCAAGTCACACTTAAAAATATTTGATTGTCACTGCATAAGATAAAATATGTATAAAACCAATCAAAACATTTCACAAAAAAAGTTTGTTTTAAATAATTAAACCAATAGATTTAGTGTTGAAATGAAAACCATTGTATTGTGCCACTATGTGTTTGTGTTAGTGGAACATATTCATAGTTAATGTGATTCTTGACACCTGTGGTTCCTCTGCTAGTGTGAACTTGAGAATTGACTTCAGCACACGACGCTGGGTTTTGTGTCTTACCCTATAATAGGCCAACTGTAGCGCAATCTGAATGAAGGCATCTGGACTGATTTTACACTTTTTGATGGCGCCCTTGCCAAACTCTTGTATTGGGAACACATGGAAGTCGATGTCGTCGGCGAGGGCCTGCGCCACAGCGAGAGACTGTTGCACACGCTCCTGACACTGAAAACACACACAGGAGAAAGATCAATTATTCAGTGTCACTGTATCCGTAACATGCATGTTATGCATGACTGTAACATGAGAAGGTGTGGCGGTGTGTTTGTACCTGAGCAGGTATGTCCCAGGTTAGTCTAGTTGGTTGAGGCAGGGAGGACGCGACGTCTCCTTTACAGTGACCTTCTTCATTATAACCCAACTGGAAACAATCGGTAGTCATCACGTACTGAGAGAGAGAGAGAGAGAGACAATGGTATTAGAAAACAGCTAACAGTATTAATAACACACACAAAAACTGCTAACATAGCAATACAAAAACAGATTTGCATTTACTGGAAGAAGAAATAACAATGCTTGCAAAAATTAAGCACTGATAAGTTTAAACTAAGGAATAATTTGCTCTATTTGTTCACATTCTTGTTTGAAACAACATGAGGGTGA
Source organism: Romanogobio albipinnatus (assembly GCA_023566225.1). NCBI lineage: Eukaryota > Metazoa > Chordata > Actinopteri > Cypriniformes > Gobionidae > Romanogobio > Romanogobio albipinnatus. The sequence continues at coordinate 37,873,348 of CM042260.1, read as the reverse complement.
ATTTTAATTTTTGAGTTAATTATTTCTTTTAAATTGCAAGAATGCAAATATCAATTCAAATAGCAGATCAGTATGTAAAAATATGCAAGAAAAGCTACTTTTATTCATCACATACTGAGAGAGAAAGAGACAATTGTATTAGAAAACAGCTGACATTGTATTAATAACAAATAGATTTGCATTTACTGGAAGAAAAATAACAACGCTTGCAAAAATTACATAACAGTAAGTTTAAAGGAATAATTCTCTTTATTTTTAGGGGCCAAGCACTGAAGGTGTGGAGGTACCTATTGAAATGGTTAGATTTCTTACTATTATTATTATTATTCCGCCATTGGAGTCTATGGTAGCCCATAGAACCGCTTGCGGGAAAGTTGTGAAATTTGGCACACTGATAGCAGTCAGTACCAATAGAAACCAAACCAAATTTGTAGTCTCTAACTCAATCCCTCTAGCGCCACCACCTGTCCAAAGTTTCACTCATGTTTATGCTAATAACTTTTGGACCATAAGAGCTGGAAACAAATTTTCCCGCTATTTAGAATTTTCTGAAAAACCTCCTATTACGAACTCGTCCTAGGCCGTTGCTCCAATTTTCACAAATTTAACCAGATCATCTTCAGACCATGCTGACAAAAAGTTATGGAATTCAAGTTGAATCGTCAAATCGTTTTTGATAAACGCGCAAACAAATTTTACGTAGTGGTTGCGAAAACACACTTAAGGCAATATCTCTGCAACGCTTTATCGTATTCAGACAAAACTTGGAATATGTCATCACGAGCATGACCTGAGGCAACATGCAGCGTTTCAGCGCAGCGCCACCTACTGGTCCGGAGATACAAACTATGGCTATTTTTGCTTATAACTTCTGAACTGTTTGTCCAAAAATCATACAAGTGGTCTCCTTAGATTTGGGGCATCATGCAGAGTCGTCTGATGTCCAATTTTACCATATCGGCCCTTTTGGTTGTCGGCTTAAAATTGTTTTCACTCATTTTTTCAGTTGGTCTGCTGCTAGCTTCTTTGTTTACTTCTGTTGCGCTTGGCACTGGTATTGCTGCTTGCAGCTATATTTTACATTCATGTTTGAAACAACAGGAGGATAAATTTAAATTCTTGAGTGAATGATTTCTTTTAAAAAAATGCAGACCAAACCACAGATCAGCATGTCAAATATGCACTCTATATAACTCTATGGGCCCTATCTTGCACCCAGCGCAATTGACTTTGTACACCGACGCATGTGTCATTCCTATTTTGCACCCGCGCAAAGCGCGCTTTTCCCTCCACAGAAGCACGTCGCTAAACTAGTGAATGAACTTGTGCTCCCTGGGCGGTTCAGCGCAAAAAAGGAGGCGTGTTCCGGCGCAAACAATCCCTGGTGCTATTTTGCTGTTCCATTAAACAATTGCGCCACTGACCAGAAAAAACCTAGTCTAAAGTCAGTGGCGCGTTGCGCGTTGTTCATTATGCTATTTTAAGGGCGCATGCTTGACCATAATGTATAGCGTGCACAACGCGCATACACTTTGCTCATGTAATCTACACAGATGCACCAGTTATTTTTGCAAATCATAAATTGTTACACTAAAAAAATATTAACACATGAGATGACGGAAATCATTGTGGTGTGCCACGAAGATGTGAAAAAATAGGCATAAATCTAGCTTACAAATTATTCAGGCTAATTATTTATTTAACCGACGCTATTTTGGGTGGGTTTCTCCCATCCCCATACAACACAACTTCTCTGTCTTTCACTGCTCTTACAAGAACATCAGTCTCCTCGGCTGTGAACCGCTCCTGGCGTGCGCCTGGTAAATACGCCATAATAATAGCAATCCATAATGGAACTTGCGCACCTGCTTTTAAAGGGAATGTTGGTTACTTATTCATTTATTCGTTGTCTAAATGGTTTCTTTTTCACTCATTCTCTCTCTCACCTCCCACACATGAGCCATTATAGGTGCATCCGCCCAGGAGTGTTCAGCGTTGAGTCCGTTCTTTCCGTTTTTATACACCACCACAGTGAACGACTTATCAAACCACCTTAAGACAAAAAGAACAAAACATTTTCTTGATAAAAGACATGTACTATCTATACATGATTGGCAGCATAAGAGCAGATATATTCAAATACTTTTGGTGTCGTAAATAAGTTTAGTGTTTAGTGTATTTGTAGCGTAACTGACGGACAGTTTTGAATGGATGAACACCTCACCTGTCGTAGCACTTGCCGTGCAGCAGGGACTTGGCGTACCGATCCAAATTGCCAGCAGGATCATCTCCCATCATGCCTTGCTCATCGTCGTCCAGGGCAACGAAGAACGCTGCTTTCTCAATGCAGTCCAGAGATCTCTTATTCACTCCTGAGTTGAAGAACTCCTTCCTGGCCTGGGCCCAAGGGATTCTGGGAAAGAAAGTGTAAAACATTCAAGCATTCATAGAAAAGCCTTAAAAACAATCAAGGGATGTTTATATTTAAAACATCCATTGTATAATGTGACATTTTTATATCAGTGAAACAGAAGGATTCTAAAAATATAAGTGCATAAAAATAAAAAATAAAGTATATATATATATATATATATATATATATATATATATATATATATATATATATATATATATATATATATATATATATATATATATATATATATATATATATATATATATATATATATATATATATATTTATAGTGAACTAAAAACATAAAAAAAGTGTTGCTTGAAATGAAATAAAATACCTTTATTTACACTTTTTCTTTTTCTTTTTATTTCAAGTTGCCAAAGCAAAATCTCAATTTCATTTAACTTTAGGTACAGGTGCTGGTCATATAATTAGAATATCATCAAAAAGTTGATTTATTTCACTAATTCCATTCAAAAAGGGAAACTTGTATATTATATTCATTCATTAGTAAATGAATTATATTCATTCATTAGCTCAGGTGTTATGAGAGCCCAGGTTGCTCTGATAGTGGCCTTCAGCTCTTCTGCATTGTTGGGTCTGGCATATCGCATTTTCCTCTTCACAATACCCCATAGATTTTCAATGGAGTTAAGGTCAGGTGAGTTTGCTGGCCAATTAAGAACAGGGATACCATGGTCCTTAAAACAGGAACTGGTTGCTTTGGCACTGTGTACAGGTGCCAAGTCCTGTTGGAAAATGAAATCTGCATCTCCATAAAGTTGGTCAGCAGCAGGAAGCATGAAGTGCTCTAAAACTTCCTTGTATACGGCTTGGACCTCAGAAATCACAGTGGACCAACACCAGCAGATGACATGGCACCCCAAACCATCACTGACTGTGGAAACTTTACACTGGACCTCAAGCAACGTTGATTGTGTGCCTCTCCTCTCTTCCTCCAGACTCTGGGACCCTGATTTGAGGAAATGCCAAAATGTACTTTCATCAGAGAACATAACTTTGGACCACTCAGCAGCAGTTTTGTCTTTAGCCCAGGCGAGACGCTTCTGACGCTGTCTGTTGTTCAAGAGTGGCTTGACACAAGGAATGCGACAGCTGAAACCCATGTCTTGCATACGTCTGTGCGTTCTTGAAGCACTGACTCCAGCTCCAGTCCACTCTTTGTGAATCTCCCCCACATTTTTGAATGGGTTTTGTTTCACAATCCTCTCCAGGGTGCGGTTATCCCTATTGCTTGTACACTTTTTTCTACCACATCTTTTCCTTCCCTTCGCTTCTCTATTAATGTGCTTGGACACAGAGCTCTGAGAACAGCCAGCCTCTTTTGCAATGACTTTTTGTGTCTTGCCCTCCTTGTGCAAGGTGTCAATGGTCGTCTTTTGGACAACTGTCAAGTCAGCAGTCTTCCCCATGATTGTGTAGCCTACAAAACTAGACTGAGAGACCATTTAAAGGCCTTTGCAGGTGTTTGGAGTGAATTAGCTGATTAGAGTGTGGCACCAGGTGTCTTCAATATTGAACCTTTTCACAATATAATTTTCTGAGATACTAAATTTGGGATTTTCCTTAGTTGTCTGTTATAATCATCAAAATGAAAAGAAATAAACATTTGAAATATATCAGTCTGCGTGTAATGAATGAATATAATTTCAAATTATAATTATTAATTATAATTATTAATTATAAAGTTTCACTTTTTGAATGGAATTAGCGAAATAAATAAACTTTTTAATGATATTCTAATTATATGACCAGCACCTGTATATATAAAAACATATCACAATTATACTAAAATAACACTGACTGAATTTTTTGCTAAAAATGTAAAAAAAAAAATTGAAACGGTGAAAAATCACATTTCTAACCAATTGTTTAATATACATTCACTGTGCTTTGACCTACTTTCATTAAAATGTAGCTTTTTACATTTATTTACAAACAGAAATCTGAGCACGTGCATGTTTGTTTTGTGTCAATTGAACCCTTTATAGTGCGTCAGTGTGTGTTTGTGTGGGTGTGTGTGTAGCAGTACCTGTCCCCTGCCGTCAGGGCTGCCAGTTTGGCCTCTCCGGGCGCGGGAGGTGACGGGTCATCAAGGATACGCTGAACCTGGTGCTCTATCTCTCTGGGAGACAGCATACGGCCAGCATGATACAGCCACAGCCGGAAATAACGGCCTCGGTGGAAGACCGCAACATACTCACTGTCCTGCCAGTGGGTCAGAGAATCTAAATGCACACAGAAAAACATTTCATGCAAACTAAGTCTCACTCACGCTTTGTGCATTATGAGCTTTTGAAGCATCTGAAAATGGTGGCAAAAACTGATCAGACGCTGATGACTTTAAGAAGACACTCAGAGAAGAGGTCAAATCTGAGTGTGTTTGTGTTATCAGTCAGTCAGTGTGTACAAAACAAACCAGGCCAGTACAGGTTGCGTGTGCGTGCGTGAGTAAAAGTTTATTCAGTAAGATGTGTTTGTACTTGTAACCTTTCCAGGAAACAGACTAATGTCAAACATCATAGAGAATATGAGGAAATGGAGGAAAGACTGAAAAAATAACTATATGAAGAGACAGCTCGAAGAGGTTATTGAAGAGCAGCAGAAAAATAGACATGGAGACGCATAAACAGACAGAATAAGTCTCTCTATTACTCTAAATGAATGACTTTAGAATTATAATTCTGGTGGTCTATAAAAGTTTTTTTTTTTTACTCATCAAAGGTGTATTAAATTGATCAGTTAATGCGTTCATAGTTATACAAACACATTCATATTTCTTTTAATTTCATGTTTCAAATGCTGTTCTTCCTATTCAAAGAATTAAAAATATATATTTTCAAGTTTCTTGAGCAGCAAATCATCATATCAGAATGATTTCTGAAGGATCATGTGACATTGAAGACTGGAGTAATGATGCTGAAAATTCAGCTTTGATCATCACAGGAATAAATTACATTTTACAATATATTCATATAGAAAACAGTCATTTTAAATTGCAATAATATTTCACAATATTACTGTTTTTGCTATAGTTTTGATCAAATAAATGCAGCCTTGGTGAGCAGAAGAGACTTCTTTCAAAAACATTAAAATCATTTAACATTACCGGTCTCCTCTCCTGGAATGCGTGTGGTGTTGAAAATCCTCTCACACTGAGCGGCACACAATGGAATATTTAAACCTGGAACACGACCCTAAAAGACAGGAGTTATAATGTTAGTCAAGTTAACTTAATAATTTCCCACCCTCTTACTGACAATTTCTCATTATAATTAGTGGAGCATCCCTTTAATAATGCTTTTACTGCTACTGTAAAAATAAGTAAATATGTAAATTACTTGTTATGATTATCTAATCTCTGCATACTGGCATAGTTTCTCTTTCACCTAAAGTTGCTAATGCAGTATGTTAATATATAAATGTGGGTGGTTATATGCTATTCTGCTTAATGCTGTATGTAAATTAGAGTGGAGTTTAGCTGCTATAAATGAGCAGGGTGAACTAATTAAGAGGTTTTGCGGTGTACGTTAGAACACAAAACTTTCAAAAGCAAAACTGCTTTCCTGTTATTTGTTCTCTTTAAGTATGGAAAAAATGTACACAGTCAACCACAAGGATTGTGGCTCTTCCCTAAACACACACACACACACACACACACACACACACACACACACACACACACACACACACACACACACACACACACACACACACACACACACACACACACACACACACACACACACACACACACACACACACACACACACACACACACACACACACACACACACACACACACACACACACACACACACACACACACACACACACACACACACACACACACACACACTATTACCCATACATAGCCTAACAAAGTTCAATACACAGCTAAAAACAGCTCAGCGATCAATCGCTGTCATCGCTCGGGGCGACAATATATTTCACCCTCCACCTAATACCATCTGTCAGTGCTGCAATGTGGACTCACAGGCTTGATTTCCTCTCTGTTGAGTTTCCTGCGGTACAAGAGACATGCATGCAGCGTGTTTCCTGCTCTCGCTGCTTGAATCGGTGTAGGTGTCACGTACAGGAAGTCCTGAGAATTAAAGTGGAGGGCTCAAAAATAAAATCACTTTACCACTACAACTTCCTGCCAGTTTATGCAAGTGTTTTCACTGTGAGTCGTACCATTCCATAGTAGTTGCTATTGACCATGATTGGGCCACGCCCCCTCAGGTAGATATACTCCTCCCACCAATCGCTGACCTTAAAGATGCAGACACAAGAAAAATTTATTCAGTGTATAGGGCTGGGCTAGCCTAGAAAACTAGATGCATCCTAGCGGCAGCAAATGTAATTTGCAGCCAGGGCGTCTAGCAACTCTCCGTTGGCTTGCAAGCTGGAAAAACCAAACTCTGGTCAGGCCAATCACATTGTGTATAGAGTCGGTGGGCGGGCTTAACATAATCACGGCAGAGTTGCGGTGGTTCCGCGTGCTACTTGAAAACAAAGAAGCTGGCGAACAACGGTCTTTCGAATCAGCTTTGGCCGTGACTCTGGAAGACTTGGAGTTCAGCTTTTCTTTGAGAAAAGAATAAAGAACGGCACTGAAGTCATTCTTAAGAAATGAAGATGTGTTCGGAGATTTGCCGACCGGATACGGCAAAACATTAATCTATCAACAAGCTCCGCTTCACCTTCTTCGCTGCTCTGGTTGGTTGTAGCGCTATCCAATTGCGTGCAGAGGGAATTTGAAAGACAACCGTTTATCCCGCCCCTCGGATTGAGCCCTGTCAATGGTGTGTTCCCAGACCAAACATCTTGATGTGGGTCTGGCTTGTCAGGCTAGCGATGATACATTTCATATTTGAAATCAGCAATGAAATGGGACAACAACTGTCTCATTAATTTTATTTATAAACACTCAAATCATGCCTCAATTTTTCAGGCTGGACCAGCCAATGTGCATGAGGAGTCATAAGTGCGCATCTCAGAACATAATGTTTATAAAAGCTACTTAAATTTCCCAATTGAACTAAGGCCTAATCCTGGCTTAATCTAAGCCCTGTCTGTGAAACCGGGCCATGCTGCGTTTTGGTCATTCGTTTACTTTTGGGGTTTCAAAACGGGTTTCAAAGTGCACGCGTTTCAAAATGATGTAAACGTACCCTCAATTTTTCAAGAGCAAATGCAGAAATAACGATACATATTTTGAATATCTTCTATATTTGGACAAATATTGAGATGTAAATTTAAAGCTAAACGCCCAGCCCTAATTCAATCTCAAAGTAAAACAGGTCAGGGAATTCTACGGCACAATCCCACTAGCACAAGATGATTTTCAGATCAACGCAAATCATTTACCTTCTTATTAAATAAATATTAAATTCAATATTAATTTCAACTCCTTGTCTCTGCTTATTAAAACACTAATTCATTCTAAATAGAATATACATTTGTGTTTTCATCTTTCATCAAAACATAACAAAAATGAAGTTGTTTCTACTGTGAACAATTTAATGTCACAAATCAAATCAATTAATTTGGTGTATGATGCCCACTTTTTAAGATCCAATCAATTACTGATAATTACAATTAAATTTCGTCCTACATTTTCAGTTTCGCACTGAAATATGTCAGACCGAGGAAGTAAAACAGGTTTCAAACAGCATTTTTCAGGGTTGCGTTTTAAGACTGACAGGTACAGTCTGAAGTTCATGTGGATGTTTTGCTGGTTGTTCTCACATAGTTGGAGGCCCACATGGCTTTCAGTTTGAGGTACCACTGCAGGCGGTTCCCCAGACTGCTCTCGAACTCCTTTGCCAGAGTCGTGATCCTCTCGTATTCTGTATCGCTCATCAGCGGACGTGCAGATTCCAGGTACTAGAGCAGATGAGAGACAGCTTGGAATGTTAATAAATCATAGTTTTTGCCATAGAAAATGTATTTAGTGATGCATTTTGCTGCTGCTGATGACATAATGATGATCTCACCCTATTAACGGTGTCCTTGACTGCTGGAACAGGTAGGTTGGGCAGAGAGCCCTGGTAGCTGTACAACAGAGGCTGCCTGCCTGAGAAGATCCGGACCATGGCCTGAAAACAAGCACATTTAAAAGGTAAAGCGTTTGTACTTGTGATTTTAAAATACTTTCTCCTATGCAGTTTAATATGCAATATTTATACTATGCATAAATCAAATATTTGTAGGTTGTTTCCAGGGTTATTACAGTTGAAGGATTAGTTCACTTTAAAATGAAAATTTCCTGATATTTTACTCACCCACATCTCATCCAAAATGTTCATGTCTTTCTTTCTTCAGTGGAAAAGAAATTAAGTTTTTGTGGAAAACATTCCAGGATTTTCCTCCACATCATAGACTTCAGTGGCAACCAAAATGTTGAAGGTCCAAATCAATGCAGTTTCAAAGGAAGGGCTTCAGAGACTCTGCACGATCCCAGACGAGGAATAATGCCTTATCTAGCCTAACCATCGGTCATTTTCAAAAAAATAAATAAAAATGTAATATACTTTTTAACCTAAATTGCTCATCTTTTGCTGCTCTGCGACGTGCCAAGGATTGCGTAATCACGTCGGAAAGGACACGCTAGACGTAGGCGGAAGTACCGCCCTGTGTTTACAAAGCCCTCGTGCGAAGACTAATACAAACGCCCTTTAGCAAAAAAAAGGTAAAACAACGATGTCGGACGATTTTGAAGTTGAAGATGGAGTGTTTTTTTGGTAAAGGGCGTTTGTATTAGTCACCGCACGTTTACTTGGGGCGGTACTTCCGCCTACGTCTAGCGTGACCTTTCCGACGTGATTACACAATCCATGGCGAGCCATAGAGCAGCGCAAGATGAGCAATTTAGGTTATTTTTAATATTTTTTGAAAATGGCCGATGGTTTGGCTAGATAAGACCCTATTCCTCGTCTAGGATCGTGCAGAGTCTCTGAAGCCCTTCCTTTGAAACTGCATTGATTTGGACCTTCAACATTTTGGTTGCCATTGAAGTCTATGATGTGGAGGAAAATCCTGGAATTTTTTCCTCAAAAAACTTAATTTCTTTTCGACTGAAGAAAGAAAGACATGAACATCTTGGATGAGATGGGGGTGAGTAAAATATCAGGACATTTTCATTTGTAAGTGAACTAATACTTCAATTAAAACTTAAACCATAAAAAAATTAAATAAAAAATAAACGTTAACTGAAATAAAATAAAATATTTAAAAAATTAACTTATTTTATTTCAGCTAGTTGCCAAGACAAAATTGTTCATTATGATTTAGTTGAACGATATACTAAAATAACTATAACTAAAATAAAAAGTAATTTTAAAAAACTTGCTGGCCGAACCAAAATGCACAACAAAATGACTACAACTCTAAAATGAAAATGTAAAATATAAAAATAAAAACTGATTCAAAATATTAATATAAAATATAATAGATTAGTCAGTAACACTAGTTGATTCACTCAAAGCCAGACACACAAAGCAACATCTACTTTATATCAAATCTCAGGTGTGTAATTGTTTATTGTCACAAACTTAAACTGTATTAATTGCACAGCTCTCTCTCTATATATATACACATTATATCCAACTCTCTCCACATACACACACATCAAGCTAAATACAAACTATATTGAAAATATTGACTGATTTATTTAATTGCAAAATGTAATATATTGTCATTCAGATTTTTGTATTAAGTTAGATACCTTTATCCACATACACACGTTATACTCATGTATAGGGCGATATATACTAGGCTATATAGCATATCTCAACTGCTATTCTACTAAATACACTGAACAAAATTATAAACGCAACACTTTTGTTTTTGCCATTATTTTTCATGAGCTGAACTCAAAGACTTTTGCTATGTACACAAAAGGCCTATTTCTCTCAAATATTGTTCATAAATCTGTCTAAATCTGTGTTAGTGAGCACTTCTCCTTTGCAGAGATAATCCACCTCACAGGTGTGGCATATAAAGATGCTGATTAGACGGCATGATTATTGCACAGGTGTGCCTTAGGCTGGCCACAATAAAAGGCCACTCCAAAATGAGTTAAGCTCATGAAAAATGCAGGCAAAAACAAAAGTGTTACATTTATAATTTTGTTCAGTGTACAAGACATGAAGATATTATAAACATTAATATCATGATTTTCTGTTAAGCTGCTTTGGAACAGTGTTTGGGGCAGGACTATCTCTTTTTCAACCAATGGCAGATGGGATGTGTGTTCTAGAAGCCACTATTTTTGCCATTCTGTTTGGTGATACTGGGGTCACAGGACTTCAGGACACCTTTATTTACTGTTGCAGGTTGGGTGGTTGTAGGTTAGGTGTGTCTGATAGCATGACTGTACTCACCGCCCAGATTTTGGTGGTGTTGGACACCTTCCCGTGCTGTTCAAACATCCAGCCGTGATAGGACAGTAACTGCTTCAGACAAAGCCTCATGGTGAAGATCAGGGAGAACCAGAGCAGCGTGCTGAACAACACGGCAGAAACCACCGTCCGACACTGAATGCTCAGAGAATCACTGCAGAGAAAGAAAGACAATATTACACTACTGTATGCAGTCCTTCAGTACTTGTTTAGTTTTTGGGACACTATGAAACAGGCACAGTTTGATAAGGTGAATGCATGTCATTTTTTAAGGATTGTAGATATCCTATCAGACCATTTTTTAGTCTTTGGTTTACTGTGTGGTTTTCATATTCTTCTTTGTATTTTTATGTGAATTTTCTTTCTTCTGCTGCCCATCTTGACCAGGACTCCTTGGTAGAAAGATATTGTATCTCAGTGAATAAATAAATAAATTATAAATGTGTTTAAATGTTGAGGAACTTTTTAATTATTACTTATTTAACACTTAAACACTCTGTAACAGCCATGGCTGACATCCAAGATTATCCACTACTTAAGAAATAAGCATTTTTTGAAACATGAAAGAAATAATTACCTTAAAAAGAGAAAATATGATAGGGTTGATGCATAACCTGAGGACACAACTTCAAATATTTTAAATAACAACTTATATTTACTAAAATCTTTAAAAACATGCACTACCATTCAAAAGTTTAAGACTTTTTGAAATAAGATGTTTTTGAATGTCTTTCCTGCTCATCAAGGCTGCATTTATTTGATCAAACTTTTAATATTATGATTATTGTACAATTTTTATTTAATTTTTATTTATTCCTGTGATTAAAACTGAATTTTCAGCATCATTACTCCAGTCTTCAGTGTCACATGATCCTTCAGAAATCATTCTAATATGATTATTTGCTGCTCAAGAAATGTATTGTTATTATTAAATGTTGAAAACTTGTATACATTTTTTCAGGACTCTTTGATGAGTAGAAAGTGCAAAACAACAGCATTTCAAATATCAATATTTTGTAACATTATTAATGTCTTTACTGTCACTTTAGATCAATATAATGCATTCTTGTTGAATTAAATTGTTCATTCCTTTTTTTTTCCTTATCTTACAGGCCCCAATTTTTTGGATGGCAGTGTATTAAATAATAACATTGAAATACTATTCCCAAATATGTTTTCAGAAATGCTAAAAACTTGGAAACACAGGGGTCCTTGAAAAAAGTAAAGAAACATAAGACTGGATTAAAATGATAGAAATGTTGTTAATGTGTTTAGTTTGAATAATAATTGCATAAAGTTGGCACCAGCTATTCAATGTTAAAGTCATTGTTACACATGTATGCGGGCCACAAAGTAGCATCCATGTAAACTAACTCTTTTGCTTTTGTCTGACTCAAACAACTCAAGGTGTGTGAAGGTACAGTACACACCCACTTCAGGCATGCTTACGTTGTCATGGGTGGGAACCCATATTCTTGGAAAAAGCTTGCAAAGTGCATTACATAAGAGGATGACAAATGTTTCATGTTTATCTTTGAGTTCACACTGCAGATAATTAATTGGTTTCTGTGAGGCAACAATGTGAACTCATTTACCTGACAGGCAGATGTTCTTGGATTTTAGCGATGAGGCCCATGGAAGGGTCCGAGCGCGTGTACATGGTGGCCAGGATCGCAATGACAACAAACAGCCATGAGGACGGGCTAGCGGGATACACGCCAGTGATCACACTGTTCTGTACGAGAGAAGCAATGAACAAACACAACAAACATGAGAAAAGACTGCCAGAATGAACAAAAGACACACTACGAAATCCAGCTGGGGAATGCGATGTTAAACATGCACAAAAATAAACCAGGTTTAGTAGAAGACAAAATAAAATGAAAACGAACTAATTGCTTTTTATTTAATTGTGCATTTTATTGTTCTTTTGTGAATAAATGAACAATAAATATTTGTTTTCAAATCAACAAAAGAAAAGCAATATTGAAAGGGAAAATACTATTAAAGTGCCCTAATTATGCAATTTGAAAGATTCCTAATTTTATTTTAACCTACTACAATAGGTTTACATGCATTCAAGATCAAAAAACACTTTCATTTTCTCATAATATACAGCGCAACATCAGCTCTTTTCTGTGTCTGAAACAATTTGATAAAGGATTCAGTTTCTCTAAACTTCTCCTTACCAAGAGACTGCTTTGCTCCGATTGGTCAGATGGTTCAGTCTGTGGTGATTGGTCTATTCAGCTCTAGTGCTGTAAAGTGACTTCATACCAAGGCTGCGTTCAGATTCATGAAAGTGTCACTCCACAATACAAGAGCAAAATATATAAATATGTATGGTATTTTTATGGACCCATTGTGTGAGCTGTCTCTTTAACACCACACGGGTTATATACATGTTGCTGCTGATTGGTCAGATGGTCCAGTCTGTTGTGATTGGTCTACTCTTCTCTGATTGGTCAGATGGTTCAGTCTGTGGTGATTGGTCTATTCAGCTCTAGTGCTGTAAAGTGACTTCATACCAAGGCTGCGTTCAGCCCCGACAAAACATTTTTTTTTTAAACAGAAACGGTGGTGCGTTGAACCATAGATATACATAATAAAGGCTAGATGTCTTACGGCAGAGTCTCTAACGTCATCACCGGCGGCCATCTTGTCACAGGCAAGCTTTGTGGCCGGCTCTGTGGTACCTGATGTAAGGCGAGTGATCTGCACGAACACTAATACTCTTATCTCGCTGAAGTCTTGACGGATTTACAAATGGTTTGGTTTCTTACAAACATTAGTAACGTGGCTATAATTCTGAAGGCTTGAACAAATTATGAATAATTATTCATTGGTATGCAGAGTCAGAACTACATCTCTGACGTTTATAACAAACCAAACTGTTTGAAAATCGGTAGAAAATTGAGCAAGTTATGGTTATTTAAAAAGTACATGCACCATTAAAACACAATGTTACGAGTGAGCGAGCTACTGTGCGGACGTCGAACTCCATTGGCCAGCAGCGCGGACGAGACATTTAGCCTTCATTATGAATATTTATGCGTTGGACACCCTGTTCTGATGACGCAAGAGTTGCAACTATGGCAGCTGAGAAGGCCATTTTTGTGTTCCTTTTGAAGAATTTTCGGAGCCTGATGAAATCGGTATAAATACGTGTTTAATACTGCAAAACACACTCTATATTACAGTCACTGCACTTGCCGTCCAGAAATAAAAGAGAACATCCCAATCGAGTGAAGGGATTTGTGGAAACTGTGACCCCTAATTATTGTGATCCAACATTTGCCTCGCATATCGTGATGAAAAGACAAAGATTTCAGGTTAAGGATAATCCACTTCCTACCTCAGAGACTGTGTTGATCTATTTTTATTGTGAGTATTAGGCTTATCATTATTGCTGATCACTGTTGTGCTATGATATTGTAATATTTACCATTATATAATTAGAGGAGTATAGAAAAATTCATGAAAGTGTCACTCCACAATACAAGAGCAAAATATATAAATATGTATAGTATTTTTATGGACCCATTGTGTGAGCTGTCTCTTTAACACCACACGGGTTATATACATGTTGCTGCTGATTGGTCAGATGGTCCAGTCTGTTGTGATTGGTCTACTCTTCTCTGATTGGTCAGATGGTTCAGTCTGTTGTGATTGGTCTACTCTTCTCTGATTGGTCAGATGGTCCAGTCTGTTGTGATTGGTCTACTCTTCTCTGATTGGTCAGATGGTTCAGTCTGTTGTGATTGGTCTAACGCTTAAAGCGAGTATTGGAAACCAAACACCTGTATCTGAATTTCAGCTCTTCCTCAGCACTTGATACACATATAAACTGCATAATATATATATACTGTTATATAAACAGTAACGATGGTGTCAGTTTTACAGTATCAACAGCATCTTATCCTTCAGAATAAATGGTAAATGGACTGCATTTATATAGCGCTTTTAACAGACCAATGGCCATCCAAAGCGCTTTACATCTTGCCTCACATTCACCCATTCACACACCGACATTCACGCATCACCGCAGACGAGCAGCTGCGTATCTCTTCATCAAGCAAACGCACAAACTACCGAAAGTAAAGTTGCAGGTGCTCAACATACAATCATATTCATTAAAAGTAAAGAAACTGAATGATCTGACCAGATCTCTTGATTTCTAATTTCAAAATCAAAGACCGCAATAGGAGAGTGCGCGGCTCAATGATGATCAATAAAATGCCACTCATATGTCGTTTTTGGTGACGTGAACGCCAATAAATCTGCATATAGTGCGGGAAATGTAGATCGGATTTATATCCATTTTGCGGAGATACATTTATGTGTCCAAGTGTAAATGAAATAGTTTAGATAAATCAGATAGCTTTGATTTACACACAGCGCGTGTGTTCTCCAGGTTGTTCATAAAAGCCGAAATGTGCCCAGATATCGGCTTTTAAAGTAGTTGGGGCGTTTTTAATTACTCACCCTCACGTCTCGCCTCCCTCTGCCATTGTATGCTACCGCGACTAAGCACGTACGCGACACATGATGGTTACGAATCGGTTATTTTTGACGGTTATATAATCGGTCTATTACTGAACCGATACCGAATCGTCCTCGTCTGCATCACGATGCATCGAAGAAACTAGCGCTGAAAATATCTAATTGCGATTATTATGGTTAAAATTGCGATTTAAAATGCGATTATTATTATTTATTTATTTTTATTAATGAAAAGTGTGTATATAACATTTTGTGTTTATATATTAAATGTGACTAATAATAATAAGTATGATTATTATTATTGCTAAATAAAAATAAGAAATATTACTATTACAATAACATTCATTATTAAAAAATTAAAGAGCATTTAAAAATAAATATAACAGTATAATAATAATAATATTTAAATTTTACAGAAAACTAAAAATTATGGGTTACCTGTTAGTATGCAGAGCCTATGACTAAAAATCATTAGAAAGGTCTAAGGATTTATTGTAAAAACCAATTATTACTATACAAATCTGTGCTTTTTATCTGTGATATCAATTTCTTAAAGTCTATGTCTTTAATATGAAATATGAGCCTCTTATGCATCCACTGTACATTGACGAAAAGCATATGGATTGTCATATAAATTTATTTAGAGAGAAGTTTTATTTTTCTTATTTTCTACCCAAAAGTTTCATTCAGACTGGAGAAGCGGCACATTTGCGCCAGAGAAGTAATCGTTTGTTTTCAGGAAATCCCTATGGGAAATCCCTAATGAGAAGCTTGTGCTGTATGCTGAATAAAACGAAGATAGAAACGCTTTGATTGATTAAACATGAAGATAATACTTCTGCGATAAGATATGGTGTAAGTGTGATAAGAAGCCACATCAGCTCGACTGACTATATGAAATGAGTTAAAACATGTTATTAAACTTTGCATTTGGTTGGACAACGGGTTTATGAACGCTTTGCATTACTTGTTTGTGAAGATGTTTGACACGTTGCTCAAACTCGCAGTATTATTTCAGACGGACCAGCGTTTACTGATCACAGAGCCACTCTTCACTGACACGCTGGGCATTTATTTATGTAATTAAAATTGCACTTTCATAATGGCACATAAACCAAATCGCGATTGCGACTCGATTTCGATTAATTGTGCAGCCCTAGAAGAAACGATTAATTTCGATACCCCTACTTCGGAAGTGGATTTGCTTTTGCAGCGCAAGAAACAGCATCTTCTCGACATGTCGACAAAATGAACCAAACTTCCAGTCTCAGCTACAACTACAGCGTTTGAGGGTCAAAGTAGACGTTGTTCGTGAGCAGCCAATGAAAACCATAGACTAGGATTATGCTAATTCATTACAAACCTATTGGAATTACAGACGACTCGATTCAGGCAGTTCAGAATCGATTATTTCTTTTGAGAGACAATAACTTCATTTATCTACACTATGATCTTTGAAACTTTGCAGACCTTTTATATTCACAAACAGCTGTATCACACACTACATCTGAAAAAGCATAATAGGGGCACTTTAACTAATAATAACTAATAATCATAGCCTAACATCATCCACAATCCAATTCAATCAAGCTATATTAAACCAAATCCTGCCGCGAACATTATTACCTGCTAAATATTCAGATTCATCACGTAAAATGCATCACCTACAGAGAGATGCAACGTTTACCTTCAGCCGTGTGACGCGTTTCTTCCAGGAGCGGAGGCCTGACAGATAGACCTGTCTCAGGGCCTGATGGGAGAGCTGCAGGTCGATCCCCTCTGGAGTGATAGTGAACTGAAACGCCACGGCCTGATGGGCTTCTGCCATTTCTGAAGAGAGTGTGAGACAAAGACAGAGGCTTTTAAAACGGCAGCTCAGATTTCACTGCAGCAAAGCTACTTTACTTTATGCATGCGAGTGCATGATTGAGCTCTCGACGTGGCGGCACCACGTATCCATTCCGTTATCTCACTTATACTTACTTGATCAACATCCATTATGAATCAACAAGTTTGACATTTGAGTTATGATCCATTAAGGCAAGAGTAGTGAGTGCCGATACAGGCGTTTCAGTTAAGGGTTCGTTTTATGCTCATGAAACGCACGAGAGGCTCCACAGTCAGTTTCCGTTCTGTGTAACGAAGGGAAACTTCCTTTAAAGCTCGCATTCTTTCCATTTCTCATTCAGACAGACAAGACACTTACACTTTATATACAAATCAAATGTATACATAAATAAAATCACTCCCACATCTACATCCAGACGAGATGTATCTATGGCAACAGTGTTGTTATGGCAACCAAGAGCAAAGGGTTCCCTCGTGACTACCAGTCTGTTGCTCAACCAAAACACAGTTACAGTATTCTTCAAGATTCACTGTGTGCGCCATTAAATCTTCATATGTATGACTATGTACAGTGACTTACACAGGCTTTACACTGTCAAAGCATTATTAAAATCACTTACATGCCTATACATTTGCCCATGCATATAAACAATTCATTTATACAAATGACAAATAATCATTGTTTAGTGTTAAAATATGAATAAATACTATAATATAGGGGCAGGGGCATAAATTTCATCTAAAAGTTGGGGGGGACAATAAACATGAAATTTCTCAAGAGCAATTGTTGAAGGGGACACAAATAATACAGCCAAAATCGTACTTGTAAGGATATGTGTACCACAAAACAAAACAAAATCGTACTTATTTGGCGTTTTGGTGTACTGAAAAATGATCTAATGTCCGTTTTTCTTTTCTCTGTCATTTTATCTGACCAACAACACAAAGCGATAGTAGTTTAAATACGATTAAGGTTCACCACGCAGTCATATTATAATTATTAAATTATCTTGCGTCCTCCACATAGTATTTTATACTATGATATTCAGATATTTAGATATTCAACTGCAGAAGCCTCTGATCTGCCACTGATTATCATATTGAGCAAAACCCTACACAGATCTGACTGAACTTAAGGTTGAGAATTAGCCAATTTTTAGAATTTGGGGGCGGGTTGCTTGAATTTTGGGTTCATTAGCCTATTATTCATAATGAAAAACACAACAACAAAACCGTACAATGACACACTCCCTTAAATAGGCGCTTTTACGCTTTGAAACCAAATCTTCGATAATCTTGTCTGTCAGCGGTTTGCTCGTTCGGCTGGTGCTGTATTGAGCAGACACGTTCAGTTTTTAATTGTTTTGTCAGTTCTCTAACTGAACTAAATTATTTTATTACTATACAGCGGAGCGGAGCGGTGGGCAAGTGATGTTATCAGTGTTTTGCCTAATCTGTATTAAAGAGAAAAGAATCACTTCATCTGACGTTTAAAGTTAATAAAATAGCCTTGACAGCTACTTTACTGGTGTTTCACAACTGCTGTCTGAAGAGCCTTGTTCTCTCCCCAAACTTGTGTGGTAGTTTTTCTACGGTCCATGGGTAATGTTAGTTGAGGTGCACGGTGGATCAAACCACTGTGAGGCAAGGGGGGAGGGGGGACTCAAAATGTTTCTAAACTTAAAACGCATTTTTTGTCCCGTTTGCGTTTGTATTGTTTTACTACTTACACATTTATTTTAAGTATATATTGTTATATTATTTACAATACTCAGCATGGTTTTTAGGGGGGGACAGCCCTCAGATTGGGGGGGTCCTGTCCCCCCTGTGATTTACGCCCCTGTATAGGGGTGTAACGATACCCTCATGTCACGATTCGATACATATCACGATACGATATTATTGCGATATTCCAAGAAATATGGTAAAAGGTAAACAAAAAGTGCAATGCTAAGTTTGGGATTACATTGGGGGTGGAAATGAATAGTCTTGGACTTGGTGTTGTTGACCTAAAGCACAGGACAATGGTGACAACAGAATAAAAATACTCATGATTCTGAAACTGAAAATACAGAATTATTTTAAGCGAATATGCTTGCACTCTGTTACTAACTAGATACATTCAAAATAATTCAGGCCACTTTTTATTGGTAACATAAGACATTTGGCATTATCAGGACTAGGGCTGGGTATCGATTCAGATGTTCCAGATCGATTCGATTTCGATTCACAAGCTCTCAAATCGATTCGATTTCGATTCTCGATTTCGATTCGATTTTCTTTATTCGATTCTCGATTCAACTCAATGAATACAGATTTAATACATATACTATATTTATAAAAAAGAACAGTGAACATAAGTTTAAAAGTGGGTAATTAATAAAAAGAAATTAAGCCTTGGTAACATCGTGCAAGGCAAATAAGCGGGTGACATCTAGTGGAGAAGACTAGTAATTAGATTAACATTAATCTTACCAGAGAATGTCTAATTACGTTCAATGTTTGCGGAAATAAATATGGAAAAAAATCGATCCGTGGCCTTTGAGAATCGATTTTGAATCGACCACGTTATAAAAAACGATTAATCGAAAAATCGATTTTTTTTGCCCAGCCCTAATCAGGACCCACAAATATTCCCCCATTGCATTATATATAGTAGTTTAATGTAGTATTGACACTAAAACTTCTTCTTTGGGTGAACTATACAGATTGTCACTATCCACGATACATGCATTTTTTGTATTGGGATACATTGTGACACCCCTACAATAATACTAGACTAATATATAAATAATAGAAGTAATAGGTGATACATATTACAATATGAATGTATTTTGTTATTTTATTTCTGAGCCGTGTGACCTGAAGGAAACATCCTAATTTTCATTAAAAGTTTTTCCCCTATAAATTCAGATATTTTTTTTTTTATAAAATATGCTCCAATGTTTATTTTTCCCAACAACCAGGCTAGTATTTATTTATTTATTTTTTTAAGTAACATACCTATTTTAAAAATATTTTTGTGTGTACATAAATGTAATCAAAATTAGGATAAAAATAATCTTAAATCAAAGAACTGGTTGAAAAAAAAAAAAACTATTTAAGTATGCAAATACACAATCCACGTCATCACCAGGGGCGGTGCTTAAAGTACACTGCAGAAAACATGCAAATGAGGCGTTTTCAACTGCACTACCACAAGCGACCAGAAGAGGACACTGCACAGAGATGAATTGAATGAACTTTAACCCAATTAAAAATAACGTCCTGAATTATTTCACATGTGTTGAACCAAAACACCGGAGTATGATCTTTTTGGAATAAGGAAACTAAATAATATACAAAAGAGTCAAAAATAAAAGATGAAGACAGGTGCCAGCCTTCATCAGGAGCTTACCATTAAATGACAATGTAATCCTCCCACAAGACACCAACTCTCTGAATTATAGAACAGGTTTATTGCATAAGAGAAGCAGTTAATCAGTAACTACACATAGCAATATAAAAAGTAAAATAAAAAAACCTAGCGGGCGAAACAAACAGAGGCAGAAAGCAAACACTCATCCATTGTAAACTCCGGTTAGACGCTTGGTCAGCGGGTGAGGAGGTTCATGAGCTCGAGGAGTCTGCTGTCATTAAACAGCGATGGGAATGCACTGCAATTATGACCAAGGCCAATAACGGATGAGGGATGAGGGTTAGCACACAGCTATAAAACCTGAAATCAGCACAAACACCCCACACATCTCAATCATCCATCGTCTCCACCACACGACAGACCATCATGCCTCCGTTGTGCATTATACTGGCAGAAAGCATCATCCCTACCTGCTGTTTACTGATGTTACTGATCACGGGAACAAAGTGACGGGCTCCTTTCCTCCCTTCTGCTTTTGAGGAACATAAACATAAAAAAAATATGTACCGATGATATCGCAATAACCCCAATATAGACGCTGATGGCTCACTGGTATGAAGCGTAACTGGATACAAACTAGCTTTGATACTAAGTGCGAAAGAATGTAAAAGATACAGCGAAGAGGGCGGGAAACAAGCGGCTCGGAAGTGAGCCGCGATTGGTCAGGAGACGATAACGTCTCCGTAGAACAATTTGACGCGCCCACTGGCAAATGAACGGATAGAATGGCGCGTAACGCGCGGGAAACTTCGCTGTGATTGGACGTCACGGCTGTCAATCAAAGATTAGGGGCAGTCCGGCAACAGTGACATGGCTTACCGTTAGAGCATGGGTGCGGACTCGGAGCGGGGAGTATAAATACACATTTTAGTGTTACTATCAAGCAAAATCATTTCCTCTACGTCAAACACAACATCTACTATAAGTATGTGGTCAATTTTAGTTCATATATTATCTTATTTTAAGTTTACTTAGCCTAAGTGTTTCTCATTCTTTCTTTGAAGATTTCATCTCTTTACATATGCGGGTCAATAACAAAGATGTCTGAGATTATAGAGCCATGGCCAAGGAAATTTCATATAATGTTAAAGTATTAATGTCAGTTGCTTGTACAACATATATAATTAGATACATACATATACAAAATGTAAAGAATATGGGTAACCGAACAGTTGACTTCCATAGTATGAAAAAAAATACTAGTAAGTCAATGGGGACCATCAACTGTATTCTTCAAAATATCTTCTTTTGTGTTCAGCACGAGAAAGAAATTCATATGGGTTTGGAACCACATTAGGGTGAGAAAATTATGACAGAATTTTCCTTATTGGGTGAACTATGCCTTTAAGGATTTTCCAGGATTCAGAAGTGGGAAAAGACCACCAGCCCCCTGACCCCCCTTCCCCTTGACTTACATAAACTGTTCAACTGACCTATTTTACAGCAGGAATACCTGTGGTTCGGCACGGAACAGGCTTTACCCCACTGTTTGATTCGTATCTTTCACCTTTCCCACAATTATTGATTACTGAAGTCAACATGCTCACAATGTGAACTGTTGTATGAATCTGGACCTAAGTTCATTTCATTTACTCTCACTGAAGTTAGATCCGAATACATTATTTATTTACAGTTTCAAATGATGGATGGATGGATAGATAGATAGATAGATAGATAGATAGATAGATAGATAGATAGATAGATAGATAGATAGATAGATAGATAGATAGATAGATAGATAGATAGATCAGAATACATTACTTAAATACTAGTGTAATATCAGATATCACAGTTTCAAATGATGGATGGATGATGGATGGATGCATGGATGGATAGATAGAGATAGATAGATGGATCAGAATACATTACTTAAATACTAGCGTAATATTTACAGTTTCAAATGATGGATGGATGGATGAATGATAGATAGATAGATAGATAGATAGATAGATAGATAGATAGATAGATAGATAGATAGATAGATAGATAGATAGATAGATAGATAGAATACATTACTGAAATACTAGTGTAATATCACATATCAGTTTCAAATGATGGATGGATGGATGGATGGATGGATGGATGGATGGATGGATGGATGGATGGATGGATGGATGGATGGATGGATGGATGGATGGATGGATGGATGGATGGATAGATAGATAGATAGATAGATAGATAGATAGATAGATAGATAGATAGATAGATAGATAGATAGATAGATAGATAGATAGATAGATAGATAGAATACATTACTGAAATACTAGTGTAATATCAGATATCACAGTTTCAAATGATGGATGGATGAATGGATGGATGGATGGATGGATGGATGGATGGATGGATGGATGGATGGATGGATGGATGGATGGATGGATAGATAGATAGATAGATAGATAGATAGATAGATAGATAGATAGATAGATAGATAGATAGATAGATAGATAGATAGATAGATAGATAGATAGATAGATAGATAGATAGATAGATAGATCAGAATACATTACTTAAATACTAGTGTAATATCAGATATCACAGTTTCAAATGATGGATGGATGATGGATGGATGCATGGATGGATAGATAGAGATAGATAGATGGATCAGAATACATTACTTAAATACTAGCGTAATATTTACAGTTTCAAATGATGGATGGATGGATGAATGATAGATAGATAGATAGATAGATAGATAGATAGATAGATAGATAGATAGATAGATAGATAGATAGATAGATAGATAGATAGATAGATAGATAGATAGATAGATAGATAGAATACATTACTGAAATACTAGTGTAATATCACATATCAGTTTCAAATGATGGATGGATGGATGGATGGATGGATGGATGGATGGATGGATGGATGGATGGATGGATGGATGGATGGATGGATGGATGGATAGATAGATAGATAGATAGATAGATAGATAGATAGATAGATAGATAGATAGATAGATAGATAGATAGATAGATAGATAGATAGATAGATAGATAGATAGATAGATAGATAGATAGATAGAATACATTACTGAAATACTAGTGTAATATCAGATATCACAGTTTCAAATGATGGATGGATGAATGGATGGATGGATGGATGGATGGATGGATGGATGGATGGATGGATGGATGGATGGATGGATGGATGGATGGATGGATAGATAGATAGATAGATAGATAGATAGATAGATAGATAGATAGATAGATAGATAGATAGATAGATAGATAGATAGATAGATAGATAGATAGATAGATAGAATACATTACTGAAATACTAGTGTAATATCAGATATCACAGTTTCAAATGATGGATGGATGAATGGATGGATGGATTATAGAGATAGGTCCAGGGAAAATCTTGATTTCTCTGACCTACATATGTGATATTTAAGACGTTTGAAGGCCAAATTGATAACAATAGCTTTAAAAACATGGCAGTGGGAAGTAGATTATTTGTCAATACCTGCTCTCTCCTCATCTCCATCACTTTTTCTTTCTCTCTCAGTCTTCTTATCTTGCCCTGTCTCTTCCCCTCCTAAAGCTGAGCTTTGAATGATAGTATTTTCATTTTCGTCTGTCAGTGAAGAAAGTAAACATAGGGTCAACTGATATTTTATTAATCCTTTTCTTAGTTACTGAAGGCTAACGTTACCAGGAAAGCTACTCAACTAAGTTTAATAAAACCATTCACAATATGTATACATTCATTATTAATCTTATGCTTAATATTGATGAAAACGGTTTCTTTTCCCCTCACATTGACAGTTACTTTGCTACGTAAATTATATAGGCCTATTTCATAATGGCGAAATTACACAAATGTTTATTATTTTTAACATTTTTATCCTTAAACAGTTGTCACATATGAAATGCTTAGTTTAGCTACAGTACTTGTCTTACGTTGTGTTATGTACTTATGTTATCTCGCACTTTATGAACTAAACAAACCGTCACTCTGGGCCTGGAATTGAACTCGCGCTCAGCACTGTGACAATAAAGCCCGCCTACTTTGATTTGATTGGTCATCTCAAATATTTTGACATTGACGAGCGGTAACAGACCAATGAGGCAGAGCTAATACTATATATTAGACAATTATTTCACAACCTTTATTATATTCACAGGAAAACACAGAGTCCCGGACCGCGTTGACCTCATAGCTGGCTACGGCAACTTACCTCAGTCAATCCTTTATGTAAGCAAAACGGATTCCCAAAACAAACAGTATTGATGCTCGTTTTAAAGCACCGCTCAGTTTGACCGCACGAGGCTGCTGTTTTTCCTCTTCCACTGACAATGAGAGGCGGCAGCAACGCAGCATCCCGCATCACACAGGAGGATGCTGGCGACCATGTCTGATAAAACAAATACACATATGGCTGACGAGGTGGAAACAGCGATGTAGCTTTCAAGATGCCATCCTTTTTGGTCTATC
The DNA here is from genome assembly GCA_023566225.1 of Romanogobio albipinnatus. Lineage (NCBI taxonomy): Eukaryota > Metazoa > Chordata > Actinopteri > Cypriniformes > Gobionidae > Romanogobio > Romanogobio albipinnatus. The sequence goes on along the minus strand of CM042260.1, from coordinate 37,848,294 downwards.
GTTTTATCTTCTTTCTATTTTTGTCCAGTTTTAAAGGGACAACAGGCAAATCGATCCCTGAAAGGGAAGCTCTCGGTGAGTAGAGAATAAAGGGGCGCATAGCGGGTCTGGATGAGGGAGTGGTGGGCTATTTTATTTGTAAAACATCGAGCAAATGAGGTAAAATACTAATGCAAAAACCGATATTATTTGTATGCATCAGCCTTTGATTGCTGAATGCAAATTCTCAAATGCAGATTGTGACGGATTTTACACTAAATGCATCGCATAAGTGTATATTATTGAAATATTGGCCTTTCCCTGTTTGAAATTCCCAAGCTATAGGCTGCACGAAAAAGCATATTGAATCCAAACAGCTTTTGGTGTGCTTGTCAATTATGCAAATCTGAGATTTACTGAGGCCCGCTGGCACCTCATTACAGGCGCATTATAAGTGTGCTTATTTATTACTTCAGCTGTCTATAGGATTGCATGCTATTGTTCCAGAGTGAGCTGTGAATACTGTATGAGAGCTGCCTCATATTATTTTTATGAGAACCATGCAGCTGTCCATGTTCAAATCTAAGAGGTTTCTATATGCATTGGGTCTTTAGTGCATCAAATACTAGGGGTAAAAGGACCATGTATTATATTAGAGGTTTAGTGACTTCTTATTTGTGAGCGTAAACATGCCTGGAAGTGCTATTGCCATGCATCTGGTCATCTGAACTCGTCTTATCCCTCTCAGAGGTGCAGGTGAGGGTCCAGGTGTTTGACGGCGGTGATCTTTCACCCCTGCCCAATGCTGCTATTACCGTTCATGGGAACCAGAGTGTGCTGGCGCAAAGCAAAGCTGGCAGTGATGGCGTGCAGGTTGTCAGCTTCCTGTACCGCACAGGAACATGGGTAATCATTACAGCATCTCAGAGAGATTACCTCACCAGCTCAGTGCCATGGCACGCCAGCCGTTTACCCTGTGAGTAAACACTAATGTAAACTGAATACATTATACATCTTGTGCAGAATCTGTAAAAATTTCAATTCTGATATACTGTAAGTGATGTTTATATTGATGTCCATTACCATGCATTACAGACATCTGTGCCCATTTTATTTGACTACCTTTTTAACAGATCTCTCTCTCTCTCTCTCTGTTAGTATATGCCTCTGTCAGTCTTTACCTGATGGCCCAGAAGCCTGGCACACTGATCCTATACGATGATGTCATCCAGGTCTTTCATGGCTCCCCAAGTAAGAACACAATTCTTATCACAAAACATACGAGGATAAGTGACATGAAGTTGGCACATGCATGGCATGTGTCCATATAATCAATATTTTCTTCTCCTTGAAGCGTTCGGCTTATGTCAACCTGACACTTCGGTTTCCTGCAGCTGTCACCATAGCAACAGCAGATATATTCTATTGCCATTACAGAATTTTTTGGCATCTGAATCTAATTGCTCTAATTCCAATATAATGATAGGGCATTTATTGTGGAGTAAAGACAGCCATTGTTAGGTTATCAGAGACGTGCTTTGGAGAGGCTTACATTTCACAAAATATTAGAACAAAGGGAGTGAATTGCCTAAGTGGCAACCCAGCTATATAGCGTAAATTACATATGATTTAGCAGATGCTTTTATCCAATGCAAAGATGCCCTAAGTTGTCATACACGCACATTAAAAACTGACTTAAGACATTTCTATTCTAAAACACACTTGGTTCCCAAACTCAAGAATTCAGTCTACTATATAATCATAGAATACATATAATACATTGTTAGCTAAGCTGTGTGCTTTGTATATGTGCATTTCTGAAATAGGCCTACATAACATGGACAAATCACTTTAAATTGTAATGTAGACGCATACATTTTCTGTGAAGCTGCTTTGAAATGATAAGCATTGTGAAACACGCTATACAAATAAATGTGAATTGAATTGAATAGAATAACTTGTATAAAAATGTTTTACATCCATACAACACATCACAAAATAAAATAAAACAAATTCTAATCTGGTCAGTTTTGCCCATTAATGAACACTTCTCCAAGTCTCAATATAATGTGAAATGCATGAGAAATTCACCAAAAATACCATTGATTTGTCAAGAAACACATTTAGCCCAGACTTTTTATTTATGTGGCATATTAATCTCTTTAATAAAAGTAGTACAGTTATGTTTCTTTCCAGACATTGTATTTAATTTCTACAGAGTGCAACAGTCGGGTTCCAGAAGTAAAAACTCTATTCATTTGATTTTCTCATAGACTGTAAAAAAAATATGGACATAGTGTCCGTGACGTCACCCATAGGATTCTGAGGAGAGTTTTTGAAGCGTAAAGTCGGGCGTTGCCATCTTGGCTGCGCGTCACTCCCGGATAACTGACAATGGGCAAAGAGGCGGGACGTGGGTGGAGCTGAGGTCACGTGATGACTAACAGACAGCAGACAAACGGCTATCCACCTGTCACTCAAAATGGCCACGCCCTTAATTATGCAGAAGTTTAAGGCTTTATATAATGTAAACGATTGAGTTATAAAAAAATTCACCCCCCTCACAGTTGTCATGAAGGGCAAAAGTAGCCGTATAGACCAAAACCACAATTTGTATCAGGCTGTAAACATGTTTTATTCTGCTGTAAAGTTGGGCGTTTTAACATGGGACTCAATGAGATTCTGCTCCTTCTGGAGCCTGTCCCTAGCGGCCAGTTGATGAATTGCAGTTTAAGTCACTTCCGCATTGGCTTCAAGAGAAACTGCGGGAGGTTGCCGCTTGGATTTTCTCCATCGGGAAACGATAACGATGATTTTGAACGATAACTTATAAACCTTTAGGACAGACCTGCTGTGAGCTAAGAGGTTGTTAATTGATAGTATTTGCTTCTGTTGAAGTCATCAGCCCGCATTATTGTAACTTTTTAAGTTTTAAAACAATCATGTTTAACAGTAGAATTCGTGGTGAAAGCTACATTACCCATGATGCTGTAGGCCTACAGAAAATTCCACCAATCAGAGAGGCGAAACAAGAAACAAACGCCAAAACATCTTGTTAGCTTCGCCCACTCCCATGAAGCACTGCAAACAGCATAATCGAGGCAATCTCTCTGTACTCTCAAAATACTTAAAAGTTTGTGTATATGTACATTTTTCAATAAACTTAAAATATTTAAATTAAGTCAAATGTTTATATATTTAAATATATATAAAATCAACATTTGTAAGTCAGTAGTTTTATATTTCTCCATCGTTTTAAATTTGATTATGCTGTTCGCGATGCTTCATGGGATTGTAGTTCTTTCCCTCACTAAAGCTGTTAAGTGCACTCTTGCAATATTTTTGAATCAAAGTTTGTAGAGTTGTGATTCACCTGTTAGCTGATTGCCTTGGTTCATGGCTTATAAGACTTTTTTTAAATCCTTATGTGAAAAATGAATGGAAAAAATACTTGTGGAACCAGCGGCGCTGAAAAAGTGGGCGGGCACTAATGCACTCTAATGACTGTTTTAACTTTCAGGTGGGCGGAGCCAGCCATGGCTGCAAGTTCCAAGGCGGAGCCTACAATTTAACTCCTCCTACACAGAACTGACCGCAGTGTTAACAACAGCCAGAGAGCAGAATGAAATCAACTCATTCCCTTACCCACTCGCTCTGGAACCAAACAACACAGGTCCGAAAAACACTACAGTCTTTCTATATAAGACTAAAAATTGTGAGATAAGAGAGTCTTGCAGTATGAAAGAGATCTGTAGACAATACAGTATATTTATGATGGTGTAACTGTGTTAAGGAGGAGAGAATGGCTGGACGGACCTGACAACGATAGCAGCGGTCAGCGCACAACTGTTTGACCGCGAGGGTCGAGCGGTTGAGGTCACAGAGCCCGTTCACATCTCTGTGCCTCTGCCTTCTGATACTCGCATACGATCTGCCACCAGCATTCCCGTATGGATGTACGACATCAAGACGGGTATGTACTAGCATGCTTTAGACACCTTAAAGACATGCTTTTATTTAGCAAAAGTAGTGTGTGTAACTGTACCCATCAAAAATGGTAATGTGTTTTCCCATCTGTGACAATGCCAAGCAAGTCCTGCTTAAGCCCAGTCATCATTTTGGAAATAATGCTATGTGTTTGTTCCCTAGGACTATGGGTACGCAACGGAACAGGATTCATCACTCGAGAGGGAACACAGCTAACGTGGGATTTCACGGCCTCCCAGCTTGGCTACTGGATCGCAGCCTTCCGTGCTTCGGCAGGTAACATACTCAAATGCAACCGCATTGGTTCATACCAAAAAAGACCATCCATACCTTGACTAAAACACAAGAACATGCACACAAATGCTGAGCATGCTTTGTATTTGAACACTAGGCTCAGGTTTATCTCACCCAGGCCTGAGGGACATCACAGCTTACCACACCTTCTTCCTGCTGTCCATCCTGGGATCTCTGGCACTGCTGGTACTAGTCTTACTCTGTGTCCTACTCTACTACTGCAGGTGTGTACTAGTTTGTCTGAATCCTGTGTAATTATTAGCAACATAGGCTCATTTAAAAAACATGCCTCCACATGGGCCCTGTCCCAAATCACTTCATGTGCACTTTCGGTCTTGTGGACTTACAATGGCCGCTGCGTGCGCGTGTCCGTTAAGTCCATGAGACCGCAGGGTGTCCCATTTGTCATTTTAGGTATCAGAAGGGTGCTCGTGAGCGCCCCCTTTGAAGTCGATATGTGACCTCGATGCGCACTTCTGCCGAGCGCGCACTGGTGCGGGTTACGCAACAGACTTCCCGGCAGACAAAAGCTGCATTACGTTGTAAAAGTGCGGACTCAGAGGAAGACCGTGAGGGTTTAGGGTGCCATTTGGGGGGCCTTACATGTATTATACGCACCAAGTGTGCCCCACACGTCCTGCAAAGTGAAGCCAAAGCATTTCGCATCGCCCCCTGGTGGCTGGCTGCAGTCTTAAACCCCACCCTCTCCATGTAATCGAATAGGATGCAAGCCAAACGAATACAATTAATTTAAATTTCAAATAATTTTTCCCCAAAGATGTTTTCTGTCATTAAGGCCCTTTCACACCGGACGCGTAAGGAAAAAGCGACGCGAAAAAAGCGGATATTTCGTGTGCGAATAGTTCGCGTCAAACCCATTCACATCAGCTGCAACGCGAGTTTGCGACGTTTCAGAGCTCCAACATTCCAAAACATTTGCGGCGATAGCTGAGAAAACACGGACACTTCATCATTCAATGAAGATGAGCTTTTCATTTTCTTTAAAAGACCGAAAAGAAGGTTTTGGGTGCACCCAGTCTTAAAGAACAGAGTCTGAAGGGGAGTATGCTAATCTTGTACAGGAGCTAAAACTTTATCATGGCCGGTTCCGCACTTAATTTCAAATGTCCGTGGGACAATTTGAAGAGCTCCTCCAGAGACAGTGTCACCGCATCTGACGAGACAAACACACACTTCAGGAACCAATCGATCTGGAGCTGCTCTGTTTCCAGCTATGCTTCCAGTTGAGTCACAATGTAAACATTTAAGTGCCACAGTCGTACTGACGGAAACACATTCACTTTCTATAGTCGCGGACACAATTAGGTTAGAAAAAAATCAACGTATTGATTATAAAATCGTAATCTGTAGCCTATAGTGGGCAAACACAGCTGCATCTGTACAGCTGTAAACACAACTACAGCTGTAATCTCGTGAGAAATGCGATACCTGGCAAAGGTTAATGTTGATTGAATGGCTAGTGACATCAACTGGACATTTCGTCACCTTTGTTTCCTTGTATGTGATTGGTTTAAGCCTTTTCTATCCCTGCGAGTGTTAAAAAAAATCGACATCGAAACTAAAAAAATAAACGTTGTTTTTTCGCTCTCATTACACAAACAGCTGATCCAAAAAACCATTGCACAAATTATTCGCGTGTCAAAATCGCGTCCAGTGTGAAAGGACCTTTATAGGTAGTTCTCATCACGCAAGTGTTTGTTTTTAGTTCGTTTTATGATGCTAAAAAAATGGGGTGTAACATAATGATTGACATCTGTGCTTGCGATTGAGTCTGCGAGAACGGGAGTGTGGGCGGGACCTTTATGCTGCGGCTCCACCTCAGGATCACTACTGCGCAGACTCAGGCTCCAAACGAAGTAATCGGCAATGACCATTACTGGGATATTTTGGCTTTGTTTTTCTACAGTGGAAGGAATCTTTTTTTACAGTCTAAGATACATACAATACATACATTTTTACATTTACAAACTAAAATGGCATGGTTGCTTCAGAAAATGCATTTTTGTCTTACGTTTGCTTAACAGTTTTGGTTAGTGTAGGTGGTAAGTTAGTTTCAAACGCAATAAAGCATTAACAATTTAACACCACAATATGTGCCAACTTCCGCAATATGTGTACAACAACCGACGTAATACAACATTGCCAGATTCATGTTCATCAGTTTTGGATAAAACTAAGCATGCACCACTCACAAGACATTTCACTTTGAAAGTATGCTAGAAACGACATAATATACTTTTGCAGAAATGTCATCACAGGCATGTCTTCCCACTGAGCCTAGATTGATTATAAGATAAACATTACAAGATTACAGTAAATGACTGTTTCTGATTATCTGAGAGTGCTTATTGCTAAATGTCAACATCTATTTTCCAGACGAAGGTGTTTGAAGCCCAGACGGCAGCAGAAACAGGTTCAAGCTCCATCTGCTTTGAACGGATCCAAGCGGGACCAAGGCACCTCCATGTCCCACTTGAACCTCATCTGTGGTGGCCATGCTGAATCCGCTGCCTCCAACGGCAACTTGGACGCCAACAAATCCGAGGGATCCCCATCCCATGCCTTCAAGAGTGCTCGGGAGGAGTTTACCAGACACATTCCTGCCCATAAGCTTCGGCATTCCTCTAAGACCAAGCAGTCCAAAGGTGCCCAAAGAAATGCAGAGAGCTTCCCCATGAAGGTGCATCGATCCACAGACACAAGCAATCTGGACAGCAATCTTCTACATGAGGACTACGGACGCAACTACAGCCCTGACGAGAAGGACGAGTATCGCCGGAGGCACGTTGTCAATGATAACCGTGGCTACACATCTGATCCGCCTTCTCCGCCACTTGTTGACAAGCCACCGGAGTACTCGCAGGTTCTGCAGGGGCCAGATCACCTTGCTCGTCCAACGTCACTCAACACGCAACCAGGTCAGATTATATTCTGCAGCTCATTGGATCAGATGAAGGAGAATATGTACCGTTCTATGGTACCAACTCTTGTGATCCCGGCCCACTACATGAGGCTCTCATCAGAGTTTGGTGCCAACGATCAGGGAAAGGATGGAGCGAACCAGGCAGACAGAGACGGACAGAATTCACAGGGCACCAGCAGCGGGATCCAAGGCCAAAGCCACCAAGGCCAGACCCCTGGTTCAGGCCATTCAGAAGCCCAACAAGGTGCATCTCCAGCCGGCTCAGATGAGAGTGTTTGGCCCTCTGGTGGAACACCAGGTCCGGTTCACATCCCTGTCTTGTTCAATGACTCCACCATTTCCCAGATGAACGGGGAGCTACAAGCACTCACAGAGAAGAAGCTTCTGGAACTGGGGGTGAAGCAGCACCCTCGTGCCTGGTTCATATCACTCGACGGCCGTGCCAACGCTCACGTTCGCCACTCATACATAGATGTAGGTGCTGATCTCGGCCACAATGGAACGCACAGCGGCAACCACAGCGCACAAAGCACGCTGAGCGCCCCAGCCGGGAGCAGTAAGGACCGAAATGGAGATACAAGTCTCTCCCAACATGAGCGCAAATCCGCGTCCGGTCGCAAGACCAAAGAGGAGCATCACGGAAGCGGGCGCAAGGGCCACGGAGGAAGCAGCTCCAGCGGTACAGGTGGCGGGAAACACTACTCCAAACCTACCTACCGCGACCCTCTGGACCTGAGTGGAGGAGTGAGCCGCATGGGGGCCAGTTCGCCCCTGGAAAACCCTTTGACCCCTCTTTTGGATGACGGTCCCGAGGAACCAAGGGGGTCTTCAATTCCGAGAAGAGGTCGAAGCAGAGGTAACAGCTCACGTAGTAGCAACAGCGAAACGCAACGTGACTCTGTCACCAGCCCAGAAGATGACAACGACCTGGATGACAAGGATGAGAACAAGAAAAGTCCCTGGCAGCGTATTGAAGAGCGCCCCCTTATGGTGTTTCATCCCAAGAAGTAAAGTGAGAAAAATCAATCCCAGCAGCTGCCTTGACCAATTAGACTAACTAGAGATGTGCTCAAATTGATACATTGACAAATGTCACCCAAAAAGTTTCACACACAGACTGACTATTTGTGTCTTGATCATTTGATAGATGTTTCCAAAAGAGAAGAAGGGCGAGTGCATTCAAATAAAGCACAACACATCAACACACAAAGAGGAAGACTTATTGTCTTACAGTCTACGGTAATTTCCAAACCAATCCGACTCTTACAAACTATTGCATCCAAAAGTACCCAAGTTCACGCTCAACGATTTGGTGATAAATAACTTTTTGTCTTTAATATGTTGGATCAAGAACTTGACGTCTCCAGAACTTCATGTTAAACTTTGAGACCTGTTTCCTTATGTTCTAATGCAGTATATTTCTTGGTATCCCTTCCCAACTCGCTGGTTCTTCTACCTTCAATACTCATAATTTTGATGTCAATTCCTCCTTCAATCTTCCATCTGAAGTTTACAGTTCAGATTTCAAACATTCCAGATTTTTTACCGTTAGTCCTAGGCTTTATGTTGTCATTAATGTGATGTGATGTTATAGTCATTACACAATGCATTTTGATTTATTGCAATATGAAGAAATTCTTTCCTTCTGCACCTAGTTTTTGAGGATGCGATATGCCTAAACCCAGCACTTGTTGTGTTAAAGTGCAGATTTGTATAGGAAAAGCTGATTCCAAATTAGGTTTTTCAATGGGACCCTGTTCTCACTTACAATGAAAAAGCATTGACTGTAATACAGTAGAAATGAATGTATATTCCCCACGATTAGCATTTTCAGTCGGCCTTTCGTTTGTTTAAAAGAGAGCCATTAGCATTTTGTGTATATGTATGATAGCCTATATGTGCATGAGAAAACTAGTATAGGACAACAGATTTTTTATGCCTACAAATTAAAATAGACACTATTCAAGCATGAAGGTGGATACTAGATGCATCCAATATTGATGTCTAATGGGAAGAAATTTGCCAAAAGTTCAAATGCCAATTTGAAATATTATATACCAGTTTACAGGCCCTAACTTTTCCAGCGCTGTTAGTATTCACGCTGTCTGTAACTGTGAAAAAGTTTAAAATTGTTAATTTGTTACTTTTCTATTTACATTTTTTTAAAGAATTGATTATTATTTGACTCGTGTTAACCATCATCGAAACAAGCACAAGACTTGTGTCATTTTAAAGCAACATTTTCAAGGCAGATTTACAGGGTACCGAATGGAGCATGACGGCTGAGACACTGGAGAGCTATTTGATGACTATCAAACATGATACAAAGAGACTTTTACCAAAATAGCTCTGCTCATGCTGATCTGGTGCCTATCACATGTAGACCAGTGATTAATGCTGTCTCTTGCAATGACTGTCAATGTTCAAAAAAGGACAGCACTGTTGCAACATGTCTCATATGTGTTTCATTTGTTTTGCAACTCTTCCTTACTTCCTTATAATAACTATTACACAAATTGGACTGGAATTAAGTCCCGAATTATCCATCGCAAAGTTGGCGATTAAGAGTGAAGCTTAAAATCTATAGTGTAAGCTATGGTTGTGGAATTCAACAGAGGATTATATGCTAAATGCTGAAACCCCTAATCCTTACATAGTCTCAAAATGTATAAAAACTCAGCCAGTTTATATTTGCACACTCTTTTTAGCACGAGGATCACTCAAACCTATAAGAGCTGAAATCAAAAGCCATTCACTTCATCTGTCTGTTCAGATTTTGTTCACAACCTTTACGCAGGAAATCTCGATATGCCTTTGTCAATGTACACGTGGTGCTCTAAAACATATTTTCCCTCTGTACTGTGTAAATATTTCTCTCTCTGACTGAATATGAATAGACTATGATGATATTATGATGTTGTTTCCATTGTGCACAACAGCTTTGCTTAATTGTTCTAAAATCATGTCAGATTGAACTTTTGCAATTTTATAATTTGTTCATAATATCCTAGAAAAATCACATGTGAAATGGACTGCTTCACTTCTGACGTGTCCGAGAGTCATGTGCTATAAAATAAAGAAATTCCATTTCTTGTGGGTTTTTCCCGTCATTTCTGTTTTTATTAAATATGAAACTGAAAAAACAGGAATTGTGCTTCTTGTTCATTTTTTGGTTGGTAAGTGTTAAAGAGTTTAGGATGGTCTAAAGAGCAGATCATATTTTGAGTATAGACGTTTAATTTGAACTTTTACTGCCCACATATATTAACAGGAAATGTAATGGATCATTACAAAAATGTAGAAATTGCATTGATGTGAATATTTTCTAAAAAAAAAAATTTTTTTCCAAATGAAAATAAACTTGTTTATAGATTGATTTCACATTAATGACCCGTGAGACTATACTGATAGAAATCAAAGCAACAGGGTCATGGGCGGCCAATGCTAATTGATGGAATGAAGGCTGGCCCGTGTGGTCCGATCAAACAGACGAGCTACTGGAGCTCAAATTGCTCAAGAAGTTAATGCTGGTTCTGATAGGAAGGTGTCAGAATACACAGTGCATCACAGTTTGTTGTGTATGGGGCTAAATAGCCTCAAGTTCCAGTCAGGGTGCCCATGCTGACCCCTGTCCACCGCCGAAAGCACCAACAGAAGCACATGAGCTTCAGAACTGGACCATGGAGCAATGGAAGAAGGTGGCCTGGTCTGATGAATCACGTTTTATTTTTACATCACGTGGATGGCATCTTGGTGCCAGACACCACAGCACACCTTCAGGGGTCTAGTGGAGTCCATGCCTCGACGGGTCAGGGCTGTTTTGGCAACAAAATGGGAACCAACACAATATTGTGTCATAATGTTATGCCTGATTGGAGTATATTGTAAAACAAAAATAAAATTTCTTCAATGAAAAAGAAAAGTCAGAAAATATTTCCATTCTATCATAGGGCAAGCTTAAAAATGCAATAATTATTTTTATACAATAAGTAACCTGATCTATCTCTCTATATCCACCACGGTGTCCCAGGTCTGAAAACAAAATAATATTCTCATAATTTCTAGCTCTAATTAAATATGGTCAGACCTTCTAATCAAAGTCTGCATGCTCAGTTGAAAAATAGAGGCAGGTGTGTTTGAACAGGACTAACTAGTAGATCCAGTTAGGGTTATAAGGTTTAAGGGTGTGGTCAAAAATGACCATGTGGTCAAAAATATGGGCAAGACAACAATGGGTTGTCAATTGAAAGAGGATTAATCAAGCATCTATTAAGCTTACAGCAGTGCGATAAGAACACGAATAAATGTCAAAATAGTGTAAAGTTGTTCAATAAAGCCTCTTCGAAACCTACCATGTATACTGATTCAATATACTGTACCTGCCTGTCATCGCATAAATACCACAGCCAAAGGTAAACCCGTTTGTTGGTTCAGGCGCGGATTAAGCAACCATCATGAATGGGAGACCTTTCCCTTAAAAAACTAAAATTACACTCCTATCCTAGATAATCAGAGGTCGCAGGAGCTTTGCTGAGACTTTAGCTCTGTATGCTTCACATTCTCGGACTTGTCGTTGCGCTCCAGGCCAAGCGGAGGCGCTGATGTGCTGTGTTGAATTCATTTGCCAAGAGGAAGAAGAGAAAAACATTGCTTTCAAGCGCACAGGTCAATGTTATGTACACAAATAATGGGATTATATTTTTCTAGTATCATTAAAGAGTCGTCAAACCCTTTAGATACCATCCATTAAGCGCGAGAGTTGTGTTTTGGGGGTTCTTTGAGGTTCGTCTTCATTTCGTGTAAATATATATAGCAGAAACGCTTTTATAATCTCATGAAGTAGGTCATTGCTGTTGGGTAACTGCGTTTTCTGTATATTTTTAACATTTTAAAATGTCAGTAGTGTTTATTAACATTTATAATCTCACTGTTGTGGTCTGAGCGATTTTAACCCAAGCAAAGTTTGTCAAATGATTTGTTTTACCACTCAATGTCCAGATATAAACAAGTCAACAATCAAGTCAACAAATGTTAGTTAGTATTATTAGAAATGTTGTTTGAGTCTGTTGTGTTTCCTATTGCTCTTATAAAGGCATATTAATGAGCCCAATTTTTCATTGAAATTCCAGTGGAGGCCGCTAGAAAGCGCCAATGATCAATATTGTTGATCCACATACTGTAAATTATATGATAAATGATGCTTTGTGTGTGTTTCAGCATGTTTCTGGTGGGGTTAACCGGAGGGATCTCCTCAGGGAAAAGCACAGTGTCTTCCCAACTGAAAGAACTGGGCTGTCCTGTCATCGATGCAGATGTGGTGGCCCGAAAAGGTGTTTAGTACTTTTGTAATTATTCAAGTCTTTTGTACTACTTTTTGTACTTTTGTCTTTATTACAATTATATAAAAAAAAAATTTGTAAAGAAATTCATATGGAGGTACAATTTATATCATCTACAAAACTAATTTGAAGCATTTAAACATTAAACAGTCAAATAGTTTTTAAGATCATGAAAATTAATAGTATATAACATTTATGTATTGTATATGTATATATTTTTCATAAATTAAATATTAAAAATATACACACAATTACTGAATTATTTCCATTTAAATAAATTAATTCAGCAAATGCATGCATATTTTATTTCATTTAGTAAAATGTAAAAAAATAATAATAGGCAATTTAAAACTAATATTATTATTAATAGTATTTTGTTATTCGTGAAAATGAATAAAAAATTTATGAAATATTTAAAGAAAATATTTCAATAAAATTTACTTCAGTAAAAAATATTTTTTATATATATATAACTTGTATAGATGTTATATATATTTAGGAACCTGTGATACTTTTTTCAGGAATCATTGATGAATAATTATTATTATTATTTAATTTATCAATTTTACACATCCTTGTTGAATAAAAGTATTAATTTCTTTCAAAAAAAAGAAAGAAAAAAAATGACTGACCCCAAACGTTTGAACAGTAGTGTATATTGTTACAACATATTTCTATTTTAAATAAATGCTGCTTTATTCATCCTAGAATCCTGAAAAAAATATCACAGGTTATAAAATATATATATATATATATAGAGCAGCACAACTGTTTCCAACATTGATAATAAATCATCATATTTGAATGATTTCTGAAAGATCATGTGACACTGAAGACTGGAGTAATGATGCTGAAAATTCAGATTTGATCACAGATATAAATTATATTTGAAAGTATATTAAAATAGAAAAACATTTCATAATATTATTGTTTTTTCAGTATTTTTGATCAAATAAATGCAGCCTTGGTGAGCAGAAGACGTCTTTCAAAAACATTAAAAATAGTAATGTTTCCAAAATTCTGACCGGTACTAATATGTATATAATTTATTTATTTATACTTATTAAATAAATATAATTAATAAATATGTGCTTTATTTGTGTGATTTTTCTCTGTGCATCAGTGGTGAAGCCCCAGAGCCCAGCGTACAGACTGATTTTGCGGCACTTTGGACATGAAATTTTGTTAGACAATGGCGAGATTGACAGACAGAAACTGGGGCAGATAATCTTCTCCAACCCACAGAAACGAAGACTTCTGAACTCCATCACACACCCAGAAATACATAAAGAAATGTTCAAACAAATCCTGCTGTACTTCCTCAAAGGTACACTCACACATGCATAAAACAGAGCAGATTATGAGTATGCATGAGTCTCGTGAATAAATGTGTGTGTTGTTCTTTAGGCTACAGGTATGTGATTTTGGATGTGCCGCTGCTTTTCGAAACACGACGTCTCACTCGGTTCCTAACCCACACTGTTGTCGTATACTGGTATGATATACATCTACATTTTTATCTATTTTAGTTTCTCTGTTTCTCATGAATCGTTATAGTGCGAGTCAGATTGGGTTGTTTACTTTACAGTAGTTTTTAAAGCAGATACAAATGTTATTTTAGTATTATTTATACAGTGAGGAAAATAAGTATTTGAACACCCTGCTATTTTGCAAGTTCTCCCACTTAGAAATCATGGAGGGGTCTGAAATTGTCATCGTAGGTGCATGTCCACTGTGAGAGAAATAATCTAAAAACAAAAATCCAGAAATCACAATGTATGATTTTTTAACTATTTATTTGTATGATACAGCTGCAAATAAGTATTTGAACACCTGAGAAAATCAATGTTAATATTTGGTACAGTAGCCTTTGTTTGCAATTACAGAGGTCAAACGTTTCCTGTAGTTTTTCTCCAGGTTTGCACACACTGCAGGAGGGATTTTGGCCCACTCCTCCACACAGATCTTCTCTTGATCAGTCAGGTTTCTGGCCTGTCGCTGAGAAACACAGAGTTTGAGCTCCCTCCAAAGATTCTCTATTGGGTTTAGGTCTGGAGACTGGCTAGGCCACACCAGAACCTTGATATGCTTCTTACAGAGCCTCTCCTTGGTTATCCTGGCTGTGTGCTTCGGGTCATTGTCATGTTGGAAGACCCAGCCTCGACCCATCTTCAATGCTCTAACTGAGGGAAGGAGGTTGTTCCCCAAAATCTCACAATACATGGCCTCGGTCATCCTCTCCTTAATACAGTGCAGTCGCCCTGTCCCATGTGCAGAAAAACACCCCCAAAGCATGATGCTACCACCCTCATGCTTCACAGTAGGGATGGTGTTCTTGGGATGGTACTCATCATTCTTCTTCCTCCAAACACGTTTAGTGGAATTATGACCAAAAAGTTCTATTTTGGTCTCATCTGACCACATGACTTTCTCCCATGACTCCTCTGGATCATCCAAATGGTCATTGGCAAACTTAAGACGGGCCTTGACATGTGCTGGTTTAAGCAGGGGAACCTTCCGTGCCATGCATGATTTCAAACCATGACGTCTTAGTGTATTACCAACAGTAACCTTGGAAACGGTGGTCCCAGCTCTTTTCAGGTCATTGACCAGCTCCTCCCGTGTAGTTCTGGGCTGATTTCTCACCTTTCTTCTTTCTGTCCGAGGGAGATTGACAGTCATGTTTAGCTTCTTCCATTTTCTAATGATTGCTCCAACAGTGGACCTTTTTTCACCAAGCTGCTTGGCAATTTCCCCGTAGCCCTTTCCAGCCTTGTGGAGGTGTACAATTTTGTCTCTAGTGTCTTTGGACAGCTCTTTGGTCTTGGCCATGTTAGTAGTTGGATTCTTACTGATTGTATGGGGTGGACAGGTGTCTTTATGCAGCTAACGACCTCAAACAGGTGCATCTCATTTAGGATAATAAATAGAGTGGAGGTGGACATTTTAAAGGCAGACTAACAGGTCTTTGAGGGTCAGAATTCTAGCTGATAGACAGGTGTTCAAATACTTATTTGCAGCTGTATCATACAAATAAATAGTTAAAAAATCATATATTGTGATTTCTGGATTTTTTTTTTAGTTTATGTCTCTCACAGTGGACATGCACCTACGATGACAATTTCAGACCCCTCCATGATTTCCAAGTGGGAGAACTTGCAAAATAGCAGGGTGTACAAATACTTATTTTCCTCACTGTATATACCAATATAATATTTATTAATATTTTGAATTAGCTTGTATTTTTATATTTTCAGTTTTCATTTTAATTTTAGTTTACATTTTAGTAATTTAATGTGCCTTTCGTTTTTTAGCTTTATATTTATTTAGCTATAATATTTATGTAATATGTGTTTTAGTTCTAGTCATTTTAGTAGGCTATTTCAACAAACTTTTTTCAGTTGCCGAAGCAGAATTTCTCATTTTCATGTAGGTTTATGTTTTTTATCTAATATTTAAATTGCTATTCCAGCTTTACTTAAGTTAATTAAAATATTTTTTTAATAGTTTTAGGGTGTGTTCACACTTGTAGTGCGGTTTGCTTGGTGTGTTTGGTCCAGTCCTGGTCCGCTTAGCGTTCACATTGGCATTTAAACGCCGAACCTAAAGGAATAGGGATATGTTCACCTTATTGGTCGGCTTTTATTATGTATATTTCCCAACGGAACTTACAGAACATCCAAAACAATGCTGTGTGCTGGGATAAATGCTCTTGTTGTGTGTGTGTAGCTACATATGATGGTATTTTGACCAGTTGAGAACTCGTGAAGAGCTTATGAAATGGGTAAAGGAGTCAAAACTTTGGCAGGAATCCCTCCGTCACACACACAAACCGAAAAAGTCCTTTTAGGGTCACATCTTGATCATGGTTCATGATAGGGTCATGTCCTGTTTTTGGTTCGTTTACATGTCTTTGGTCTGTGTTGCGTTCATATTTAATTCGAACCGCACCAGAGTTTGTTTGGAAGTGGACAGAGTCCCATCTTTTCAGCGGTCCTGTCCACTTGTTTGGTTCGCACCAGGGTTGGGATGGCAGCGTTCACACTTTAGGGTGTGTTCACACTTGGTTTGGTTGAATTAAAACAAACTCTAGCGTGATTGCTCTGTTAGTGCGGTTCATTTGAATAAGTGTGAATGCTGCCATCCGAATCCTGGTGCGCACCAAACAAGTGGACGGGACCGCTGAAAAGATGGGACTCTGTCCACTTCCAAACAAACTCTGGTACAGTTAGAATGAAATATGAACGCAACACAGACCAAAGACATGTAAACGAACCAAAAACAGGACGTGGTGTCTCAAGATGCGACCCTAAAAGGACAGAATGCTCATGCATACTTGTTTTTTCTCTCACAATGTTGCCCATGTCAGTTCGGTACAGGCATCAGAACCGCGTCTCCTCACAGCAGATCTTCGTTTGTGTGTGTGACGGAGGGATTCCTGCCGCTGTTTTGACTCCTTTACACATTTTATAAGCTCTTCACGAGTTCTCAACTGGTCAAAATACCATCATATGTAGCTACACACACACAACGAGCGCATTTATCTCAGCACACAGCATTGTTTTGAATATTCTGTAAGTTCTGTCACGAAATATATATAAAAGCCGAACAATCAGGTTGTGAACGTATCCTTATGCCTTTATTTTCCGTATCTTTAGGTTCGGTGTTCACATGCCAATGTGAACACTAAGCGGACCACGACTAAATGGTTGGTTTTTTTTGGTCTGGACCAAGCGAACTGAACTACAAGTTAACAGTAACACCACTGAGATCTCCACCTGACGAGTCTGTATATTGGCAGTGATCCGGCGACCCAGCTGTCCCGACTCATGCAGAGGGATGGTTTGAGTCAGGAGGAGGCGGAACAGAGAATCGGCGCTCAGATGCCCCTCAAAGAGAAGCGTGGACTCGCCAGCCACGTGATCGAGAACTCTGGCTCTCGCGAGGACACTCACAGACAGGTGCTGCGGCTGCACACCAAGCTGGAGGACTCCATGGAGTTTCTGGTTGTCAGGGCTGTCGCCGTGGCAGCCTTCGCCGGGCTTGGTGGTCTGTTCTTGTATACAGTCAGACTGCTCGTCTCTTAGCAAACGTACAAAACTCCATGGCAAAACGTCTTAAAGGGATAGTTCACCCAAAAAGTAACATTCTGTCATCATTTACACACTGGATGCGTTTCTTGCTTTTATGGAAGATGTTTTGAAGAACTCGGGGGTCCAAACAACTTTCACTGTATGGAAAAAAACATGTTTATGTCACTCAGAAGAAATTAACCCCCGGTTTCACAGACAAGGGTTAAGCTAGTCCCAGACTAAAATGCATGTTTGAGCTGTTTTAACTGAAAGCAACTTCCACAGACATATCTTAAATATATCAGTGCCATTGTTTAGTCTCAAGATGCACTCCAGTAATTTATAAAAGCTACTTAAATATCCTAATTAAACATAAGATTAATCTAAGCCCTGTGTGAAACCAGGCCTAAGTCATACAGTTTTGGAATGACATGGTGATGAGTAAATGATGACAGAATTTTTTATTTGATGCTAACCTCACTTGTTTTCGATATTCTGACCTCACCACCGACAGCTAATTTGCAGCCTGAGCTACATCTGTGAAATCTCCATATTGACGGTTACTTGACAGACACAACTGTATTATCTGTATTATCTGATTTCTGTGGTTTGTACTGTACCTCTAGCGTTCTGTGATATGAGCGCTATCATAGCACAGTAGCAAAAGCACAGGCTGCGTAACTATCATCACAATAGTTGTGATTAATCTTAAATGTAACATATTTTATAAAATAGAACTGTGACAACAATGCTACTTTTATTTTTATTTTTACCTCATCACAAGTTTATTTGTTAATTATGAATTCACGCATACACTAAATAAACCGAATGTATCAGTATTTTCTGCAGATTTTTGTGAGCGTCATATATTATTTTGTTCTATATCTGAATTAAATGAACTGCCACATCATCATCTGCTGTACTCTTTGTGATGCTAATCGACCCCTGCAGTGATCCGCATATGTAAAACAGGTAAATATACAGGTGCTGGTCATATAATTAGAATATCATCAAAAAGTTGATTTATTTCACTAATTCCATTCAAAAAGTGAAACTTGTAGATTATATTCATTCATTACACACAGACTGATATATTTTAATTTTTAAATGTTTATTTCTTTTCATTTTGATGATTATAACTGACAACTAATGAAAATCCCAAATTCAGTTTCTCAGAAAATTAGAATATTACTTAAGACCAATACAAAGAAAGGATTTTTAGAAATCTTGGCTAACTGAAAAGTATAAACATGAAAAGTATGAGCATGTACAGCACTCTATACTTAGTTGGGGCTCCTTTTGCCTGAGTTTCTGCACAGGTGTTATGAGAGCCCAGGTTGCTCTGATAGTGGCCTACAGCTCTTCTGCATTGTTGGGTCTGGCATATTGCATCTTCCTCTTCACAATACCCCATAGATTTTCTATGGAGTTAAGGTCAGGCGAGTTTGCTGGCCAATTAAGAACAGGGATACCATGGTCCTTAAAACAGGAACTGGTTGCTTTGGCACTGTGTACAGGTGCCAAGTCCTGTTGGAAAATGAAATCTGCATCTCCATAAAGTTGGTCAGCAGCAGGAAGCATGAAGTGCTCTAAAACTTCCTGGTATACGGCTGCGTTGACCTTGGACCTCAGAAAACACAGTGGACCAACACCAGCAGATGACATGGCGCCCCAAACCATCACTGACTGTGGAAACTTTACACTGGACCTCAAGCAACATGGATTGTGTGCCTCTCCTCTCTTCCTCCAGACTCTGGGACCCTGATTTCCAAAGGAAATGCAAAATTTACTTTCAATAGAGAACATAACTTTGGACCACTTTTTTTCCTTTTTGTCTTTAGCACAGACAAGACGCTTCTGACGCTGTCTGTTGTTCAAGAGTGGCTTGACACAAGGAATGCGACAGCTGAAACCCATGTCTTGCATACGTCTGTGTGTAGTGGTTCTTGAAGCACTGACTCCAGCTGCAGTCCACTCTTTGTGAATCTCCCCCACATTTTTGAATGGGTTTTGTTTCACAATCCTCTCCAGGGTGCGGTTATCCCTATTGCTTGTACACTTTTTTCTACCACATCTTTTCCTTCCCTTCGCCTCTCTATTAATGTGCTTGGACACACAGCTCTGAGAACAGCCGGCCTCTTTTGCAATGACCTTTTGTGTCTTGCCCTCCTTGTGCAAGGTGTCAATGGTCGTCTTTTGGACAACTGTCAAGTCAGCAGTCTTCCCCATGATTGTGTAGCCTACAGAACTAGACTAAGAGACCATTAAAAGGCCTTTGCAGGTGTTTTGAGTGAATTTGCTGATTAGAGTGTGGCACCAGGTGTCTTCAATATGGAACCTTTTCACAATATTCTAATTTTCTGAGATACTGAATTTGGGATTTTCCTTAGTTGTCTGTTATAATCATTAAAATTAAAATAAATAAACGTTTGAAATATATCAGTCTGTGTGTAATGAATGAATATAATATACAAGTTTCACTTTTCGAATGGAATTAGTAAAATGAATCAACTTTTTGATGATATTCTAATTATATGACCAGCACCTGTATAAGCACCAACAGGAGAATCACACTTTGACATAAGCAAAAGTCTTAGTGTTGTTCTGTATATTTATTGATTTATTTATTGTAATTTATGCAAGTTTTGGATGTGGTAACCTGCAGTTACTTTAAAGAGATCCACTATATTGCCAAAAGTATTGGGACACCCCTCCAAATCATTGAATCATTGAATCATCTCTTCCATGGCCACAGGTGTATAAAATCAAGCACCTGGCATGCAGACGCTTCTACAAACATTTGTGAAAGAATGGGTCGCTTCAGGAGCTCAGTGAACTCAAGTGTGGTACCGTGATAGGATGCTACCTGTGCAATAAAATTTCCTCACTACTAAATATTCCACAGTCAAATGTTAGTGTTATTATAACAAAGTGGAAGTGAAGGGTCAAGGGTCAAGCCAAACATCACTTGTCTCTTCATCAGACACATATCCTTCAAGAATGATTTTATGTTCAATATTAAAATAAGAATCAATGATAATCAAGTTATAACTATTTTCTACATTGGATAAATCAGTTAATCTATAACCTCTCTATATTTTGGAGATTTTAGTATTATTTGCTGTGTGCTTTTGAATCCACATTTTTTTAGGTGCCAGCTCTGATGTCTGTGTCAAGACGAGCTGACAGGCAAATGTCCTTGGTGTGTGCGTATCAACACCCCGGGAGAACCTCTCTCTGCATGTGTTGAGCTATATGTCTTCCTAAAGTGACCTTAGGGTCATGGGATGTCAGGTCTACGTGACTTCTTAGGGACCCAGAGAAACTGTACCTCTCTTATGTGCCTTTCTTATTAAAAGAATAATTTCACTTCAGTACTAAAACGTGATATCAGGATGTTTTGGAGAAGAAATTGTTGATAGTTAGTTAAGATGTTCTCAACCTTGAGCAAACTGTTACTCTTTGGAGCTTTTGTGTGTATGTGCGTTGCATGATCTTTGCAGAATCATTATTGGAGATGGAGTTTTCTGCAGATGATACGAGACGTGGAGACGCCATTCTGTGACCTCAAAGGTCATTCTAGTCCAAATCTGGGGCTGGGTGCCAACTCGTCTACGCATCTACGCATTTTTAGTGATATGTGCTCCTATCTGTTGACGTGTGGAAAGTTGCTTACGTGAATGTTGTTAGAACCAATCAGAATCATTCCACATGACAGTAATGACGTGGTTGGACCTTGAAAACAGTATAACTGTTCAGAAATTGTATGTATGTTAGGCGGAGGTGGGGAGACTGTTAGAGGGAGCGCAGCCTACGAACTCCTTGAGAGACTTGAAGCTGGCTTCTGCTGATGAAACTGCAAACTATTCTTCAGTAAATTTTTCTTTAATTAATCTAACTCCTGACTCTTGGTCTTCATTTCTCACTACTGGTCCTGGGTCTAAAGCTGTTACCCCAACAGTTTTTGGTGGAGAGATGCGCGGGCAATCAGTCCTTGGTACACCTCTGGCAAACAAGTAGATAAGGTAGTATATTTTTATTATTAGACTTGTCTGACTGGAAGAGACTGGGTAAGGGGAACGGCAGAGCTTTATTTCGACGGGAATAAGGAATAATTATACCACGGGTTATGTTTCGGCTAGAGATCTTGAACATTACATGTTAAAGAGGTAAAAGCTTTTGAGAAACATAAAGGGGTATAAGAAGTCGCCCAGGTAACCATAAGGTGGTACCGTGGGTGCAAGCGAGTCCTGCCCAAACAGAGGAGAGAGCTCAAAGGGGGCTTTGGTGACCACACCACTCCTACAGGGGCAGGCACACTGGTAAGGGTAAACAGTGACCACCGCAAACCTTCTCCGTCTCTTCCAACTCAGACAGGGGGCCCCCGAATTTAGGAAAAGTAGACAGTGAGGGACTAAAATTAGCAATAACAAAGTTGTTTGCCAGGGATGCATCAGGAACGATCCCGAGGAAAATGTAAAGTATGACCCAAATTGGCATGGACCAGTATGAGTGACTTTTTCGTATAAGTGTACTTTGCAGTTTCATCACGCAGAAGCCACAGCTGTGTTGGTTAAAGATCGCCGCCTCCATCTCTGCTGGTATAATTTCAGGTGAGTATGAACTTTGACTAAAATGATGGCTAACAATTTGTGACATGATCAGTCCAGATAAAGATTTTGAGACAAAAAGAGAGCAAACGCTGTAAGCAGCTCTGCTCTGAAGCCCTGACATCAAAGAAATTTGAAGGAATTATTAAGGAAATGGGCAAAGGTTTTAATTCTAAGTGGAAAAAGTTAATCTTAAGTTAACTTTTGTGAGATAAATTGGCAGAAATAATTGGAAATTATGTAAGATTTGGTCTGTGTAGTCTGAGTAAAGGACTGGAAGTTGTTTTTGAAACAAAGCAGGAAAAACAAAACAAAAAGGCCCAGAGATGTGTGAGCAGCGAGTCTTATCTGCCCCCTCCCCTCCAGCGCTCTCTTCTCAGAGCAGCTGCAGATATAGTCACGGACACGGAGGGAGTTTAAACAGAGGGGCACAGATTGAAAATAATGAAATAAGTAATAAGTTCAATTAATTTAAGTCGTAAGGAATCCCTGTTAAAAGGAAAGTTCAATGATAATTTTTATATAAATTATGAGGCAAAATTAAAGACAATGATGATACAAAGTGAGCAGAAAAGATATATATTTAGAGACATAGTGGGTTTAAATGATATAAATGTATAATACATTTTCCTGTTCCTCTGACTCGTGAAAAGTTCTTATAAGTTTATTTGACTGGATGTTGGTAAAAACACTGCTCGTGAGACAATAATCGGGGTGTTAAAATGTTAAAAACCCTAGAAGCTGATGTTTTGGTTTCAAAAAGATAAGCTCATGCTGAGCTGTAATAAAACAAATCGCTTATCTGAATCTGGCCACCATGTCATTTCTGGTGGGCTTTGGCTAAAATTTAAAGAGTAACTCAGACTCAGTTTGGATGTTTGAAGTTTAAATGTATTGTTTTGGGCAAAAGACAAATATGAAATTATGATCATTTGAAAATGTAATTTCAGGACTGGTAATGTCTTATGCTGTTCTAGAGTGACAAGTTAAAAGTTTATGAAAATGCCGTACCAGTCCTGAATGCCTCAGAGTCTCTCTCTATGTGGGAAACCAGCTCAAGGCTGATGTTTGAGCCTGTGCCATAGATGATCGAAGATATTGATGAGTAAATGCACAGGGCATCACTTGAGAATAATAAGACATGTTTTAGGAAAACATGGTGTGTAAAAAGGTATAAGATGTTTTTACACACAGACTTTAAATGAGAATGAACTTAACATTAAAGTTAAAGTCTTAGCAGACTGTTGAAAAAGTTATCAGAGAGAGAGAGAGAGAGAGAGAGACTGCTTGTGGAAGCAGGGATGGTGCAATTTGTTATCGCCCTGCTAAAGCTGAAACAAAACAAAGAAATGATATCAGAACCAAAACAATCCAGCTGACTTTTGTAGAGACAAATTAATAATGAGCAGACGTAAAAGCTGAGTTTAAATAATAATTTGAGTGAACACTAAAAGTAAAATTTGAGAATGAGCAATTCATGTTTAATGTGTGTGTGGGTGTGACTGCACTTTATGTTTTGTATGTGTCTGTTGCTAGAACTGTTCTGTCCTGATTGGGTGTCATTAACCTCTGGAATGAGTGTTTGACCATTACAGTTGGGTTAAGGTAAACGACAACCTTTAGAGAAACTGATCATTTTGAAGAAATCTGGTGAAAAGATGATCCAGAACACGGGACGAGCTTTAAATGGATTCTTATCCAGCTCTGTCTGTTGTGACGACTTTTGTCATTTATGATGTTGATTTGAATTACTCTCTGGATTAGTTAAAGTGGAATTGTAAAGTTAAAGATTGCCGTCCATCATGGGTTAAAATCCTTGTCTAAATTCAACTGAGGGCATAAATTTAAATCATGTCAATTGATTAAAAATGGTAAACGTGAAGGTTATAGACTTGACGGCAGAGACAAAGTGACAAATTGGCTGAAGTCACTATCTAAATTATCCAGAGACTCCCTCAAAATTCTGAAAGGCCGGAGGGCGACCAAAGAGATAACTTATAAAAGGAAAAGTTTTATTTTTACTTTATTTTAATTTTTCATGATATTTTGATTTATATAGAACCACAATTAATGTTAAAGAAGCAAGTGACTTTAAGTCTCTCTGTGTGACTGAGATTGAGATAAGAGGAATATAATATTTTGGTTTCTGCTGAGCAGTAGAGATAAGAAACAATAAGGATCATATGGTGTATCTGCAGACCATATTTTTGATACAGGAATAATGAGAAATAGCCCAAAGAATAATGTTGTGAGAAATAGAATTTATAAACACTTGTAAAGTTAAATGGAGTTAATATAGATATGAATGAACAAATCATTTTAAAACGGCTTTAAAGAAATTGATGATGACTTATAGTCCAAATTTAAAGTAATATGGGAGATTATGAAAATGTGTTCTTGGTAAAGTTATGACACTGTCGGGTGTAAGTGGCAAGATAAGGCTAGTGAGGATTTGATGAAGTATCACTGCCAAGTGACAAGAATTAAGAGGTTTAAGATTTTGGTCATTTGGAGCTTACACCTGAAGAGTTTTAATGGACAACACATTGAGAACAGAAATAAAGATAATTAAGTCATTTTGATGAAAAGGTTTTAACATTAACTTTTATTTTTATTTTTATGGATATGTTCATCAACGGTCATGTGGGCTATGAGGGGTGAAGAATGGGTCTGTTGGAAATAGTACATTTAACCAAAGGTTTCTTGAGTAAAAAAATAGGAACAAGTTTATGTTTTAAGTGGAAATAATGAGATGGATGATGTGAATGTTTTCTTTTCTTTTCTATTCTTTGAGGAAGAAATGTATAATGTGTTATGCAATTAAGGGGGTACATGCTATATGAGACTGAATGAAATTGAATGGATTATTCCATTGTTTATTTTTATTTATTTACCTTTTATTGTTGGTTTATCTTTTTTTTTATTTTATTTTTTTTATTTAATTTTTATGTCTATTTCAGGCCACTATTGAGTTTTATACCTGAAAAAGATTTGTTTTGAAAAAAATAAAAATAAATAAACACTTAATTACAATCCCTATCTTTGGGTGATATATCTTGGGTAATGATGAAAATGGGGGTTAAGTTAGTATGTAAGGATGCATATGTGTTTTTTGGTGGGACATTGTAAATTAGGAAGAAGCCTAAATTGGTAGAAACGTGAAGGGTGGGTTCTAAAATTAAATTTATAATCAAAGACTTAATCAATATTTATCTTTCTATATTATTATCACGAATTTAATGAGCCTGTCCAGGTATGATTTTGTTTCTTCCTTTATATTTTCCTAAGTTTGTATTTGGTCTCTGAGTGGTGACTGAGGGTCCGTCCTAGACGTGTGTGATGTTTCACGAGAACACTTGTATCAGGAAAACTGTGTGATCAGGAGCTATAATTAACCTGTCTCCATGTTTTTACTAATTTGAAAGCAGACCGGATGGCTCTGGTGACTCTTGAATGCACTTTCCAAAAGGTTCCAGGAAAATATCGGATCCTGTTGCGATGACCAATGAGAATGAGGTGATTTCCCGATGAGGGGTAAGACCTTCCTGTGGCCAGCAGAGGGCAACCCACGCCAATGGGGGTCACCGCCATTGGGGCACCTCCAAGAAGGGGGGTGTTTTTATGTGAGGTGTGTATGAGAGGTGAGGCAGATGTCTGTGAGGCCAGCAGCATCACTGTGGGAGGGGAAGCTGTGTTTCGTAGGGGCCAAGGTCAAGACTGGACACGGCAGCCCCTGCCCTAATATTGGCCCCTCTATACCGCTCACCAAATACCGCATAATTGAGAGCCAGGAAACGCCTTAAAGATTGGCACTCAAGGGTCAGCTGAGATCATTCTGGTCACTTTAACCTTGCAAATTTCAGTAATGTGTTCAGATTTTGGAGGCATCACACACCTCTAACTTGATGGAAATGCAGCGCCAGTGAGTGCTCGTTTAGACCGGCTTCCAGAGATTAAATATGGATTTGTCTTATATTTTATTTTATTTTATTTTATTTCATTTTGTTTTATTTTATTTTATATTTCCTTTTACTGAAACCCTAAAGAATTGTATGAATACTATTGTACTATATTGTCTGTTCCCCTCTCAATGAGAGAAAGCACGTTATCAGTATGTTGATCAGGAGTTTTGAGAAAAGAAGAACATTGGGGCCCTGTTTGTGAGTGGAAGGGGTAAAAGAGCCTCAAAACGGGGACTGGTCTTTTTAGTGGCCAGCTTGTCCGTGATGAGGCGAAGAGACAAGTGTATACCCGCCAGGGTTGCATGCGTCATGACTTGACCTTCCGTAGCGACCTCACTGGTAGACCAGACGTGGCGGTATGGGACCCCCACATATGGTCTAAAAGGGGGGAATGAAGGGTCAAGGGTCAAGCCAAACATCACTTGTCTCTTCATCAGACACATATCCTTCAAGAATGATTTTATGTTCAATATTAAAATAAGAATCAATGATAATCAAGTTATAACTATTTTCTACATTGGATAAATCAGTTAATCTATAACCTCTCTATATTTTGGAGATTTTAGTATTATTTGCTGTGTGCTTTTGAATCCACATTTTTTTAGGTGCCAGCTCTGATGTCTGTGTCAAGACGAGCTGACAGGCAAATGTCCTTGGTGTGTGCGTATCAACACCCCGGGAGAACCTCTCTCTGCATGTGTTGAGCTATATGTCTTCCTAAAGTGACCTTAGGGTCATGGGATGTCAGGTCTACGTGACTTCTTAGGGACCCAGAGAAACTGTACCTCTCTTATGTGCCTTTCGTATTAAAAGAATAATTTCACTTCAGTACTAAAACGTGATATCAGGATGTTTTGGAGAAGAAATTGTTGATAGTTAGTTAAGATGTTCTCAACCTTGAGCAAACTGTTACTCTTTGGAGCTTTTGTGTGTATGTGCGTTGCATGATCTTTGCAGAATCATTATTGGAGATGGACTTTTCTGCAGATGATACGAGACGTGGAGACGCCATTCTGTGACCTCAAAGGTCATTCTAGTCCAAATCTGGGGCTGGGTGCCAACTCGTCTACGCATCTACGCATTTTTAGTGATATGTGCTCCTATCTGTTGACGTGTGGAAAGTTGCTTACGTGAATGTTGTTAGAACCAATCAGAATCATTCCACATGACAGTAATGACGTGGTTGGACCTTGAAAACAGTATAACTGTTCAGAAATTGTATGTATGTTAGGCGGAGGTGGGGAGACTGTTAGAGGGAGCGCAGCCTACGAACTCCTTGAGAGACTTGAAGCTGGCTTCTGCTGATGAAACTGCAAACTATTCTTCAGTAAATTTTTCTTTAATTAATCTAACTCCTGACTCTTGGTCTTCATTTCTCACTACTGGTCCTGGGTCTAAAGCTGTTACCCCAACAGAAGCAATTGGGAACAACAGCAACTCAGCCACGAAGTGGTAGGCCACGAAAAATCACAGAGCAGCACATGTTGAGGGTCACAGTGTACAGAAGGCACCAACTTTCTGCTGAGTCAATCGCTACAGACCTCCAAACTTTGTGTGGCCTTCAGATGAGCTCAAGAACAGTGTGTAGAGAGCTTCATGGAATGGGTTTCCATGGCCGAGCAGCTCATCCAAGCCTTACATCACCAAGTGCAATGCAAAGTGCTGAATGCAGTGGGGTAAAGCACGCCGCCACTGGACTTTAGAGCAGTGGTGACGTGTTCTTTGGAGTGACCAATCACGCTTCTCTGTCTGGCAATCTGATGGACGAGTCTGGGTTTGGCGGTTGCCAGGAGAACGGGACTTGCCTGACTGCATTGTGCCAAGTGTAAAGTTTGGCGGAGGGGGATTGTGGTGTGGGGTTGTTTTTCAGGGGTTGGGCTTGGCCCCTTAGTTCCAGTGAAAGGAACTCTTAATGCTTCAGCACACCAAGACATTTTGGACAATTTCATGTTCCCAACTTTGTGGGAACAGTTTAAGGATGCCCTTCCACAAAGCGTCGGTCCATAAAGACATGGATGAGCGAGTTTGGTGTGGAGGAACTTAACTGGCCTGCACAGAGTCCTGACCTCAACCCGATAGAACACCTTTGGGATGAATTAGAGCAGAGACTGAGAGCCAGGCCTTCTCGTCCAACATCAGTGTCTGACCTCACAAACTCGCTTCTAGAAGAATGCTCAAAAATTCCCATAAACACACTCCTAAACCTTGCGGAAAGCCTTCCCAGAAGAGTTGAAGCTGTTAGAGCTGCAAAGGGTGGGCCAACTCCATATTAAACCCTACGGATTAAGAATGGGATGGCATTAAAGTGAATGTGCATGTAAAAGCAGACGTCCCAACACTTTTGGCAATATAGTGTATTTTTACCTGATTTATCCTATAGAAAATAGTTTTATAGATATAAATTAGTGTATTTATGTTGATTCAGTGATAAAATCAGTTAATTTGGATGTTAGTCTTTTTTATTTCAACAGGTTTTGTTGATGCAGCTACATCTGTAAGAGCGTATATGTTCCTCTCGCAGTGCAAACATGAGTAATATAAATGTACATCAGACGGACACAGACAGATATGGCAGTTGTGAGTTCTCTCTCTCTCTCTCTCTCTCTCTCTCTCTCTCTCTTCTTCTTCACTCAATTCCCTTCATCTTCAGGCTTGGCCCATGGTGATGTTCTCTGTCTTTAATAAGCTGTTCTTATGTTAACACAGAGTGACGCGGCCCAGCGGCCCTGCACAGTAAGACCTCTGTCTCTGTGTGTGTGTGTGTGTGTGTGTGAGAGATGGTCAAGGTTTTAAGATTGTGCATCTGTCTTTATGGAATGGACGATGATGGTGTGTGTGTGTGTGTGTGTGTGTGTGTGTGTGTGTGAGCGCAGTCCTGTCAGTGTGCTTTAGTCTGTGTTCATCTGAAACGAACAGAATCAAGTGTCTGCATATCAAGATGTAAAGTGAAGAGTAAACTTTTTGAACACTGTCACTTTGAGAAATGTTACTTAATGAAATTCACAGAATATCAACCCCAAAAATCACAAGAAACAAAAGAAGAAATTATATTTTTGACATAAAAGAAATGAAGCCTGAATTATTATTATTATTTTTTTTCACAGTGATGTAATTTCTTATCCCACATAAACACATTTCACACCAAAATTCTCATTAATGAATCCGGAAGTCATTTAAAAAAAACAAATCCCTATAGTGAAGTGATTCTCTATCGATTCTTTTTATGGTAATAGTAATTTTTTCAATTAAATGACAAAGTACAGGGGCATTTTTAATACTTTTTTAACATTTATTCCTGTGATCAAAGCTGAATTTTCAGCATCTTTACTCTAGTCTTCAGTGTCACATGATCCTTCAGAAATCATTCTAATATGATGAGAAACTGCTCAAGAAACATTTATGATTATTATCAATGTTGAAAACAGATGTACTAAAAAAAGAAAACTGATAGACATTTCAGCAAATATAATTTAAATATCTTGTAATTGAATAGTCTTTACTATCATTTTAGATCAATTTAATGCATCCTTGATTAAAAAAAAACTCAAATGGTGAACTAGTGGAAAATTGAAAATTGTTTTTAATTGTTAATTGTTTTGTTTTTTTTCTTTACTTTGAGGTGACCCAAAGATGTGACCTCTGGTTTTCATGAGATCCGCCCTTACACTGATTCTACAGCATTTGGAATGAGTGATTTGAATGGGATGAATGGGATGGCCAGCAACAGTGAAGCATTTGAGTCCGTTTACTGGGAGTAACTGTGTGTGTGCGTGTGTGTGTGTTGTAGATATTTTCCCTAGAACTCTCTCTCTCGCCTGCGGGTGCGTCCCCATCATAACACACTGTTGCTGGTCGAGTCACCCAGCCCTATCACACCAACTCAGCTGGAAAACACCCACCAAATGAGAAGTGACAGCTGCTTTGAGTGTGTTTGTGTGTGTTTGTCAGCGAGCGTGGATTTCGGGGTATATGTCGGCACTTATTTGATATACTGAATTTGACTTCTTAAAGTATGGGATAAAAGTGCACATCAGGGCTTGAAATGAGTGAATAAGCACGTTTCCATGCATGAATTCTTGGCAACACTTGTAATAATTTTCATGAAGAAAATGAACAAGCATGACCTTTGTAATGATATTCTACAGTCATCTACTTGGTCTCTCGAAGGGATAGTTCACCCAAACATGTCATCATTTACTCACTTCCATGTTGTTCTAATCCTGCATGAAACACAAAGGTCCATGCAATACAAGTCTTACAATGTATGGCTTACAATGTTGTTTGATTTGAAGTTTTTCGAATATAGTTTTATGTTTTGCAGAAGAAAAATTTGCAGGTTTGGAACGAGATGAAGGTGAGTAAATGATGAATGAATTTTTGGGTGAACTAGCCCTTTAAACATAGTAAGCGCTCCTGAAATCCTGATTTTGCGGACATAAGTCTTAATAAAATGCACTCTAAATCAAATGTACTCATTTTATTAAGAAAGCACAACAGAAACAACTGCTAATACAAGCTTTTTGGATCTGCTGATAATGAAAATGCAAGTCTCAGTTTAGTTTGCTAAGGTTTAATGTTGCAGTGCTGAATGTAAAGTTAAATTTTAGAGTAATAAAAACAGAGAGTAATAAATATATCAGTCAACATCTTGATTTTTAGCAGATTTAGAATTTTAATGGTTGAATTACTGTAATAGGCATATGAAGTCCCGAGGCTGTTGCCCCTTGGTTATGTATTTATACTAAGTTTCACTGGGGGAAAAAACGATTCATACTTAATATTTTTGTCATTTTCTATGATATATACACTCACCTAAAGGATTATTAGGAACACCTGTTCAATTTCTCATTAATGCAATTATCTAATCAACCAATCACATGGCAGTTGCTTCAATGCATTTAGGGGTGTGGTCCTGGTCAATCTCCTGAACTCCAAACTGAATGTCAGAATGGGAAAGAAAGGTGATTTAAGCAATTTTGAGCGTGGCATGATTATTGGTGCCAGACGGGCTGGTCTGAGTATTTCACAATCTGCTCAGTTACTGGGATTTTCACGCACAACCATTTCTAGGGTTTACAAAGAATGGTGTGAGAAGGGAAAAACATCCAGTATGCGGCAGTCCTGTGGGCGAAAATGCCTTGTTGATGCTAGAGGTCAGAGGAGAATGGGCCGACTGATTCAAGCTGATAGAAGAGCAACTTTGACTGAAATAACCACTCGTTACAACCGAGGTATGCAGCAAAGCATTTGTGAAGCTACAATGGGCTACAACAGCAGAAGACCCCACCGGGTACCACTCATCTCCACTACAAATAGGAAAAAGAGGCTACAATTTGCACGAGCTCACCAAAATTGGACAGTTGAAGACTGGAAAAATGTTGCCTGGTCTGAAGAGTCTCGATTTCTGTTGAGACGTTCAGATGGTAGAGTCAGAATTTGGCGTAAACAGAATGAGAACATGGATCCATCATTTACATTTACATTTATGCATTTGGCAGACGCTTTTATCCAAAGCGACTTACAAGCGTCCCTTATTACAGGGACAATCACCCTGGAGCAACATGGAGTAAAGTGCCTTGCTCAAGGACACACTGGTGGTGACCGCTGGGATCGAACCAGCAACCTTCTGCATATCAGTTCCATGGTTTAACCCACTGGAGCACCATCTCACCTTGTTACCACTGTGCAGGCTGGTGATGGTGGTGTAATGGTGTGGGGGATGTTTTCTTGGCACACTTTAGGCCCCTTAGTGCCAATTGGGCATGGTTTAAATGCCACGGCCTACCTGAGCATTGTTTCTGACCATGTCCATCCCTTTATGACCACCATGTACCCATCCTCTGATGGCTACTTCCAGCAGGATAATGCACCATGTCACAAAGCTCGAATCATTTCAAATTGGTTTCTTGAACATAAAAAATGAGTTCACTGAACTAAAATGGCCCCCACAGTCACCAGATCTCAACCCAATAGAGCATCTTTGGGATGTGGTGGAACGGGAGCTTCGTGCCCTGGATGTGCATCCCACAAATCTCCATCAACTGCAAGATGTTATCCTATCAATATGGGCCAACATTTCTAAAGAATGCTTTCAGCACCTTGTTGAATCAATGCCACGTAGAATTAAGGCAGTTCTGAAGGCGAAAGGGGGTCAAACACAGTATTAGTGTGGTGTTCCTAATTATCCTGAGTGTGTGTGTATATATATATATATATGACATTTTACAGAAAAAAAGACTTACAAAATAATTAGTAAAATAGAAATACAATTTGAAAAAAAAAATTCTAAAGTGATCTTGATTCATTTCACAAATGTTTATTTGAACTGGAAAACAAGACAAAAACAATGAGTAAGAAAATCTTTTTTTTTTTTTTTTGCAGAATGATTGTGTTGTCTAGTATTTTGGCGGAGCAAAAATGACTAATAATTCATTTAGAAAATGTCTACATTAATCCCATAAATAAACTGTATTTGATCTGCATTCATCTGTCCCTTTAATAGTGAAATCGGAAGCATTAAATTGCACCACTTGGAACAATCTGAAAGCATATTTCACATAATCACAATCTGAATTACAGCTACAGTTACTGACATTAGATCACAGCATCGCTTCCGTTTGTCATTTACAGTTTGGAGGCTGCCAGAGCAGATAAACCATCAGCTGGCACTTTACATGACCCACATGCAGCCCACCTGCCAGTCAGAGCGCAGCGGGCCGGCGTCTCGCTCACAGCTAAAGGTGAGGGCTGTTCCGCGTCTGACTTCAGTGAACTCGCGTCAAACTGAGTCAGCTGCTGGTGTCATTGGAGATGAGAGGATGGCCAAACAAATGTCTTCATCTGCTTGCACATTTACCTGAAGCCTTACATTTACATTTATGCATTTGGCAGACGCTTTTATCCAAAGCGACTTACAGTGCCCTTATTACAGGGACAATCCCCCTGGAGCAACATGGAGTAAAGTGCCTTGCTCAAGGACACACTGGTGGTGACCGCTGGGATCGAACCAGCAACCTTCTGCATATCAGTTCCATGGTTTAACCCACTGGACCACCATCTCGAGCTTTGACATTGCAAACTGACATTTACATGAACTGAGTTTCGCAAAGATTGCTAATATAATTCCACCAATCACAACCAGCCCTGCCCCTTCATCACATACGGTGAACCGCTTTACGCATTGATGGGCTGGTTTCACAGACATGCCAGATTATGCTTGGTTCAATTAGGATATTTAAGTAGCATTTATAAATGTGGTACAACAAACGGCTGGTGAGACTACAACTATCTTTTTCCTGGGTTATTGACATCACTAACCCTTAAATTTACATAAACCCCGCCCCCGGAAACACGCAACAAAGGGGTGAGGCCATGTTCAGAAGAGGAAGAGTTGTTGTAGTTGAGCACATTTGGAGTATGCTCAAGCTGTCCATCCGTCTTTTCACATTCATTGCAATACAGTGCACAAATGCAATAGTATGTCATAAAAACAACACAAAACTCTTAATTCTCTGACTCTGAAGGATCCCACACAACAGTTCCCACACAAGCTTGATTTATAGATTATCATGACAGAACATGCTAATCAATGATCACATCAGCTCCATAACTTCATCAACTAACCATTCAGAAACATCCTGTTGCATTCATCAGTCTCTCCATCATTGTCCGACTCCAGTTTGAAAATAAAAGGCTGAACAGTTTCGGACATTTTCTGTGTGAGGTAATCGCCAGAGCTGCTAACATGAGCTTTGAAGCTCCGCCCTCTTCTTGAAAGAGCAGCAGCTCATTTGCATTTAAAGTAACACACAAAAACATCCCGTTTTGCTCACCCTCAAAAAGCGACAATTTTAACATGCTATAAAAAATGATCTGTGGGGTATTTTGAGCTAAAACTTCACATAAACACTCTGGGGACATCGGAGGCATTGTTGGACCCCTTTAAGCCGGGGGTATACATGTGAAGTGAAAGTTATTGTATCTAGCATATTCCAGAACTATTCCAGCAGTGAGAGATTAGATCTTTTTATTTGTTTTGAGGGACACATTTTTGTGGCAAATTCTTTTGTCTTTTGAAGTAAAAGAGAAAATTTCCTCCTTAGGCCAAAAAAAGCATATAGACCGAAGCATCTCAATGTTTAAAATGGCAACAAGTCACCCTAACCCCCAATTTCCATCAGCTGCGTTACGGCTGCGGAACGGCTCCGCTGCGTGACAGCTCCGTGTTCCGTCGTCCGTCAATACCCACCAGGTCTGGATTTGTTGAGGAACGGCTGCGGTCATGACTGACAGCTGACGTCACGAGGCCCCATGTAATCTCGCGAATTCTGGTGTGATCGCGCGATATGTCGTTTCTATAAACAGAACTACCAAACCAGGAACAGTTTTCCATCCTTTTTAATGTTGTCCTTATAAAAAGGATGTGAGGGGTCATAGATGATGGGTTAATTCTGTACCTCAATAATCAGCATTTCTTCATCCATCGTGTCAACGGGGTTAAAACAAGCCTGTCTCCGCCCATTATGACGTTTTCAAGGTGTAGTGTAGGGAAATTTGAGCGCGGTGTATTTTATTTTGAAAATTAAACGGATCTTTTATTTTGTTTCTGGCTGTTCTGTTTTGTCACTCGACTTCCTGTCCTGCGTACTCTGCCCTGTAGTGCTGCGGAGCGCTCCGGCATCCGGCAAAAATAGAAGCTCTGCGTATCTGCTCCGGAGGGCTGCGAATCGCCGGAGTCGGAACGCAGCTGTACCGCATTCAGTGGAAACACACTCATTGACTTTAATGGAAACCTATTGACTCCGCCGCCGTGCCGGAGCCGTAACGCAGCCGGTGGAAATTGGGGGTTACGGTTACATCTGTTTGTAAGCCTGAAAAATTCTTTTTTCGCATTATTTATGCTCAAGGACCACATTTTTTATATAAGTATTGTCAGATTTTATTCCCAATTTAAAAAATGAGTGATGGTGTAAATTACCTTACATTTATTTTTTTTGTTTAACTTGATACTAAAACATTTTTTTTAACTGAAATAAAAATGAATAAAAGCTATATTGACATATTTAAGTCAAATTATAAAAATGACAAAACAACTCAAATACACTTTAAAACAACCCAAGTTGGGTGTGTCCATTTTCAACCCAACTTGTTTTTAACCCAGCATCAAGAGTGCAAAACAGACAAAAACTCACACACACACACACACACACACACACACACACACACACACACACACACACACACACACACACACACACACACACACACACACACAATTAGCTTCTGGAATGGCACGCGTTCATTTGTGTGTGTGTGTGTGTGTGTTTGTGTGTATAAGTGTGTGTGTGAGTTTTTGTCTGTTTTGTACTCTTGGGGCCCTATCTTGCACCCAGCGCAATTGACTTTGTACACCGACGCATGTGTCATTCCTATTTTGCACCCGCGCAAAGCGCGCTTTTCCCTCCACAGAAGCACGTCGCTAAACTAGTGAATGAACTTGCGCTCCCTGGGCGGTTCAGCGCAAAAAAGGAGGCGTGTTCCGGCGCAAACAATCCCTGGTGCTATTTTGCTGTTCCATTAAACAATTGCGCCACTGACCAGAAAAAACCTAGTCTAAAGTCAGTGGCGCGTTGCGCGTTGTTCATTATGCTATTTTAAGGGCGCATGCTTGACCATAGCGTGCACAACGCGCATACACTTTGCTCATGTAATCTACACAGACGCAACAGTTATTTTTGCAAATCATAAATTGTTACACTAAAAAAATATTAACACATGAGATGACGGAAATCATTGTGGTGTGCCACGAAGATGTGAAAAAATAGGCATAAATCTAGCTTACAAATTATTCAGGCTAATTATTTATTTAACCGACGCTATTTTGGGTGGGTTTCTCCCATCCCCATACAACACAACTTCTCTGTCTTTCACTGCTCTTACAAGAACATCAGTCTCCTCGGCTGTGAACCGCTCCTGGCGTGCGCCTGGTAAATACGCCATAATAATAGCAATCCATAATGGAACTTGCGCACCTGCTTTTAAAGGGAATGTTGGATGACGCTCTGATTGGTTTATTCACGTTACGCCCAAACCACACCTATGAATAATGAAGCTACTTCAGACCAACCCATTTTAGATTTGCGCCGGGCGCAAGAGCCATTTATCCCGCCGGGAAAATAGCAACAGTGCCGAGACCCGCCCACAAAGTTACTTGCGCTTTGCGCTTTGACACTTGCGTTTCAGATCGTTAAAATAGGGCCCTTGATGTTTTAGCGATTCACCCCTTCACTGTTGAGTCCTTTTTTCTGCATCCTGGCTGATTTGTAGATTGTATGCACAAAAAAAACTCTCAAAAAAAAAAAATATTTTCATATTTTTGCCAATTTCCCATTTATTTCCTATGGGGTGTTCATATACCAAGTACAAATAAAGTCACCAAGTTTCGGACCATTCCGATGAAGCTACGATTTTTTTTACATTTTTTTATAAAATGCTTAGTGTCATTTTTGACCCGAAAGGGTTAAAAGATGGAGCAGTTTAAAACTATATGAAACTCCACAGAAGCCCATGTGTGTGTGCAACAAACTGCCAAAACTCATTTCACATGTGAAAAAGGAAGTTACATAAAAATCTTGTTACATCAAAAACAACAATACATGAAAATGCTTTAGCTAAATTATTACTGAAATTACACTATAAAAATGTTTGTTTTTAAGTAAAGATTTTTGGAGTACATTTTACAAGAAAATATTTCAGTCATTTTACGCTCAAAATTTCATGTTTATTTCATTGTTACTTGCCATTTCTTTGTAACTATTTGTAAAAGTGAAAATCGTTTCAAAGTAATTACTATACATTTTATTTCCAGTGCATAAGTGCACATTATTATGAAACAAAATTTATTTAATAATTTATGTAAAATTATTTTAGATGACACCTTTGAAATATCTAGTACAATTTAACTTTGGCATGAAACAGGAGTTGCGACAGTCTTTTCTTCCCAATTGTGGTGGAACAGCTTCTCAAACAAGAACAAATGTGGGGCGGGGCTTGATTTTGTCAATGGGGAATTGATTGAGGTCTCTTGCAGAACAAAAGTAGGTGTTTCTAAATTTGTGGGTGTTTTCAAACTGATGGGTGTTTATAAATCACACAATGAAAATGATCCCCTTCACCCGACCCGACCCCACCCCTAAACCCTACCCACACTGTGACGTGGGCAAATCAGGTAACAAGGTGGAAAACGGCCCTCTGTTTATGGCCACGCCCACTGATCTGGTAACTCCTATTACTAACCTGCAGAGACCTATACTTGAATTGATTGGATGGTTGTGGTTTGCTATTGGTGGATCTCCTGTGAGTGACAGGTTGCCCCGCCCTCACACCAGTAAACACATCATCAGAGAAGAGATGTCCCTGCAAGAGGAAGGGGAAGTTATTTTTATTGTCAGTTTTGAATTGTGATTTCCAAGTGCACTGTGTTTTTTATTGTCAGTATTTAGCATATTACAATTCCAAACTTTCCTGGTCTCGATAACATCTCTGAAGATCTTCTCCGACGAGAGCGCTGGTAATGTAAGCAGATGTCCTGCTGTCTCGCTGAGATAAGAAAACCGGACTCATCAAAGGAGTCTGGAAATGCCATCGCAATCTCATTATGCAGAAAAATCACCTTGATCTCCGCCTGTCTGAAAACAACCTCACATTGACTCGATCCAGTGATTTACACTGCTGGGCTGACTGTGATCTTTAACAGCCTAATCCATGGAAAATAAGGGATTCTTCTTTTCTACGCGATTGTGATTTGCTTTGGCAAAAGCTCAACAGGCTGTCTTCATGTTTCATCTCCGGTTTCCCCGCGGGAAGCCTGTTATTGGCAGATCTCAGTCTATGAATTGTTTGTGTTCAGAGTGCAGACAGTTACCTTTCTCACCTGTCAGTCATCGGCTGTTTGTTTTCCATCCTCCGTGTTTTGATGTGCGCGTCGGCGGGTATCTTTGTGTCTGAGATGACATTCTGATTGCGATGACTCTAATTTGAGGATACACATAGACACCCCCAGAGGAAATGGGCAGGGGCTTATGGGTAGACTGACCTCTCCTTGATGTTTGGTTATTGGCGATTTAGCAGACGCTTCTTTTCATGCACAGCGACTTAAGTACACTTACGAGAGGGGCAGTCCTGGGGTTAAACGCCCTGCTCAAGGCCACAGTGGTCATGGGGAAACTTTCCAGGTCATCAGTTGCCCTTTCCGGGACCTATACTGTATAACTTTAGGGTTTCCCAGCGGTGCCCAGATTTTTAATGAGCTTAAAGAAAGCCGACTTTCAACTGGAAGGGGCATATTTTGCATCTAACTTGTTACACGGCTCTCTGAAATGCTTGATTCTGATTGGTCAGTCGGACATTCCGACATTCTGGGACACGCAGAGCTCACGCGAGCTGAATCGTAGCATTGCCAATCAAGACTAACCGTTTCATGATTTATTATCGATTTATTTTCGAATGCCGAATTTGGGAATTATCACTTTAGTGCATTGGGGCAATTATATAAAAGGCAATAATATTATCACATATAATGGCCACCAAAGGGCCAAGCTGGTATCAGACTTTTGCCGAATCCAGTCGGTAAGACAGCGGTAACATCTTTTTTTAGATATGAAGGCTTCGAGTGTTGTTCTTTGCTCGGGTTTTAACGAAAAGGAAAAGTTTAATTCGCTTAAAACAGACGCGATAGCTGATTCGAACGAGTGATGCTCCACGGCGGCAAATCTGCTTCAACGTCACCGCGCTGTCGTCACCGTGTAAAGCCCGCCCCAATGTTTCTGATTGGTGCCTCGGTTTCTAGGCATTAGAAATGGGCTTGAATGGGCTCTTTGCCAGACTACTTGCAGAGCAAATCTAAATTTGCCGGAAGTTGTCTGGGTTTTCCCAGGCTAATAAGCTTCATGATAAAACGGAATTTGTATTTCAAAGGGCCCTAGTCTAGTGGCCAGTTTATCCTCAGAAGAACTCATTGCAGATGGAAACTGACATTGTCAGCTATCCAATGCAGTTTTTATGTGAACAATATGCATCTGACGGTCAGTGGGCGGTCAGTGGCGGTGCCGTCTGAGGCTGACATTAAGACCCTTTTGACAGTTACACAGACTTCAAGGGATCTTCAAGTTAAAGGGATAGTTCACCCAAAAATGAAAATTAGCCCATGATTTACTCACCCTTAAGCCATCCTAGGTGTATATGTGAGATGGTGGTCTAGTGGGTTAAGCCATGGAACTGATATGCAGAAGGTTGCTGGTTCGATCCCAGCGGTCACCACCAGTGTGTCCTTGAGCAACCCCCTTTACTCCATGTTGCTCCAGGGGGATTGTCCCTGTACTGTAATAAGTACTGTAAGTCGCTTTAGATAAAAGCCTCTGCCAAATGCATAAATGTAAATGTATTTGACATTCTTCTTTCAGACGAATAAAATCTGAGTTATATTAAAAATGTCCTGGCTCCTCCAAGCTTTATTATGGCAGTGACTTGATAGGTCATAAGTTCATAAAAGTGCATCTATCCATCATATAACTAGTTATTTTAGCCTAATATGAATATTTATCTTACACAAACGTGCCACTTCGCTTCAGAAGGCCTTTATTAACCCCCAGAGCTGTGTGGAGCAGTTATATGATGGATAGATGCACTTTTATGGACTTCAAAAACGACCCATCAAGTCACTGCCATTATAAAGCTTGGATTACCCAGGACTCTGATTGTATTCGTCTGAAAGAAGAATGTCCTAGGGTGAGTAAATCATGGGATAATTTTAATTTTTGGGTGAACAATCCCTTTAATTTAATAAAAGACAATATATTGTGTTTTAGGTTTTTAAGTAGTTAACTCATTTTCTTAATTTTCTCAAGATATGTTTTACTTTTTGTAAGTCGTTAACTAATCACATTTTACATTGAGACGAGGTAAGTTATTATATTTTTTTTTATAAAAGATGATCAAGATTCAGGACCATGCATTAGGAAGGTAAATTGTGACTTTAAGTTGACTTTAAACAGTACGATTAGTGCTGTTACTCTTACAAACATCTGGGCTTATTCCTCAACTCAGCGTGTTGAAGATCGCTGTGAGCTTCTGCTTTGACATTAGGAGTTAATTATATCGTTTAACTGAGAGAGTTTCCCATTAATGAG
Source organism: Romanogobio albipinnatus (assembly GCA_023566225.1). Taxonomy (NCBI): domain Eukaryota; kingdom Metazoa; phylum Chordata; class Actinopteri; order Cypriniformes; family Gobionidae; genus Romanogobio; species Romanogobio albipinnatus. The sequence continues at coordinate 37,807,921 of CM042260.1, read as the reverse complement.
AGAGCAGTTATGGTGTACACTCTTGACGAGAGGTTCAAGAAAGTAATTAAAAACCCCTTAAGGCTGGTGATGAAACTCCTGATATCTCAAACGTGTGCGATCTTTGATCCGTCCGTGGTCAGTGGAAATGAACCATGTCATTTAAACTTCACATCTAAACATCTTGTTTACATCATTATCTCTCATCTCCCTCCCGGCGCTCATGCCTTTCTCTTTTCTCTCTCTTTCTCTCGTTCTGTTGTTTTGAAACACTGATCATTTCTGATTAGGCGGAAGTGCTTCCCTGCAGACGTGGCATTTCACACTTATTATACCTAGCTGTGATCTCTCCTCTTTTCTTTATCATTTAAATCTGCCGTTTTCTCTCTTTATCTCTCTTGTTCTGATTTTCTTGTCTTTATAACACACACATCTACACATTCATGACAGAATAAATGACAGCATATATGCAGCATATGCATGCACAGAAAGGGGATTTTGTGTGTGAATATTACATTTTTAACGAATCACAAAATGTTTTGGATGCGTTCACATCTGTATATAGCATTGAGGATGATTTGTAAACCACATTTTAAAGTCAGCATGAAACCGAAGTTGTGGTAGTCTTCCCTGTTGAAAAAATCTTTGTTTGAAAAACTGGTTTGAGCTGGTTTATGCTGGTCATAAACTTGAGCTAGATTCTTAGGACCAGCTCATTACCAGCATAAACCAGTTTATGACCAGCACTTGACCATCTTAAACCAGCTCATTACCAGCATAAACCAGTTTATGACCAGCTTTAACCAGTTTATGACCGGCATAAACCATCTTAAGACCAGCACTTGTCCATCTTAAACCAGTTTATGACCAGCATAAACCATTTTAAGACCAGCACTTGACCATCTTAAACCAGTTTATGACTAGCTAAGGACCAGCATAAACCATTTTATGACCAGCACTTGACCAGATTAAACCAGTTTATGACCAGCTAAGGACCAGCATAAACCTGTTTATGACCAGCATTTGACCAGTTTAAACCAGTTTATGACTAGCTAAGGACCAGCATAAACCATCTTAAGACCAGCGCTTGACCATCTTAAATCAGTTTATGACTAGCTAAGGACCAGCATAAACCATTTTATGACCAGCACTTGACCAGATTAAACCAGTTTATGACCAGCTAAAGACCAGCATAAACCTGTTTATGACCAGCACTTGACCAGTTTAAACCAGCTTATGACCAGCTAAGGACCATCATAAACCAGTTTATGACCAGCACTTGACCAGTTTAAACGGGTTTATGTCCAGCTAAGGACCAGAATAAACCAGTTTATGACCAGTACTTGACTATCTTAATCCAGTTTATGACCAGCACTTGACTATCTTAAACCAGTTTATGACCAGCTAAGGACCATCTTAAACCAGTTTAAAACCAGCAGTTGTTCATCTTAAACCAGTTTATGACCAGCTAAGGACCAGAATAAACCAGTTAAGACCAGCACTTGTCCATCTTAAACCAGTTTATGACCAGCACTTGACCAGTTTAAACCAGTTTATGACCAGCTAAGGACCAGAATAAACCAGTTTAAGATCAGCTAAGGACCAGCATAAACCAGTTTATGACCAGCTAAGGACCAGCATAAACCAGTTTATGACCAGCTAAGGACCATAATAAACCAGTTTATGACCAGCTAAGGACCAACATAAATCAGTTTATGACCAGCACTTGACCAGTTTAAACCAGTTAATGACCAGCTAAGGACCAGAAAAAAACAGTTAAAACCAGCTAAGGACCAGCATAAACCAGTTAATGACCAGCTAAGTACCAGAAAAAAACAGTTTAAGACCAGCTAAGGACCAGTATAAACCAGTGTATGACCAGCTAAGGACCAGCATAAACCAGTTTATGACAAGCTAAGGACCAGAATAAACCATTTTAAAACCATCTTAAACCAGCTAAGGACTAGCTAAGGACCATCTTAAACCAGTTTAAAACCAGCAGTTGTTCATCTTAAACCAGTTTATGACCAGCTAAGGACCAGAATAAACCAGTTAAGACCAGCACTTGTCCATCTTAAACCAGTTTATGACCAGCACTTGACCAGTTTAAACCAGTTTATGACCAGCTAAGGACCAGAATAAACCAGTTTAAGATCAGCTAAGGACCAGCATAAACCAGTTTATGACCAGCTAAGGACCAGCATAAACCAGTTTATGACCAGCTAAGGACCATAATAAACCAGTTTATGACCAGCTAAGGACCAACATAAATCAGTTTATGACCAGCACTTGACCAGTTTAAACCAGTTAATGACCAGCTAAGGACCAGAAAAAAACAGTTAAAACCAGCTAAGGACCAGCATAAACCAGTTAATGACCAGCTAAGTACCAGAAAAAAACTGTTTAAGACCAGCTAAGGACCAGTATAAACCAGTGTATGACCAGCTAAGGACCAGCATAAACCAGTTTATGACAAGCTAAGGACCAGAATAAACCATTTTAAAACCATCTTAAACCAGCTAAGGACTAGCATAAACCAGTTTATGACCAGCACTTGACCATTTTTAACCAGTTTATGACCAGTTAAGGACCAGAATAAACCAGTTTATGACCAGCACTTGACCAGTTTAAACCAGTTTATGACTAGTTAAGGACCATAATAAACCAGTTTATGACCAGCACTTGACCAGTTTAAACCAGTTTATGACCAGCTAAGGACCAGAATAAACCAGTTTAAGTCCAGCATAAACCAGTTTATGACCAGCTAAGGACCAGCATAAACCAGTTTATGACCAGCTAAGGACCAGACTAAACCAGTTTATGACCAGCTAAGGACCAACATAAATCAGTTTATGACCAGCACTTGACCAGTTTAAACCAGTTTATGACCAGCACTTGACCAGTTTGTGACCAGCTAAGGACCAGAATAAAGCAGCTCAAACCAGCTGCCATGCTTCAAAACATACCTAACCAGCATATTCTGTTTTTTTCAACAGGGGTTTCTTCCCTAATGAGATGTACATCCAAATGTAGGGCGGGACTTGATGTTGTCCATGTGGAATTGATTGGATGGTTGTGGTTTGCTTTAAGGCACAATATGTAATTTTCCCTGCTAGAGGTCGCTTATTCAAAACAAAGACGTAGCTTGATTACACCTTGATTTCAGCGGTAGAAAAGAATCCAACTGGACTCGGGCAGAAATGAGTGAAGCATATCTCGAGACGAGAGCTGTTAGAAAAATCCCATTTATTAGCAAAAGCAAAAATCTATTAGCGGTTACATTTAGAACAGAAGATATTTAGATGCATTGTACAGGTCATAATTATTGTGATATATACAGTACATCGTTTCAGATAGTGGTCATCATTATAAATGAGATATTACTGTTACAGTTACCATATAGATCACCATCCATTGTTAAGTGGTAACTTTTAGTAGGCTAAGGCCTGATGTCACAGACAGGGCTTAGATTGTTCCAGGATATTTAAAGGTGCAGTGTGTGAATTTTAGCGACATCTAGCGGTGAGGTTGTGAATTGCAATCACCCTCCGCTCACCCCTCCCTTTTTAAGCACATAGAGAAGCTACGGTGGCAGACACAGGACAAAAATGCCGTTTGTGATAGCAGAGAGTGACTAGCGCTCTTGTAGAGAAGTTTGTCCGTTTAGGGCCACTGTAGAAACATGACGCCACAAAATGGCAGCTTCACTGTAAGGGGACCCGCAGTGTGTGTAGATAGAAAGGTAATTAAACATAACGGTTCATTATGTAAGGTCTTTATACACCAGTGAAAACACAGTTATGCATATTATATTGCATTTCTGTTAATAGATCCTCATAAATACTACACACTGCACCTAAGTAGCTTTTATATGTGTGCATCTTGAGACAAAACAATGGCCTTGTCTGTGACACCGGGGGTAAGAGTTTTTTTAATGGTAATATTAGCTAAGAAAGCCTCATACTTCATAATTTATTGGTAAAAACAACAAGCGGGTTTAGCTTCAGCTAATGAATGCCTTTGTGCTAGTATTTCCACATCCACACATCACAAACACTATGATTTACAACGGACAAGGTGTCATTTACAGCAGTCAAAACAAGGTGCATACACTCGTCTTAAGATTTTAGGGAATCATTTAACATCATTCACTTCACATTATGTCGGGTAAACATCAGTGTAGATTCACAGATTGATCATACATACAAAGACAACATCAACACTCACTTGACTGGGCTTTCAACCAGTTGCGACCGAAACCCTGAAGCCCTGCTCTCTCGTTCTGGTTGATTCATGTGTGCCTGTTGAAGGTTTCTGGGCTGATTCAAGAATCGAAAACCACTTCCTGTTGTGTTCTCGTTGCATACAGGCTGTAAAACCACGTGCCTACTACAATGAAACAAGGCTATTTCCTTCAGGGTGCATAATGAATCATTTGACCCTTTAAACAAATTAACTTGTGTTTTGTGACTCAGTTATGAGTTGAATTTAAGGTGAAAACATCCTGTAATGAACAGAACCATAGAGGAAAAATAGAAAATAAAATCTTTTATGACCTAAACATGTCAGTGGTGTTAATAAATATCAGATGTACAACTTTAAGACCCCCTACTGTCTCTTACCTATACACACATGAGACTGAACTCAATGACCTGTTGACCTCTAGTCGCTGTACAGAATGAAGCCAGCGAAAGTGCTGTACTTGTTGCTGTTCCCGCCGTGTGCCTTCCCACCGTCCAGCTTGATGAAGATCTCGTCCCCGGGGTCGAGGTGTAGGATGACGGTGTTTGAGGCGTAGTCGTAACTCTGATCCTGATCCTGGGCGATGGCACTGGCTCTCACCTGAGAGAGAGAGAGAGAGAGAGAGAGAAATAGAGAGAGAGAGAGAGAGAGAGAGAGAGAGAGAGAGGGAGGGAGAGGGAGAGGGAGAGAGGGAGGGAGGGAGGGAGGGAGGGAGGGAGGGAGGGAGGGAGAGATAGATAGATAGATAGAGAGAGGGAGAGGGAGAGAGAGAGAGAGGGAGAGAGAGAGAGAGAGGGAGGGAGGGAGGGAGGGAGGGGGAGAGAGAGAGATAGATAGATAGATAGATAGATAGAGAGAGAGAGAGAGAGAGAGAGAGAGAGAGAGAGAGAGAGAGAGAGAGGGAGGGAGGGAGGGAGGGAGGAGAGAGAGAGAGATAGATAGATAGATAGATAGATAGATAGATAGATAGATAGAGAGAGAGAGAGAGAGAGAGAGAGAGAGAGAGAGAGAGAGAGAGAGAGAGAGAGAGAGAGAGAGAGAGAGAGAGAGAGAGAGAGAGAGAGAGAGAGAGAGAGAGAGAGGGAGAGAGGGAGAGAGGGAGAGCGTGAGAGAGTATTTCACTAGCAGCAAAATACAAGAGTCGACCAAACAGTGATGCGGCCATTTACTCGCACACACACACACACACTCTGAACTCACACAAACTCTTATACACACACATATGCAAACACACACACACACACACCACTTACAGTACATACGCTATTTTCCCCCACCCCCTGTTTTTTCCACACTTGTTCAATACTTCTACTTTGTTCATTTTTATTTATTTATTTATTTATTTATATATACACGCTCATATAAATGCTTTGGCAATACAATGTACAATTTGTCATGCCAATAAAGCTCTTTTGAATTGAATTGAAAGAGAGTGAGAGAGAGAGAGAGAGAGAGAGAGAGAGAGAGAGAGAGAGAGAGAGAGATTTCAAATAAATGCTGTTCTTTTGAACTTTCCATTTCCACAAAAAAATGAAGCATCACAACTGTTTTCGACATTGATTGTAATCATAAATGTTTCTTGAGCATCAAATCTGCATATTAGAATGATTTCTGAAGGATCATGTGACACTGAAGACTGGAGTAATGAATTTTTCACAATTACTGTTTTTTCTGTTTCTTTGATAAAACAAATGCAGTCTTGGTGACCAGAAGAGACTTCTTTCAAAAGAAATCTTGCTGACCCCAAACTTTTGAATGATAGTATATCTAATAAAAAGAAAAAGCAAGACAGTCATGTGTGTTTTGAGTGATATGAGGGTGAGTAAAAACATTCATTTTTGGGTGAAGTGTTTCTGTAAAACATTTCTTGAGGTGAGACTGATGGGATTGAAACACAATTTAGTTTTTTTCCTGTTTATGTAATCATCACATCACATTTGATGGCATATTGTCTGACTCTCAAACTACCGGCTGCGGTTGTTTCCGGCAGATTAAATTTAGCTCACTGGTTTTTTTTTATGAATCTGTTTCAAATAGCTTGATCTGTGCTTCTCCTAAAGCAGACCTTTTAAAAATGTAAATGATGTAAATCCGATCAGAACTAAAGCTGGAGGCAAACACGCATTGGATGTTCCTCGCTTAATTTAAATACTTAAATCCTACAATGGAAATGTGGTGTCAAGCCTTTTTAAACATGCACCGTATTCTTCCTTTATAGAGGATTTCAAAAATTACGATAAAACACAATTCAAATACATAACGTGAAAACTACATTTGCATTTTTTTTTTAAAATACGGCAAAACAAATTTATGGAATTGGTTATCTGGGGGAATTCATTCTCAGCAGGAAATGTCTGCAGTAGTTAATATACTACACCAAATGTCAAAATTTGATTGATTGACAGGTGGGCGGGGCTTCCGGTATAGGGGGCGGGACTTCCGGTGTAGGCGGGACTTCCGGTGTAGGCGGGGCTTCCGGTGTGGGCGGGACTTCCGGTGTAGGCGGGACTTCCGGTGTAGGCGGGACTTCCTGTATAGGCGGGACTTCCTGTATAGGCGGGACTTCCTGTATAGGCGGGACTTCCTGTATAGGCGGGACTTCCTGTTTAATAAATCATGTGATTGACATTAGGTTTTTGACAGTTGGTTTTTGACCTATTGTCATAATAAATCATATGATTGACAGTTGGTTTTGATGGTTTTTTGACATTAGGTTTTTGACCTATTGTCATAATAAATCATATGATTGACAGTTGGTTTTGATGGTTTTTTGACAGTTGGTTTTTGACCTATTGTCATAATAAATCATATGATTGACAGTTGGTTTTGATGGTTTTTTGACATTAGGTTTTTTGTTTTGACAGTTGGTTTTTTGTTTTTGAATGCGGTATAATAAATCATGTTATTGACAGAAGGTTTTATCTTTTGAAGTCGCTGTTATCAGAAAATTCCCCGCGCATCCCAGAGCAGCGTATATGAATGGACCAGTGTTGTGAAGTCCGTCTCCCCCAAACATCTGTTCTTTTAAAACAATATAAGCCTTACAAATGCAATCAGTTAAATGTTTAAACAATGAAATAAAAAAATCAGCTTACATGTACAATCAGTGACATGTTTATTAAAGAGTTAAAGAAAAAATAAAACAGGTTATGGATGTATAAAACAAAAAATCATCTCACGGCCCTCTGCCTTCTTTTCAAGAAACTACTAGCGTTCACCTTGAGCGCGTCTCTCAAAAACAGGGAGGCGCGCATCTATGTGTGTGTGTGTGTATGTGTGTGTGTGTGTGACAGGTGAATAAGCATACTGCTTTAGATCTCTCCTAATTTATTACCCAATTATAATCTTTTAGCAGTAGTACATCCGTAGGGAGTCGTCCTGATTGTGACAGTCTCAAGTGAAAAGCATTCAGTACCCCCCAAAAGGTCATGGTCGTCGTGAGATAAGCCCCCAAAATGCGTAGTGCAATGGCGCCATCTATTGGACACAAGTGTGTTTTTCTCCATTTTTTTTTTTACCACATTATATATATATATATATGTGTGAGGTGAGGGGAACTGCATTATAATACTGAACTTTTAGACCACAGCATCTCATCATCTCCCCCCTCATCAAAAATGCAGAACGGTGAGTATTTTTTCTCTATATTTGATGCTATAATGTTATACAATGATGCTTTAAACATGCAATGTGCTATTGATGTGATTTATCAACTATAACTAACATTAGCATTGAGTTAATGATGTTTTAAACATTCATGCATGGGTACAGTGTTTTAATCATTGAGTCATCTTTGGTCTATCAGCTATAACTAAAATCGGTGTCTTAAACACAGCATGTTACTGTTACTGTTACGGGTACTCTCCGGCACCACCCGGTGTCCCGGAGTTAAAACTACATCCAGTTATGACATAATGGTATGCTCTCCGGCGCCGCCCGGTGTCCCGGAGTTAAAACTACATCCAGTTATGGTGTAATTGCACCCCTAGAGCACCGGGGTGAAATAACATTTAGAAAATTAATGATTTTTTTTTTTCAGCATCTGTCATCAGACATGCATATAAAGCGACTCACAAATGTTTCCATTCATAACAGGATTTTTGCCTCACAGGTTCGAATGTTGAAAGTGACGCTCACGATAGCAATGATGCATGTGAGGACTGCTCTTTTATAAATAAAAAATAAATAAATAAAAAAATTAAATAAATAAAAATAAATAAATAAATAAAAATAAATAAATAAATAAAAATAAATAATAAAAAATTAATAAATAATAAAAAAATAAAAAAATAAAATTGTCTCTTTTTTTTTTTTTTTTCATTCACAGTGACCCCTCAGCTGGTTGAAGCAGACAGCGCGTCTGATGGTAAGACAAGACCCATCGCCGACATCATGTTTTTTTTTTTTTTCTTAACATTTATGAAAAATTTATTTATTTATTTATTTTAGATTTCATTCAGTTTATCACGCAACCCGGCTTCCCACTGACTGACACCGCTCAACAGAATAATGATGACGTGCCTGACCCCACGCCGACGCACGCTGTGGATCAAATAGTTCCTGCCGGCTCTGCTTTAGACCAGGTCGCTGGACCCAGCGGTGAACCTTTGAGAAAGAAGGGGTAGAAAAACCGATCGTCCTACCTCACCGACCTGTCCTGAGAGAAAAACGTTTTGTTTTATCCCGTCAATCAGTCCTGAAAACAGTCCTGACAGGAAAACTTTCTGTCCGACGCCGCCGAGCGGTCCTGCGCCGAGTCTTGACAGCGTATTTCTTTATGGTGAGACTATCTACATTATTATTTTCATTTAAACACAAATTGAATCATACCATAACAATTTTTGTGTTATATTTCTACACAGCAGGGTCGGGCTATAGCCCCGACCACATGACTAGCTGGCATACACCTCGACGCATCACTTGGACAAGTACGAAAGCGATCCAAACTCCGTTGGAAGAAGAAGACATCGAAGTTGAAGAAGTGTCAGCAGAGCATCGCCCGGCTGACGAGCCACTCGCCGATACTAATTTAATAGAGGCATTATGTCAAGAGTTTCGCGACACCCAGGTTTATTATTCTCATCATCATAGATGGAACGTTGCAGTTAATTCAATATAGATTTATTCCATTAAACTTTTGTATTGCATGTATTGATTTTTATATTCCAGATACTCTGTAATTTTGTTGTATGCATGCATGCATGTTTTTTTACATCTATCATGTATTGATTTTTTTATATTACATATACTCTGTTATTTTTTATTTTTTTTTTCTTCATCTATCATGTATTGATTTATTCCATATACTCTTTATGATTTTGTAATATTTCATGTTTTGGTCTGAAATCTAAAATGGATGGGTCAAAAAGCTTTTGCTCAGACGACGACGCAGAACTGTCACCGGACGAAATTGAAATGCTAAGTCGGCTTCCGGATTCTTTAGAACAGTATTTGTTTAATCTAGAATCTTCGCAATCCCCCTCTAATTTGGATCTTTTTGAATTAGCCGTAAATTCAAATATTAATTTGTACGATCACGTGCTAAGCGTAGACAACAATCATGTTGTACAATACGGTGGTGTTTTAAATAATCAACCCCCTGCATGTACCGACAGCGATCCTGACTGCGACGACACAGAGCCCCCTGACGCTGATGATACTCCACAGCCATCTACCAGCAGCAGCACGAGCCCCACATCAGGTAATATTGACGCTTTACGCGAGACTGACCCTAACAGACAGAGTCGATTAAGCCGTACGGAAATTGATACGCTGATCCGAGAAGGCGGGTTCGTTAACGGATATCACGTTTTACCACGACCACGCTTCAACAGTGTGTCGTTGAGAAGGAGCATGAATCTGAGAGAGATTAACTCTACAGATTTGGCCTCTTATCACACTTCATTACATCGCATGCTGAGCGAGATCGTCACCTTCGCTAGAGAAATCGGCCACGATGCACCCGTAATCAATATGACCATGTCGGCACCCACTCTACAAACACCCATCAGCGGTGTTCTCGCCCCCGGTAATGATTATGATGTGAATTCGCTTATGGATCAATTTGAAAGAGTTTTACAGAGCAACCAGCTGTTATTATCAGACGACGCCGTCGAGATCGACGCTACCGTAGCCATGAACAGACAAGGAGGCGGTCGACGACGTAAACTTACAGATCTGGCCGTTGATCAGGTAATCAAAAGAAAAAAGACGAATTTGTTCTGCCCCATAAATTTGTCAAATCAATTGTGCTTCTCTATTTGTCTCGCTCGCTTTCTTAACCCCCAGCTACCCGAGAGCGAGTTAGAAAAACTGGCTGCAGTCATCCAAAACAGCGTCGGCTTCTCAATTCAAGACCGAATCGCTCTTAGCGACATAGCTTCGTTTGAACGAGCGCTAGGCATTAAAATCGTTGTATTTCACAGATCGAATGCCATGGTCTTAGAAACGTACAAAAATTCTGACGAACCCCACCCCAAAACGGTGTTCCTCTATCTACATGATAATCACTATTATATGATCATGAATCTGACAGGCTTCTTAGGTTCGCCATACGTCTGTCAATTTTGTTACAAAAGTTACAGCAACCTCAGAGACCACCAATGCATGCACGTCTGCAATGTCTGTTTTGACGCCGAATGTCACAGGTCCCCTAAAAGACCCATACATTGTCCCGATTGTTTGCGCTACTGTAAATCGAGCTATTGCTTCGAAATGCATAAAAAGAACCCTCCTCCCGGTCAAGAATCCCCCTCCTGTGATATTATCAAATACTGCAAACTATGCGGGCTGCGTTACTACGTTAAAGCGGGTGACAAGAAAGCAAAACACATATGCCCGACGGACAAATGCGTCCACTGTCGAGAACATCTGACGGAACACGGGACGCATCAATGTTTCATACAGCCCCTAGAGCCTAAGGAGCCATGCGAGAAATATATTTTCTACGATTTTGAAACGCGTTACGAAAACGGGCGCCACGTGGCTAATTTTGTTTGCGCCATCACTTTCAAAGGGAAGAAATTTACGGCGCACGGTACCGACTGCATCGCTAAGCTAATCAACCGCTTCAGAAAACCCCGATATATTGGCTACTGCTTCATAGCTCATTACGCCTCCAGATTCGACTCCTTTCTGATTCTCGAGTATTTTTGCAAAGCCGGGATTGCGATTGAGGTCATAATGCAAGGCTGTAAATTAATTTACATGTACGACGAATCGTTTGGCCAGCGTTACATCGATAGCTACTCATTTTTTCCAATGGCCCTTGCCAAAATGCCCGCGGCGTTAGACTTGACGATGACTGAAAAAGGCTACTTCCCCCATCTTTTCAACAGGGTGGAAAACGAGAACTATGTTGGACCATACCCCGACAAAAAGTTCTACAACTACGATAACATGTCGGATAAAGACCGTGAAAAGTTTGATGCATGGTACAGCACGGTTGAGGGGGAGCAGTTTGACTTCAGGCAGGAACTGTACGCGTACGGGGTTAACGACGTCGTCTTATTACGCGAAGGCTGTATGAAATACCGTCAGGCGTTCCTAGAATGCACCGAAATTGACCCTTTTGGGTTCACGACGCTCCCCGGCTGTTCGATGGGGGTCTTCAAAACCCATTATCTCGGCAGAAACACCCTCGCTCTCACGCACAACAAAGCGTACATCCATCAGAATAAGTCCTACTCAAGTGGCTCGATCGAATGGCTCGAGTATGTCAAAAAGACTCGAAACGTGGATGTTCACCACGCCGTAAACCACGGCGAAGTATCGATCGGTAAGTACTTTTTAGATGGCGTCTACCAGCAAGACGGTGTGCAGCACGGCTTAGAATACGCGGGGTGCATCTTCCACGGTCACTGCTGCCGCTTTGCACCCCATGAGTCACACCCCTTGTCGGGGGTACCCTATGGGGTTCTCAGGAGACAGTTTGACGATAAGATCGAAATTCTGCAGAACGCGTACGGTTTACAAGTCGAGGTTCTTTGGGAATGTGAATGGACCAAAATGAAAAAGACCGATCCCTCTGTGATAGAATTTATGGCCGGTTATTCAGCCCCGGAGAGACTGAACCCAAGAGAAACCTTGTATGGTGGGCGCACGAACGCTTATAAACTCTATCACAAAGTGAGCGGAGATGAGAAAATAAGGTATCTCGATTTCACCAGCCTCTACCCCTTCTGCCAGGCTAGGAAAAGCTACCCGATCGAACACCCCCAAATCATTTTCAAAGATTTTGAACCGATTGAAAATTATTACGGACTCATCAAAGCGACCGTGTACCCTCCCCGCAAATTACTGCATCCGGTTCTCCCTTACAGATGTCAAGGAAAACTCATGTTTCCGTTATGCAGAACCTGCGCTCACAATCAAAACCAGACCACGAGCTGTACCCACACGGATGAGGAAAGATCACTCTCCGGGTCCTGGGTATCCATCGAGCTTTTAAAAGCCATCGAGAAGGGTTATGTGGTAGCCAAGATTGACGAGGTTTGGCATTTTCCACAACGGTCAGACACGTTGTTTGTCGAATACGTCAAAACATTTTTGCGTTTGAAACAACAAGCGTCGGGGTACCCGTCGAATGTCGTCACGGACGCTGAGAAAGAAACTTACATTCGCGAGTATTTTGAAAAAGAGGGGGTTCAACTCGACCCCGAAAAGATCAAGCACAACCCCGCGCAGAGAGCTATCTCAAAGCTATGTCTGAATTCGCTTTGGGGGCGGTTCTCTTTAAAACCAAATTTACCTCAAACGACTCTGGTGAACGACCCCGAAGATTTCACCAGAATCGTCTTCGGTAATACCGACACCTTGTCGTATTTCTCATTCGTCTCAGACAACGTGGCTCTCGTCCAGCATAAACCCCACAAAGAGGATGTTTGTAAGGCTCGCGACGTCAACGTGTTTATAGGGGCGTTCACTACGGCCCACGCCCGACTGGAATTGTACGAGTTGATGGACAGACTCAGCAGTCGTATACTTTACTCTGATACAGACTCCGTCGTGTTCGTGTCTAGGGACGGTGACTGGGAGCCGCCTCTGGGTGATTATTTGGGCGAGCTGACGAACGAAATAGACGATGGGGATTTTATCACAGAGTTTTGCTCTAGCGGCCCTAAATCGTATGGCTTTCGCACCGCTAAAGGCAAAGTATGCATGAAAGCTAAGGGGATAACGCTGAATGCTAAAAATTCCCAAGCCATCCGCCTGGATACCCTGATTGGTCTGGTTGATAGTTATGTGACGTCGTATGATAGTACCGAATACATCCTGGCTCACACGGAAAACATTGTGAGGGATAAAAAGACTCTCACATTGCACAACAAATCAGTCGTTAAAAGGTTTAAGGTGGTGTATAATAAACGCAGACTTTTGCCCGATTTCACCACGCTTCCTTATGGCTACTGATCAGATGATGCACAGAGGATCAATGGATGCTTCCGATTTTGATTTCAGACTTCAACATCCATTTGGTTGTGTTATCTCAGGGCCTTCCAATTCTGGAAAGTCTTATTTTGTGAAACTTTTGTTGGAAAAAGGTTTGAATTTAATTTCCAAGAAAATTGAGAACATTGTCTGGTTGTATGATTGTTGGCAGCCTTTGTACGACGATGTACTTAAATTGTATGACATTAAATTTGTGCAAGGAATACCAGAGAGTCTGAATGATGATGATTTGTTACCTGTCACTAAAACAAATCTTCTCATCGTGGATGATTTGATGCAGCAAGCTAGCGCCAATTTGGAGCTTCAAAGGGTTTTTACGCAGTACGTACACCACCGTAATCTCAGCGCTATTTATATAGTGCAAAATTTATTTGTACAGGGTAAATCCAGCCGAACCATCAGCTTAAACGCCAATTATATGATCCTGTTTAAAAATCCTCGGGACGTCAATCAAGTAGCGATGCTGGGACGCCAAATGTACCCCGGAAACACAAAATACTTTATGGAGTGCTACCACGATGCGGTCAACCAGCCTTTCGGCTACATAATGATAGACTATAAAGCAAAAACCCCCGAGCAGTACCGTCTCAGAACAGGATTGCTTTCCGACCGTCAAGTGGTTTACATCCCGAAAAAAAGAAGAAGAACGTGATCAAATCACCATGTCCGCCAGACTTTGTAAACATCTGCCGGTGTTAAAAATGCTACATAAAGCATCTCCTAAACAAAGGCGTCTTATTCTACAATCGGCGTCCGACGAATTCATTTTATCGTTGTGTGAAGTGGCGCTCAACATCCTCTACGGGACGATTCCGGTCAATCCACAACAGTACCGAAAACTGAGAAAGAGAAAAGCCGAAATTAAATTTGTAGCCAATAAAAAAATCGGCATAGCGGCAAAGAAACGAGTCTTCAACCAGAAGGGTGGATTCCTTTTACCGCTCCTGAGCGTCGCCGTACCCTTTCTTTCGAGCTTGATCGCAAACAGATAGGATGGAGTACGCCGAGAAGATGTATTTAGTCCCGCAACATCAACTGGATAAGGTGAGAACCGAAAATGTTCGCGAGAATATTCGACAGAGCGTGGAAAACGATTTGGACGGCGTGTCTGCTTCAACCAGCTGAGGGGTCACTGTGAATGAAAAAAAAAAAAAAAAAGAGACAATTTTATTTTTTTATTTTTTTATTATTTATTAATTTTTTATTATTTATTTTTATTTATTTATTTATTTTTATTTATTTATTTATTTTTATTTATTTAATTTTTTTATTTATTTATTTTTTATTTATAAAAGAGCAGTCCTCACATGCATCATTGCTATCGTGAGCGTCACTTTCAACATTCGAACCTGTGAGGCAAAAATCCTGTTATGAATGGAAACATTTGTGAGTCGCTTTATATGCATGTCTGATGACAGATGCTGAAAAAAAAAAATCATTAATTTTCTAAATGTTATTTCACCCCGGTGCTCTAGGGGTGCAATTACACCATAACTGGATGTAGTTTTAACTCCGGGACACCGGGCGGCGCCGGAGAGCATACCATTATGTCATAACTGGATGTAGTTTTAACTCCGGGACACCGGGTGGTGCCGGAGAGTACCCGTAACAGTAACAGTAACATGCTGTGTTTAAGACACCGATTTTAGTTATAGCTGATAGACCAAAGATGACTCAATGATTAAAACACTGTACCCATGCATGAATGTTTAAAACATCATTAACTCAATGCTAATGTTAGTTATAGTTGATAAATCACATCAATAGCACATTGCATGTTTAAAGCATCATTGTATAACATTATAGCATCAAATATAGAGAAAAAATACTCACCGTTCTGCATTTTTGATGAGGGGGGAGATGATGAGATGCTGTGGTCTAAAAGTTCAGTATTATAATGCAGTTCCCCTCACCTCACACATATATATATATATATATAATGTGGTAAAAAAAAAAATGGAGAAAAACACACTTGTGTCCAATAGATGGCGCCATTGCACTACGCATTTTGGGGGCTTATCTCACGACGACCATGACCTTTTGGGGGGTACTGAATGCTTTTCACTTGAGACTGTCACAATCAGGACGACTCCCTACGGATGTACTACTGCTAAAAGATTATAATTGGGTAATAAATTAGGAGAGATCTAAAGCAGTATGCTTATTCACCTGTCACACACACACACACATACACACACACACACATAGATGCGCGCCTCCCTGTTTTTGAGAGACGCGCTCAAGGTGAACGCTAGTAGTTTCTTGAAAAGAAGGCAGAGGGCCGTGAGATGATTTTTTGTTTTATACATCCATAACCTGTTTTATTTTTTCTTTAACTCTTTAATAAACATGTCACTGATTGTACATGTAAGCTGATTTTTTTATTTCATTGTTTAAACATTTAACTGATTGCATTTGTAAGGCTTATATTGTTTTAAAAGAACAGATGTTTGGGGGAGACGGACTTCACAACACTGGCCCATTCATATACGCTGCTCTGGGATGCGCGGGGAATTTTCTGATAACAGCGACTTCAAAAGATAAAACCTTCTGTCAATAACATGATTTATTATACCGCATTCAAAAACAAAAAACCAACTGTCAAAACAAAAAACCTAATGTCAAAAAACCATCAAAACCAACTGTCAATCATATGATTTATTATGACAATAGGTCAAAAACCAACTGTCAAAAAACCATCAAAACCAACTGTCAATCATATGATTTATTATGACAATAGGTCAAAAACCTAATGTCAAAAAACCATCAAAACCAACTGTCAATCATATGATTTATTATGACAATAGGTCAAAAACCAACTGTCAAAAACCTAATGTCAATCACATGATTTATTAAACAGGAAGTCCCGCCTATACAGGAAGTCCCGCCTATACAGGAAGTCCCGCCTATACAGGAAGTCCCGCCTATACAGGAAGTCCCGCCTACACCGGAAGTCCCGCCTACACCGGAAGTCCCGCCCACACCGGAAGCCCCGCCTACACCGGAAGTCCCGCCTACACCGGAAGTCCCGCCCCCTATACCGGAAGCCCCGCCCACCTGTCAATCAATCAAATTTTGACATTTGGTGTAGTATATTAACTACTGTCTGCTGTTGTTTGCACATGCTTTCTGCGTTGCATTTAGTAAATGGTACAAACACAGCCATACAATTCTTGCTGAATGCCATTTGCATGCTGCAATCTGGCATATTTTACTGAGACTACACAGCATCCCTCCAGCAGATTTCACTCCCAGTGAAAATTATCCCATAATTTACTCGCCCTCAAGCCATCCTAGGTGTACATGACATTCTTCTTTCAGACGAATACAATCGGATTTATATTATAAATGTCCTGGCTCTTCCAAGCTTTATAATGGCAGTGAATGGCAGCCCAAAATTTGAAAGGATTAGTTCAGTTCAAAATGAAAATTTCCTGATATTTTACTCACCCCCCATCTCATCCAAGATGTTCATGTCTTTCTTTCTTCAAAGAAATTTTCAACTGAAAGTTTCAACTCAAAGTTTTTTGAGGAAAACAGGATTTTTCTCCACATCATAGACTTCAGTGGCAACTAGGGCTGCACGTTTTCAAGTTTTTCATTAACCGTTAACCGAGGCCCTTAGCGGTTAATACTCGGTTAACCTAGCCGGATCTCACGAAAAATGCGTATAAATAGTACGAGTGTGCAATGTCGTGGAATGTATATGATACGCACTTTATGGCGTATTACCGTATTTCCTCAAATAAAAGCCTGTATTCAATTAAACGCCGGGCCTCTGAAAGTGGCCGGGGGCGTGGCCAGCACGAACAAATAAAGGCCGGTCTCAAATTAAGGCTGGGGAAAAAATATTTCCTTTCATTTCATGTGCATTCAAGTTCAGTGTAACGTACAGTAGTGTTATGCCGAAGGAGCGAAACCATCGTGACCATCTCCCCCCGCTGTAAGTCTTGCGAGTGCGACGCACAATCCTGGTCTCTTCTATACTTAACCTAAACACTTTGCAGGGATTGCTCTGTAAATTAAATAGAGAATATAACTGATGCATATCTGCTATTTTAAATACTGTAGTCTATGAGAGATGTGACGTGTGTTAGTCTGTGAAAGCTACACAAATGATCTTGACAATCTCTAAGTCTCTCGTCTTTTTACACATCTTATACTCTGCATTTAACTTAAAATATTTTATTTTGTACAAGAAAACAGCATAGGCTTCAAAATAAATTATGTTATTGAAATATTGTAAAGAGGTCATTTGAACTACTCGAACGAACATTTAAAAAACAATATGCAAAATCAAAATGAAATAGCTCCATAACGGATTGAGAAAAGTGCGCGCATTAGTTGGGTTAGAAAATTTAAAAAAAAAAAATAAAGTAGAAAATAATATTTATGTAAAGAGATATATATTAAAATTAAAAGTGCTTAAAGGAACACAACTCTTCTTAAGTGGAAGGAAGCTTTTTTCCCTCACGTGGAATATAGAAAGCACATTAGTTGGGTTGAGTCTATAAAACACGAAAGAACAACAAATATATCACAAAAAACCCTTTCTTTAAAATGAATTTCGTTTTGTATAAATTGTATCTTAATTTGAATCTATGTTTTATCAACCAAATTGCCCGGATTTAATAAATAACAAGCCATTAGCTATAACAGACAATGACATGAGGTGGAGGCGCAGCGCGATCAACGGCTTAAATGAACAACTAGGCTACTAGAAAAGAAAAAAACTTTAGTTAGGGACAGCCCTTACTATTTATTTCAGATAGGCCTATATTTTGTCCAGCATGTCACAAAGGGAGTTCTGGGTTGAGCGGCGGTGCTGAGCAGAATGAGCTTCAGAAATGAGTGGATCTCCAGAAAGGTGCTCTCACTCTGGAGGAAATATTACCGCTCTTTCAACGCACATACCGCAGAAGTCACAATTTGACCTCATGTATGTTTTAAAAACACAATTCAACTTATAAATAATACTTTTTAATGGGCCACTTAAAATGTTTATTACAAATAAATTAGTAATTCTAAAAATGAACAAAAATTTGCATTGCATTTGCAATCCTTTGAAACCACCCCACTTCCCGCGCCCCTAATGATATCTGTCCTCTGGAGCGCTATCGCTTTCATTTAAAACGGTTTATTTAAAACAATTATTTTTTCAAATAGATGGAATTCGAAATACAGGCCTGCCCCTAATAAAAGCCTGCTTCAAATAAAACCCGGTGACCTTCTGCAGTTCAGGCAAATAAAGGCCCCGGCTTTTATTTGAGGAAATACGGTATACATACGAACCCCCCACCCCACTACCCTAAACCTACCCAAGAGAGCGTGTCATATATACGCCATAAAGTGCGTATCATATGCACGCCAAAATGAGTTTTGGCGTATACATTCCACGACATTGTGTGATCGGGGGGTTATTATTTTTAGTTTATTAAGTTGACGACCGCCATCTCCGTAGTGAACGCGCCTATAGAGAGAAATGCACATCATCGATTACATAATCAGAGAGTAGCCTATTTCTTTTCGTTTTAAATTGTTAAAAGACATTTCAAGCTGAATTTTGCACACATAAGTTGAAAGGCATTTGTTTGTGCATGCATGTAAAACATCTGCAACATTTATAAAGTTCACTGATAATTATGCGTGCATTTATGAATTATTATCTAAATTAATAATGAAACAAGGACGAAGCATAAACTGCTTTGTTTGTTTAGAATGGAATGGATCGCATCGCAAATAGATCCGAATGAAGAAACGAACCATAGCCTAGTAGAAAATGTTTTTTCCGTCTATTTGAAAGTTAGGCTAATAAACATGTTGCATTCGGCGGCCTGATTATGTAATTTTTTAAGTTACATAGCCTGCCTCCAGTTTTCTTCAACTTTACTTATTGAGGCGATAGTTGACCGGCATAGCCTATCATCAAAATGTCTGGAAAACGAAATCTCTGCCGGTCACTTTGACCGGCACCCTTTTTTTCTAACTGAAACTCTGGTGTGCGCGCCGCAACCCCGAGATACAGACACACACAAAAAAAGGGTAGTTCATTTTTGCACTGCATTGCAATACTTGCATTTTGCCCCGTCACTCTCAATTTTAAAGTGCTCCCACGCTGTACTTTTCTTTGCCCGCTTCATGTTAGAAAACTCATGACTTCTTCTTGTGGATATTACAAATGTCTGGGAGCGTTCTGGCGGTCTCTAGTGGTGCAAAAATATATTACAACTAAATTCAAAGCACGCCATTGACGCCACTTAACCGAGCAAAATGTTTCACTCGGTTACGCAATTTTTAACGGTTAATCGGTTAATCGGTTAACCATGGACACCCCTAGTGGCAACCAAAATGTTGAAGGTCCAAATCAATGCAGTTTCAGTTTCAGAGGCTCTGCACGATCCCAGACGAGGATCTAGCAAAACCATCGGCCATTTAAAAAAAATTAAGTAAAATGTAATATACTTTTTAACCTAAATTGCTCATCTTTTGCTGCTCTGCGACGTGCCAAGGATTGCGTAATCATGTCGGAAAGGTCACGCTAGACGTAGGCGGAAGTACCGCCCTGTGTTTACAAAGCCCTCGTGCGAAGACTAATACAAACGCCCTTTAGCAAAAAAAAAAGTACAACAACGATGTCGGACGATTTTGAAGTTGGAGATGGAGTGTTTTTTGGTAAAGGGCGTTTTATTAGTCCTCGCACGTTCGCTTGGGGCGGTACTTCCGCCTACGTCTAGCGTGACCTTTCAAACGTGATTACGTAATCCGTGGCAAGCCGCAGGGCAGCACAAGATGAGCAATTTAGGTTAAAAAGTATATACATTTTTTTTTGTTGAAAATGGCAGATGGTTAGGCTAGATAAGACCCTATTTCTCGTCTGGGATCGTGCAGAGTCTCTGAAGCCCTTCCTTTGAAACTGCATTGATTTGGACCGTCAACGTTTTGGTTCCCATTGAAGTCTATGATGTGGAGGAAAATCCTGGAATGTTTTCCTCAAAAAACTTAATTTCTTTTCACCTGAAGAAAGAAAGACATTAACATCTTGGATGAGATGGGGGTGAGTAAAATATCAGGAAATTTTCATTTTGAACTGAACTAATCCTTTAAGCCCAAAAAAGTGCATCCATCCATTATAAAAGTAATCCACACGGCTTTTCTAAGAAAAATATCCATATTTAACACGTTACAGTAAAATATCTAGTTTCCGATGAACCGCCTTCCGTATTCAACTTGTATTCAAAATTAGTAATCAAGTGTACCACCTCTCGCAGTTCGTAGCTTCCGCTGGAAGCTCGACATTTTACTTTATAACATGTTAAATATGGATATTTTTCTTACAAAAACCCATCGATTCGCTTTAGAAGGCCTATATTAATCCCCCAGAGCCGTGTGGGTTACTTTTATAATGGATGGATGCACTTTTTTGGGCTTTAAATTTTGGACTGCCATTATAAAACTTGGAAGAGCCAGGACATATTTTAATATAAATCCGATTGTATTCGTCTGAAAGAAGAATGTCATATACACCTAAGGTGGCTTGAGGGTGAGTAAATAATAAGGCTAGTTTAAAGTTTTGGGTGAACTATCCCTTTAAAAGAGACTGGAAAGGGACCCATATGCTCTGACATATTGAGCTGTTTCTCACTGGGAGATGTAGGTTTGCATTCAGTCTGTCACATTCCCATCACATTCTCCCCTCGCTCCTCATTATTTCCGGCCTCTATAAATAAAACACTCCCATCTCTCCTTCAAAACCAGTCAGTTTGGGCAAACAACTCTTTTAAACTAAAAGAAAAAGAGCTTTAATTGTTTATATGGGAGCCTGAGAGGACAGATGATTTTGTCATTTACTTGTTTGATGGACAGGGACCGAAGTCGCTCAAATATGAGGACATCAGTCAGACGGTGAATTGCTGTCGCTGTGGGCCATCACTCTCTGCGCTCATATGAGTAACACAGCTGACTCAAGCACACAGCATGCGTGGGTGTGTATTATTTATACATGTCTGAGGGTGCCTGTTTATCTGTGTGTTTGAACTGATATCCGTCATGTGTGTTTCCAAGTGTATGACTGACCAAGCACGAGAGAATTACAATTAGAGCCCATAGCCTAGCTAAAGCTAAGAAGCTAAAATATATATTCAAGTCAAGACTTTAGACTTTTCAAAGACTTTTGTCACAAAGACACCCAAGTGTTTCATGTTATTGTTCATAGCAGCAACAATAACATTAGCGATGTTTATTCTCTCATGCACGACGAGTTAGACGCAATCCTGGGTCAACATATTTTTTTGATCCTGGAACAACATTCTTGTATCGAAAATGTAATTCTAACCATATCCCTACTACTAAACCTAACCCTTCCCATAAGTTATCCCTGAAATCAGAGGGAAATACAGATATAGGTGAACAGGCTGTAAACCTAAACTTAACATAAACTGTAAACTTGTCCCTCAAATCTGATTGGTTGATTGAAATGTTCCAGGATCAACAAAGATGTTGGTACAGTAATAGCCTAGAAATCTAGACACACCCTAGCAAGTCTAGCAACTCTCGGTAGACCTGCGAGCTGGAAAAATCAATCTCTGGTCAGGCCAATCACATCGTGTGTAGATGTGTAGAACATAATGACGGCACGTCACGGCAGAGTTGCGGCGGTTACGCATGCTACTCGTAAACAAAGAAGCTGGCGAACGGCGGTCTTTCGAATCGGCTTTGGTCGCGACTCTGGAAGACTTGGAGTTCAGCTTTTCTTCGAGGAAAGAATGGCACTGAAGTCATTCTTAAGAAAGGAAGATGTGTTCTGAGTTTTGCCGACCGGATACGGCGAAAGTTTAATCCATCAACTAGCTCCAATTCACATTGCTCTGATTGGTTGTAGCCCTATCCTATTGCGTGCAGAGGGAATTTGAAAGACAACCGTTTATCCCGCCCCTCGGATTGAGCCCTGTCAATGGTGAGTTCCCAGACCAAACATCTTGATGTGAGTCTGGCTTGGCAGGCTAACAGTAACATGTTGCACTTGGTGAAATCAGGTTCTGCTTCTCGCTATATATATGTCAGCAGGCATGTGTGTGTGTACGTCTCCACTGCTCTAGAATCCAGTGGCGGTGTGCTTTACACCATTGCATTCGGCGCTTTGCATTGCACTTGGTGATGTAAGGCTTGGATGAGCTGCTCGGCCATGGAAACCCATTCCATGAAGCTCTCTACACACTGTTCTTGAGCTCATCTGAAGGCCACATGAAGTTTGGAGGTCTGTAGCTATTGACTCTCCAGAAAGTTGGCGACTTCTGCGCACTGTGCACCTCAGCATGCGCTGACCCCGCTCTGTGATTTTTCGTGCCTGAGTTGCTGTTGTTCCCAATTGCTTCCACTTTATTATAATACCACTAACAGTTGACCGTGGAATATTTAGTAGTGAGAAAATTTCACGAATGGACTTATTGCACAGGTGGCAACCCATTCTTTCACAAATGTTTGTAGACGCATCTGCATGCCTGGCGCTTGATTTTATACACCTTTGGCCATGAAAGAGATTGGAACACCTGAATTCAATGATTTGGAGGGGTGTCCCAATACTTGTGGCTATATGTGTGTGTGTGTGTGTGTAAATGTGAGGACTTTCACAAAGCATATTCTGATGTGTGAGGCATTTTTAAAGTATTAATTTTGTGTGTGTGGACAACTCATACTGAATGTGTGTTTGAGTGGCCGTGGGTGTTTGAGAAGGGCCCTGATTCAGAATGACACACCGAGGGATGCCAGAAGACAAGTTTAGTATATACACACACATGCAGCAGCCGTTCTGACCAGAGGCGAACTCTTGGTTCAGTGAAATGTTTCCTTGTTTACAGTTTACGTTGACCATAGACATGACAGAAATTCATCTCAAACATGAAACTGACCTTTACTGGAAAGCAACCCTAAATGAACTCCCTGTTACATACGGGATATTCTGGTGTATGAATATTCAAATTAAAACCCACTGGAGTGGGATTATTCAGAAATTCGAGGAATTGCACCCCTGTGGCAGTCAGTGTTTCGTCAGTGTTATGTAATTTATGCATTGCATATGCTGCTGGAGAATTATGCACTTTCCTTTCCATTAAAACAGACAGACATTATTGCAATGCAAAACAGACCTATACTTTGGGGACTGACAAAGTTAGCTAAATCTGTAGTCTGTTGTCAATTATAACTAACATTATATAAAACAACTAATGTCTATAATAAATGTCATAATTCATAAAGCTTGGTAAACATGTTACCCCTTTCTTGTTCCTGTAGGTATCACTCATGGACAGATATGGCATGAACAGCACATGCTGGATGTACATAAAACGATTAAAAAGTTCAAATATGTAAACAGAAAAGATAAATAAATATATCTTAAGGACTGAGGGTTATACATAAAGTAGACTGTAAAAAGTGAAAATGTGCTACTGTTACCGTTTCATTAGTGTAACGTTGATGCAGTCATGTACTGTATATAATACTCATTTATATTTTAGATTCCCACAGTGTAGTAAAATATATCGTTATGAATTTTATATGATGAAATATGTCTTTTCATAAACCTCAGTACAGGTGTGTTAGCAGTAAAAATCCCTACCTGTCCGTTTTTCAGTAGATCCGCCCACATACTGGTTCCATCTCCTCCTCTCATGAGGACATTGTATGTGAAGAAGTATGTTCCTGGAACCTTGCACACAAATTTCCCAGTCGATCCATCGTAGTTATTCCCAATGTTTGTAACTACGTCGTCAAACCTCAGAACCTCATAGCCCTCCTGTGGGTTTCGCAGACCTGCATAGAAGGCCACGCGGGGTCCCATGGTATAGACTGCTGTGCCCATTCCGGTAGCGGTTCTTCCACCCAGAGCGAAGATCCCTGTTCGCTCTGTGTGGTTTTTATTTCCTGGTGGCCCCATTGGTCCTGGAGGACCAGGCTCTCCAGGAGGTCCCGGGGGTCCTGGAGGTCCCGGTAGCCCTGGTTTCCCTTGGCGGCCGGGTTTGCCCTGCGGTCCATGGGCGTAGGTGGGCAACGGGGGTCCCATGCTATGATCAGTCAGTGCTTCGGCTTCCAGCTGCGTATTAGTGATAGCCGTTCCTGTACCGATACCGGCCGTAGTCCCAGCTTTTTCCAAAAATGGATCGCAGACCATTCGGCAAGTGCCCAGCATCTCGTACTGACCTTCGTTTTCGCTGCTGCCCGCCAGATGAACCAAAACAGGAATGAGGACCACCAGCACCAAGAGCAGCATGACGGCCACGCCGGCCCCCAGCAGGGTCTTCCGTCCCAGGCTGAAGCGGGAAAGGGGCTGGGCCGCCAGCGCGGAGCTCTCACCGCAAGCCGGAATATTGACCTCTGGGAGTGAGAGGGAACAAGCTCCCTCAGCGCCAGGTGCTCACGGAGATGAGAAGGGAAATGAGAACCACCAGGGATCTCAGATGAGTGTGTATGTCTTTCCTGCTTGAAGAGAGAGAGAGAGAGGGAGAGAGAAAGAGAGAGAGAGAGAGAGTGTGTGTGTGAGAGAGAGAGAGAGAGTGAGTGAGTGCATTCACTGCTTCAGCAGGTGAGTGGAGAGAAGTGTTTGGGCGTTGAGGAAGGAAGTAGGATTGAGAGAGACAGAGAGAAAAGGAGAGAGAGAATGCCCTTCTAGTGTGTTTCTTTGTATGACTCAAAAAGGGCAAGTGGGAGGAGGCTTTCTGCAAATGAAGAAACAGTGGGAGAGCAAGAGAGAATAAGAGAGAAAGAAGTGGTATTTGGGGAAACCCAATGCCAAGGAAATCTCAAAGCCCTTTAAGTGTGTTTTATTGTGCAGTCTTTTGAAATATGATTTGATTTTCCACTTGTTGAACCGCAAGACTCGATAGGAGGGTTTCGACATGGTGGTTAGATAAAGCACTAGAGGAAAGGGAAGATGAGGAAGAGATAGTCTGTTTCTCTGTCTGCGTAATGGTCAAGTAAATATGACAGGATGCATTCTAAGCGTCAGTTAATCGAAAAGGACACCTGCTGAGTGCAAGCAAAAGGATTTTTCCGCTTCTCTCAAAACCGCCCTCAACGCATTTTCTTGGCATTGTTATGTAATTATGTCATTGTTTATTTATGTGCAGTAAACACAGTAATTCTTCCATAGCTCGCTCGGATTATAAGAAAACGCTACGGGCATGCTCATAATTGTCTCATTTCATTAAATAAATGCTAACTCGAATGAGAGTTGATTATAATTTGTTTTCTTGTGCTATGATACCCAGGAAGAGCAAGCTACTGTACATTTTAATATTAATTTTAATATTTAACATTTTAATATTAACCTAAAATCTGTTCATTCTGCAGAAGTTTTGATCCAAAGCTACTGCAAATCAGCATAATTCTGGCTTCCCCACAGCATGTACACTGTGAAACTGGTGAATAAGGGCCCGGACCTCTTCACCCATCATGTACAACTTACTTTGTAAAGCTCATGCACCATGTTTTTGCATCTGTGTCCAATTATCGTTTCATCGCAGGTCTTTGATAGTTCAGTGTGACATGCTCCCTGGCAAACAATTATTTGCCCTTGTGATGAATCTTAGCCTCCAACGAAGTTCTGACAGCGTCAGAAATGATGCGTCAAAATCCTGCTGTGTAGCTGCTCCTGCGACAGTTGTCTAATTAATAAACGATTTGAACAGCAACTGATGACGTGCTCTGTGTGTGAGAGAAAGAAAAATTCAAATTAACATAAAAGGTACAACATCTTGTTAGTTTTCTCTTTAACATAATCATACATACATTTACCTCGAGTTCACTTTGAAAAATGATCGATCCACAAATTCCCTCTTTCGTCCAGACATCAAGACTTCAGTCACTCGACTTCTTTGTTATGCAGGTCAAAACACGACCCAACTGATCGCATAATCAACGCTGTCAATCATTTGTATATCACAGTCTGACATAAAATTTCACTGGCTTTTATGCCGGATCTTTAATTTACATTTATACATTTTGTAGATGTTATCTAAAGCAACATACATTACATTCAACTCATACATTTCGGCCAAGCAAAAATAATAAAGGATAGAAAAACACTGCACCAACCTTAAGCGAAGAGCTCAAGAAGATCTCACAGCCAGCTAAAGCAGGTGGTAGATGGTTTCCTGAGGTTGCTGGGTTATTACTGGCCTTTCTGGCCATTTATATAATGTACGTCAAGTCTGAAAGAAGACCTGCTTGGAAATGCACAGCCTTGGGCTTGCAAGACAAGCGTTGCTTGTTCAGTGGTAGAATGTTCCCGCCATGCAGGACACCTGGGTCTGATTCTCAGCCAACGCAAATGATGTTCCATTACAGCTGCTAGTTCTCTTCCCATCAACACAGACACAGGTCGATTCCTTGAAACGGGCGTTTAATTCTTTGGCTCATCTTTGCGCCGTGAGAACTGTATTCGTAAATGAGCATAGTACAAACAAATTAGAAAATTATACAATAGAGAGTATTGAAGGAAAATAGATACAAATTATGCTTCCAATTCATTAAACAAGCTTGTTATGAAAAGAGGTCCTTGAGTCCTTAGTTTTTGCTCTTTACTGTCTGTTTGACTTGTGAAAACACTCATTTTAAACTTAAATGCAACTTAGCAGAGCTTTGTGAGCGTCTGCTCATCATCAGTCCATCAGGGGCTACACATTATTGCGCCATAAGTTTTTAAAGAGCCATGAATTACATACCTCACATTTTTAAAGCTGTACCTCAAATAGATGAACACATGAAATCATGTCAAAAACATGAAATTATAGATTAATTATAAATGAATTGATTATAAAAAAAAATACTCAGGACTTTACACAACAGCACTTATGGTGAAATCAAAACCAAAAAATGTACACATTAAAAGTCTTTGTAATCATTCATCAAAATGTCATAAAAAAACATAGTGCTTTATTTGCTCCCATAAAACTTATATATATTGCAACGTTTCAATCATACAAGGTCTTCGCCCGGCACCCAACTTGGATATGCACACAATTTTAGAACTTGTTCCTTACTTGAGAAGGGCACTTAAAGGGACAGTTCACCCACAAATGTCCATGTCATTCCAAACCTAACTTTATTTCTTATGTGGAACAGAAAACAAGTTTTACGTTTATAGAATGAAAGTCAGGGTGTGTTCACACTTGTAGTTTGGTTCGCTTGGAAAAACATTTAGTCGTGGTCCGATTAGCGTTCAGATTGCCATTTTTATCACCGAACCAAAATATACCGAACCAAAGGCATAGTGATACGTTCACAACCTGATTGGTTGGCTTTATTGATGTATTGCCTATTTTGTGACAGAACTTTACAAACATCCAAAACAATGCTGTGTGCTGGGATAAATGCTCTTGTTGTGTGTGTGTGTAGCCTACATATGATGTTTTGACCAGCTGAGTCCTCGTGAAGAGCTTATAAAATGTGTAAAGGAGTCAAAGCAGCAGCAGGAATACCTCTGTCACACACACAAATGAAGATCTGCTGAGGAGATGCGGTTCTGACACATGTACTGAACTGAGATGGGTAACATCGTGACTATGATGAGAAAAAAAAACAATATGCGTGAGCATTCTGTCATTTTTAGGGTCGCATCTTCCTGTTTTTGGTTCGTTTACGCACCAGTTTGTTTGGAAGCGGGCCGAGTCCCATCTTTTCAGTGGTCTTGGTCCGTTTCTTTGGTGAGCACCAGGGTTCAGATGGCAGCATTCACACTTATTCAAATGAACTGCACTAACAGAGCAATCACACCAGGGTTCGTTTTAATCCAACCAAACAACCAAAAGTGTGAACACACCCTTAATGTTGTTTTGGACCCCACTGACAAAAAAAAAAAAATGTTATATTCAGATTTATTTACTGCTTCCACCAGTGCAACCCTCTTTTGGCATTAAAAACCCACTGTAAGGATTTATTAAAGACACGGTGTGAAAACTTAAATGAAATAATACACATCTGATGGTCTAAAATCGCTTCAATATTCAAATTGGCAGGCCTTAAAATACATACAAATGACAGAGCTTTGTGAGGACACAAGTGAAATTGATCTGGCTTCAGGAACGCATACGTTTTCAGAGACACGACACAGCTCGGCTCTCTGTCTCACAGAAAAAATTTCATGTGCACTGATCGGAGAAGTTTTCCATAAAGTTGTTCTTGAATAGTGCACAATCGCTTTAATGTTCAAACTGGCAAGCCTTTAAACTCATTTAATTGACAAACTTCACGAGGACGCAAGTGAAAGTGATCTGGCCTCGGGGCTTGCGCGCGCCGTCTGTGTGTGTATCAGCGCATATAAAGAACGGCGATTAACTTGCTTTATAAACTGTGTAAAACATGCAATTACCATAGTCATTCTGAGCATCTATAAACAAAGATAACTGCTCCTGCATCTTTCCGTGTGCCTGCAAACTGCACTTGATGTGACTGACGGGGCGGAGTCACGTGAAAACCGAAATAACCAACATGGGAAAATTACGGCAGTTAGAGGTTTCGATTAGTTTTCGGTTAATCGTCCAGCCCTACTCTCTGCCAACAGAAATCTATTCAAAAGAGGCGCCTCTCGCTGCAAAAACACGTTCTGTGGGATCGGGGCCTTAAAGGTCCCGTTCTTCGTGATCCCATTGTTCAAACTTTAGTTAGTGTGTAATGTTGCTGTTAGAGCATAAATAATACCTGTAAAATTATAAAGCTCAAAGTTCAATGCCAAGCGAGATATTTTATTTAACAGAAGTTCCCTTTCAAAGCCTACAGTGAACGGCCGGCTTGGACTACATCCTGGTACTTCCTTCATTAATTACGTCAGTAGAACAGTAGAACAGACTAACCTCCGCCCACAAGACTACGCAAAAAAAGGGGGCGTGGTCTTGTTGCTGTCCCACGTGGAGAAGAGGAAGTGTCGCGTGGAGAAAAGGAATTGTTGCGTTTGACTGTGTTTGTCGCCATGCCGTCGAGACGCTGTTATTTTCATCCCGGAGTCAAATCACCTTTGTTTGGCTTTCCCAGGGACGCTGTAGAGATCATTAAGCGCATATATCTCCAGTTAAGAGGCGTGACCTTTCCGTGCAAGTTACGTGCGCTAAGCTGCTGTCGAATCACAACACAGGAACCGTGCCACCTGCGCTAAGCTGCGGTCAAATCACAACACAGGAACCGCTGGCACAATCAGAACTCGTTACGCATTTCTGAAGGAGGGACTTCATAGAACAAGGAAGTCATCAGCCGTTTTCAGGACAGTGAAAACAGCGGTATACAGATAAGTAAATTGGGTGAAAAATACTGTGTTTTTTTACACGCGAAACATGAACACATGTTATATTGCACACTGTAAACACAATCAAAGCTTCAAAAAAACACGAAGAACGGGACCTTTAAACCAGATGCGAACTGGTAAGATTGTGTAGGTCATTATGGACATGATCTGGCTGCGTCAGTTTTCTTTAATTTGCGTCAGTAGAACTTTCCACTCCCATCGGCGCTTTTTTGGAATTGCGCTCTCATGCTAATTTATCCTGTTTAGTAAATCTGGCCCATAGTGTCACTGTACGCAACAGTTTAATACCAAAGGTGCATTTTCACACAAACATTGCTTTACTTTTCCATCGTCCCTTGTGGTTTGTGATACTGTCATGGGACAGGATGAAGACAGGGGAGGGCTTGCTGACTATAGCTGTGAGTCACTGAAACAGAGAGAATGTTGATCATTGGCTGCGGGGAACGAAGGCCGTGCGGAGCTCCGAGCGCAGTGACTCAAACTGCAGCCACAGTGCCCTTGACGGAAGGCGTAGTAATGCGACAAGAAGAGAGACTTTTCCAGCCCTCCCTATGTAATTTACTTCCTCCACAGCTCTTCTCCTCCCCATGCCTCCGCCAGCTGACAACAACAAGCCCCTTGAGTCAGTCACAAGCCCCTAGAGAGACGCACGCGTCCTGTTCATCCTTGAGCAAGGGGGGATTTCTTGTTTCTTATTCAATTTTACTTGAAAGCAAACATAATGTACAGATAAACCTCAGGCTGGGCCAGACAGACCGTGATGTAAGCTAGAATGATCTTACGAGCTGTGTTTGAATGCATGTGCTCAGTGTCTGTATGCATGAACATATATGTGTGTTTTCCTGGAGGTCTCTGAGAGCATGAGGAGGAAAGGCAATAGCTGGTAACATTAAACGCACTGAAAAGCGTTAAAAACAGCTGTCCATTCATTTCAGCATCACCTCGCTTGTTGCACAATGCATTCACACAACATAAATTACACTACCAAAAAACTCTATTCTTATTATTGTATTGTATCCCTGCCTTTGAGGAAAACATACTAGAAAATACTGTACAAGACACTGTTGTTTGGAGTGCCAATACTGTCATAAACAGCCCTGGAGGGAAAGGTGAAAACTGAACTTCCACAGTCTATTTCCTACATTCAGTTTGATCAGGTTGCTGTGCTGTGTAACAACATAAAAGCAGCCAAAACATTTTATGTCATTTCCTCTTGAAATGTTTTTTTTTTTCACACAGTCAAACGCTGCATCCGAAAACGTAGGCAGCTGACTTGATTTCAGACAGACATCTGAGGCATTGATAGCGCTTTAATGATCTACAGCAAAAATAGAGCGAGCTTTAAACAAATATTTAATTACTACAGTAGCGATTTATCGCAATGACATCAGAAGTGGAAAGCCAAATATACATTTACACACAAGCAACCGCAACTTTCAGACGCCATCTTTTCTTTTTCTAGCTTAGCTGTCACCAAATGGAACACACAGGATTGTGGGATATCAAAGGCAGCAAAGGATACATATGTGCTGCCTTCAAACGCCTTTTTGTGTTACGCAGCACGTTTGAGCTTCAGTGAGAACCAATGAGGTTAATTCTCGTGTTACGCAGCACGTTTGAGCTTCAGCAAGAACCAATGAGGTTCATTCTCGTGTTACGCAGCACGTTTGAGCTTCAGCAAGAACCAATGAGGTTCATTCTCGTGTTATGCAGCACGTTTGAGCTTCAGCAAGAACCAATGAGGTTCATTCTCATGTTACGCAACACGTTTGAGCTTCAGCAAGAACCAATGAGGTTCATTCTCGTGTTACGCAACACGTTTGAGCTTCAGCAAGAACCAATGAGGTTCATTCTCGTGTTACGCAACACGTTTGAGCTTCAGCAAGAACCAATGAGGTTCATTCTTGTGTTACGCAGCACGTTTGAGCTTCAGCAAGAACCAATGAGGTTCATTCTCGTGTTACGCAGCACGTTTGAGCTTCAGCGAGAACCAATGAGGTTCATTCTCGTGTTACGCAGCACGTTTGAGCTTCAGCAAGAACCAATGAGGTTCATTCTCGTGTTATGCAGCACGTTTGAGCTTCAGCAAGAACCAATGAGGTTCATTCTCATGTTACGCAACACGTTTGAGCTTCAGCAAGAACCAATGAGGTTCATTCTCGTGTTACGCAACACGTTTGAGCTTCAGCAAGAACCAATGAGGTTCATTCTCGTGTTACGCAACACGTTTGAGCTTCAGCAAGAACCAATGAGGTTCATTCTTGTGTTACGCAGCACGTTTGAGCTTCAGCAAGAACCAATGAGGTTCATTCTCGTGTTACGCAGCACGTTTGAGCTTCAGCAAGAACCAATGAGGTTCATTCTCGTGTTACGCAGCACGTTTGAGCTTCAGCAAGAACCAATGAGGTTCATTCTCGTGTTATGCAGCACGTTTGAGCTTCAGCAAGAACCAATGAGGTTCATTCTCATGTTACGCAACACGTTTGAGCTTCAGCAAGAACCAATGAGGTTCATTCTCGTGTTACGCAACACGTTTGAGCTTCAGCAAGAACCAATGAGGTTCATTCTCGTGTTACGCAGCACGTTTGAGCTTCAGCAAGAACCAATGAGGTTCATTCTTGTGTTACGCAGCACGTTTGAGCTTCAGCAAGAACCAATGAGGTTCATTCTCGTGTTACGCAACACGTTTGAGCTTCAGCAAGAACCAATGAGGTTCATTCTCGTGTTACGCAACACGTTTGAGCTTCAGCAAGAACCAATGAGGTTCATTCTCATGTTACGCAGCACGTTTGAGCTTCAGCAAGAACCAATGAGGATCATTCTCGTGTTACGCAGCACGTTTGAGCTTCAGCAAGAACCAATGAGGTTCATTCTCGTGTTACGCAGCACGTTTGAGCTTCAGCAAGAACCAATGAGGTTCATTCTCATGTTAAGCAGCACGTTTGAGCTTCAGCAAGAACCAATGAGGATCATTCTCGTGTTACGCAGCACGTTTGAGCTTCAGCAAGAACCAATGAGGTTCATTCTCGTGTTATGCAGCACGTTTGAGCTTCAGCAAGAACCAATGAGGTTCATTCTCGTGTTACGCAGCACGTTTGAGCTTCAGCAAGAACCAATGAGGTTCATTCTCATTTTTTTCTTATGTGGTGGAAATGGGCTTTCAAAGATATTGTAATAATCTGTAATATTTACCAATAATCAGTATAGTGCCAATACATTTTATTTACGTTTTATAGCTAAAGATATGGAAGGATATCGCGGACAATTTTCAAAAGGAATTGCAAATTGTATTTGCAATTGAGTTTTCAATTTGTGGACGCATAAAATGTGACATAATCCAAACGCAATTGCAAATCACACATTGCCATTTGCATTTTCGTTTACGTGAATGCACAACGTCTGCCAAATTTCAAATGGAAAAGCAAAGTATGTTTGCAATTGCATTTCCAATGTCTTACAAGTTATGACCCTGCCATTTTAGAATAGCAATAGAAAATCACCTATTTGCCATTTCATTTCCTCCGTGTCCTGCCACAACCTGCACAAAATTCAAATAGAATCGCAATCCCCTTTGCACTTGCATTTCCGATGTCTATCACAGTCAACTGTCAATCAGGCTTGAGGGCGGGGTTTATTGGTGTGGTCTGAAAATAGGCCACGCCCTCAAGTGGTGGAAAACAAAGCATTTTTTCATCATTATTCATTCCTATGAAGAAAACAGGGAGAAATATCCAATAAATGTGTCTATTTTGCAACAACAACAAAAAAGTCATACTGTGTAGTTTGTCCTGGAACTAAATATATTTTAGTTATATAAAATATAACTATTTATCACCTGCTAACCAAACAAAAAGAAGCCAAAAAAGATCTGGTTGCAAGATTAGGGATGCTTATATTGACCGTTTAACCGTTTACCAAAAGTAATTTTGACAGATTAATATACAGTTAAACGGTTTAAAATGTATTTTATTATTATTATTATTTTTATTTATTTTTTAGTTTGCTGCATGATAAAAGCTAAATTTGCTAAAGTTCAGATCAATATATAATATATAGGCCTAATCTTTAAAATAGGCCTATCCTTTTATTGAAACTGGTGCAAAGAGACATTTCACCCGCTGGCACTTTCGCTTTTGCCGCAGAGACCCTTGTGATAAATAAATGTGTTGTATTTATGGTAATCCGCGCAGATTTGATAAAAATAAATAATAAAAGAGCGATAAGTCGCGAAAGACAACTGAATTACTGACAGTTGCTCCGAGCGCAATGCGGAACGCGCTAAACGGCCAAATAAACACAGAAATATATCAAAATGCCAAGTCGAGTATTCCCACAGTAGATGTAAGAACTGTGTGCGTTCACACACACAAATTTATAACTCGACCTCACAGTGAAAGCCATGCACAATTAATTCCATATTGCATATTCCACATTTATTGTTTGCTGCTTATGTGCTGGTTTTTAGTCATACTACTGTTGAAATTTTATTGAAAAAAAAAAAATATATATATATATATATATGTTTTTTTTTTTTTATATATATATATTTTTTATAATAATTTTATATATATATTATATATATATATTTTACTGTGGCTCTTTTGGAAAAATGCTTTAACCAAAAATGAAAAATGGCTCTTTGGTCCAAAAAGGTTCCCGACCCCTGGCTTAAATGAACAACTAGTTAAGTAGAAAAAAACTTTATTCGGGGACAGCCTTTGCCTATGTCTCATATCACTTCACATATTTTCGAGCCAGCATGCACAAAGGGCATTCTGGGTTGAGCGAGCGGCGCTGAGCGGAATGAGCGAGCAAATAGACTGCTATTTTTTTTGACGAAAAAAATTAGTCTGACGCCGGAGATTAAGATTAAAACGGATTCAGTATGTTTTCGTTTTGTCATCTTAATGTATTAATTATTTAGGCTAAGGGAGAAATATTTAGTATTTATTTATTTTATGCTTTTTATATAGGCTATATTATATAAAATAAAAATATAGGCTACAGAATATACAGAAAATCAGATCATCCTCCTACGAATCGAACATGATCTGCGATTGAATGTCACTAATGTAATTTTATTTTATTTTTTGATCGCTTGGATCTTGAGCACAGAATCATATGGACAACACACCACTCATATGTCAAGTTTCTATAGATTCTCTGATTTTAACTCATGATCATTTTATTTATTTATGATTTTAATTACTGTGTCCGGGACCGCTGGAATATGATGATATCTGTCTGATAGATAGCCTACCTAGTGCAGTCATGTCAGTTTTCTTATTTGCTGTTTTTTCTGGTTGCCAGGTGAACATACTATCAGTTCTGCATTTTGACTTTGTTTGAACTAAAGAGTTTGAACTTTGATTTTTATTACAAAAATATCAAAATTCCCCGTTTTCCACCACTGGAGGGCGTGGTCTATTTTCAGACCACACCAATAAACCCCGCCCTCAAGCCTGATTGACAGTTGACTGTGATAGACATCGGAAATGCAAGTGCAAAGGGGATTGCGATTCTATTTGAATTTTGTGCAGGTTGTGGCAGGACACGGAGGAAATGAAATGGCAAATAGGTGATTTTCTATTGCTATTCTAAAATGGCAGGGTCATAACTTGTAAGACATTGGAAATGCAATTGCAAACATACTTTGCTTTTCCATTTGAAATTTGGCAGACGTTGTGCGTTTACGTAAACGAAAATGCAAATGGCAATGTGTGATTTGCAATTGCGTTTGGATTATGTCACATTTTATGCGTCCACAAATTGAAAACGCAATTGCAAATACAATTTGCAATTCCTTTTGAAAATTGTCCGCGATATCCTTCCATATAAAGAGAGGGAGATTCTCTCAATTCTTATGAATTAAACATTACATTACGTTATGGTATGTTAATAATCCAAAAGTTATTTTAATCAATTGTTCATTGTTGTTTTGGGTCAAGTTTAAAAAAAAAAAATGTATTCAGCGAATAAAGGATTCACTTTTCCAAGTAGGAGTGTATCTGTGGAGGCCGTAAACCTCAGCATAATATGTGGGAAATCAAGATGGTTATGATTTATATGCTTACTTCCTACAGCACGTACAACACTCACATACGCACACAATAACGTGCCAGAGTGTACTATTTTGATGTCAGAATGGTACCTGCCCACAGATCAGTGTGTTTCTGTGTGTGTGTGCGTGTTTTGTGTTTTCCACCCACCACCCAGAGCGACGTGTCAGTCTTAGTTTGCGTTGCAGGCTGTTTCTAGATGCACACACATTACTCAAATCTGTGCTTGAGATCTACAGGACATGTTACTGTTTGAATTCAATCTGTGGATGTCCTTATGTCTCGTCTATATTCACACACAAATACATACATCACTTGCCTATATCATGTATATACAGTATAGGTATTAAATGTTGAGAACATTATGTGTGTGACCTGATGAACATTAGATGAGACGGTACAATCAGAGCCTTGAATGTTTATGTAAACCGTCATCAGCCGACAAACACACCATGGCCTGTGGGCATCATGTTAAAGCTACACTGTGTAACTTTTTTAGTTTATTCTTAGCTAAAAACACTTAGTTCTTTCAAAAATATATGTGCTCATTAATGTATATTTACTTCTTTCAAGTAATAAAGTATTTTCGTAAGTTTATAATATGCCATTGAAAATACATACGGGTAAGGGGTTCGAATGGGGGTCGCCATGTTGCCCCTCTATCTTGAAAGTACATTAGCCAAAGAGGGACATACCCGTAAATTCAAGCTTCGCCTGTTGCGTTCTAACACTCTGTAATGAGTAGGAAAATAGTGTGGCCGCTTTAAGAGCGTTCGCCCCGGTTGGAGCGCCTGCGTTCTGTGTGTGTGTGTGTGTGTGTGCACTGCGCCTCGAGCTCCCATGTGTGCGGATTATTTTCTGTCTTCTGTTGCTAACATTCATTTATTTTTGTTTTGTTGGGTAATGCTGTGGACGGAAGTGGAGTTTGTGCCGGACTCTTGTGGGGGTTTCGTGGGGAATAAAGTGCGGGCTGTTTGATGTCAATCGCCTCCGTGTTTGCATCGACTCCAGTTGCGTTGAGTGAGCTATCCGTATTTTTCACCCGGACACACGCGTTACAACTCGATGGCGAATGTGAAGAGGGGGATTGCTGGATTGAACTGGAAGCCATGTTAATCTTGGACTAAATCGGCCACCGTAGGAGTTAAAACGAAATCGGAATTGGGAGGAAAAGAAACTAATATTTACTGAATGGTCATATACCCTTTCACCGCTAGATGGGGGAAAATATCACAGTGTCGCTTTAAGAGTGTTGAAATAAAATGTAATATGCCAATAAAATTAATCAGGAGAGACCAGGATTGGTCAGTAGAATGATTAATTTTAGCTGAAAATCTCTAATTGAATAAAATGTATTTAAAACTAAACACACTTGTCTGAGGACTTATGATTACGGTAATTTTTCAGTCTTTTACGAGTTCACTTTCCATTCACTTAAACATATCAAATGTGTTTACCATCTCTTTTAACATTGATTTTGACACGTTTTGACATTTATTGTTTTGATATAATTAATGATTGTGGATCAAGAGGGCAAACATTCAGATGTTACATGTTTGTGACAGCACCCTCGCCTCCTCTGACCCAGAAATTGAGACTTTCATCCATTATGAAAGATTGTCAAAATGGTCCAAATCATAAATTAATCATATCAGACAAATGTGTTGAGTGGTGTTAGTCTCCATTATAGTAGCACTGGCCTTTTAACATGAACAGAAAAACCTTAAACGTGTACTAATTGTTGATATCGATTCAAGTTAGTGTTCATTTGTAAATGTCGCCACCCAGTGGCATTATGCTGTTACTACTAAATGTCAGTGTCTTTGCTCGAGATAAATTATATTGTTAAAAAAAAAATACACAAAATCAATCATTTTAGACTTGCCAGCACCAACTAGTTATATGTATAGAAGCAAGAAAATTATGTAGAACGCATTTACACACCGTAGGGTACCCGTAGCCTACCGTAACACAGGTCTTGTGATGCGTCGTAAACTTACAAATTACAAATTCACTAAACGTTCACCTTATTTGCCACATATGCAGGTCAAAGTTTATCTCCTCATGCTGTTTGTATTTCTACTTCAAAGTTGGACTGCAGTCCTGAATGTTCACTTTCCTGAATGTTGAAGTTTACCAACCTTCACCGCGCTCGATGGGCGCAACTGCGCATGCCCAATGCGTTTGCTTGCCCCCTTGAAACGTCATCTCTGATGGCCAGCGAGGGAAAAATAATTAATCTCTGAATTATATATAAAAAAAATTAAAAAAAAAACATACTCCATCTGTTTACTTCGAAAAGTCTTTTTAAGTGCACTTTACAATAAGGTCCCATTAGTTAACGTTAGTTAATGCATTAACTATGAGCAATACAGTATATTTGCTACAGTATTTATTCATATTTGTTTGCATTAGTTAATATAAATACAACCATTCATGTTAGTTTATGTTAGCTTGGGTACATTAAATAAAATTAACTTTATTATTAATAAATGCTTTAGAAGTGTGTTTGTGTTAACCAGTGTAGTTAACCAATGTTAAAGGGTTTGTTCACCAAAAAATTTAAATTTGCCATCATTTACTCACCCTCATGTCATTCCAAACCCGTAAGACTTTTGTTCATCTTTGGAACACAAATAAAGATCTTTTTGATGCAATTTAAGAGATTTCTGTCTCTCCATTGATACGCAACTACCACTTTGACGCTTCAGAAAGTTTGTAAAGAGATTGTTAAACTAATCCATATGAATTTAGTCTTTGATTAACATAAACATTGATCAGTGAACATAAACAGAAGCTCAACCAAACCTCCTTGACATGTGAGAACAAACCTCATTGGTTCTCGAAGAAGCTCAAACGTGCCTTTTTAATTAACATTAAAAAGGCCTTATTAGAAAGCTATCATACTACTTTTTGTCGTTAAATACCAACAATCAGGATTTTTTTTTACGTTTGTTATAGGCTAATCCTATAATAATGTCACATTTATATTTTTGAGTGATTCTCCAAAAACATTTAACTTTTTTTTTAATCCAGTTCTGCTCATTTTGCTCCCATATAGGCTGTTTAAGACAGCTAAGTATTTATTAACATCATAAATCATAATTTTCACAAAAGAAAGCATCAATGACAATATTTAAAGTAATGACCCACTGAAGTAAAGGT
This sequence comes from Romanogobio albipinnatus, assembly GCA_023566225.1. Lineage (NCBI taxonomy): Eukaryota > Metazoa > Chordata > Actinopteri > Cypriniformes > Gobionidae > Romanogobio > Romanogobio albipinnatus. The sequence goes on along the minus strand of CM042260.1, from coordinate 37,768,738 downwards.
AAAATAATAACTTTAAACACCGTTAAAGGTAAATTAATAACTTTTTCAACATAGTGGTAAAACACGCCTCTTACTTCCCACAACTTATTTTACATACATGTATTTTTTTAAAGAATTGATAACACCAATGATAAGAAATCAAAGTACAAACTTTCATTAAATTATAAATATTATTTTCTTAATGTGTATTGCTTTTTGCACTTAGATCTCGAACACTAAAAAAAAAGTTCAAGTATCAACTTGGCTTTGTCACTTAAGTCATTTCAACTTAAATTACATTAAACTGACTTTAAAAATGAGTTGAGTCTCATATAGCTTAAAAAAATAATTTTAAAATGGTGAAAACAGTTTTAAATGGTTTGATTATAGAATGATGCCTTTTAATAGGAATTTCTCTTTTAGTTGACATTTTTCATGTCTGAAAAAGAGACATGTCATTGTATTTTGAGAATGACCCTTTCGTTTCCTCTCACTTCATTCTCAGGATGTTGTCATGCACACTTCACACTTTATTCTTATGTAGTATAAGGAAAGTATTAAACAAAGAACCATGTTACCGTCATCCCTGAACTGTGCCATGACAGAGAAAAACAGAAAACACAACAATTAATGATTTGGTTTGATTTCTCTTGCTTCTCTCTCGACATCTCACGTGGAGACGGCATTCGTTTTGTAATATTTGTTGAAAGCTCTTTGAAAAACGTGCATTTGCCTTGCTTTAAGTCCTGGATGAAGCAATGGAGGAGGTTTTTGTGAAACAGTAGGAGCACACACTTCTCACGCAAACTCAAACACACAGCTGAGTTAACAACGCCCACTTCCCTGGGATTACCTCCACGCTGTTATGCAATACTAAAACACGATCTGGACTTGGAACCAGACTGAACAAACCCTCATTTCATCACAGAGAAGAGGCAACAGAAGAAGGTAAGAGAGCTTTATTAAGTTTCAATGCAACAGTAATGAACCTTTACTATATTACTATCTGCATGTACAATTTTTGTTGCAGTATAATTGTTCTTAATGTAGAAAGAACTTTTTCTCTGCCCACTAAAGGCCGTTTTTATTTTGCATGTTGCACATGAAAGGAATACCAGTTTATACAACATGCAATCTTTCTCCAAAACCTCAATGGTTAACAACAAGTCACATCTGCTTTAAATAACACGGTCTGTTCGGGGCTTCAGAAACATTTTGTGTGTCTGTATGCACTCAAGCATGAAGTTTCCAGGGTAGAGGAATGGGTTACTGGAGAAGAAAACTTTGGTGTTGGATTTACTTTTACACCATTTTTACTCAAATACTTACAAATAAACAGCAAGTAACTTTATTTGTAAAATATAACTTTTTTTTGTAAAACATACTCCATCTTCGTTTACTTCGAAAAGTCTTTTTAAGTGCACTTTACAATAAGGTCCCATTAGTTAACGTTAGTTAATGCATTAACTATGAGCAATACAGTATATTTGCTACAGTATTTATTCATATTTGTTTGCATTAGTTAATATAAATACAACCATTCATGTTAGTTTATGTTAGCTTGGGTCCATTAAATAAAATTAACTTTGTTATTAATAAATGCTTTAGAAGTGTGTTAGTTCGTGTTAACCAGTGTAGTTAACCAATGTTAAAGGGTTAGTTCACCAAAACATTTAAATTTGCCATCATTTACTCACCCTCATGTCATTCCAAACCCGTAAGACTTTTGTTCATCTTTGGAACACAAATAAAGATCTTTTTGATGCAATCTGAGAGATTTCTGTCTCTCCATTGACAGTCTACGCAAAAAGACGCTTCAAAAAGTTTGTAAAGAGATTGTTAAACTAATCCATATGAATTTAGTCTTTGATTCACATAAACATTGATCAGTGAACATAAACAGAAGCTCAACCAAACCTCCTTGACATGTGAAAACAAACCTCATTGGTTCTTGCTGAAGCTCAAACGTGCTGCGTAACACGTGAATGATCCTCATTGGTTCTTGCTGAAGCTCAAACGTGCTGCGTAACACGAGAATGAACCTCATTGGTTTTTGCTGAAGCTCAAACGTGCTGCGTAACACGAGAATGAACCTCATTGGTTCTTGCTGAAGCTCAAACGTGCTGCGTAACACGAGAATGAACCTCATTGGTTTTTGCTGAAGCTCAAACGTGCTGCGTAACACGAGAATGAACCTCATTGGTTCTTGCTGAAGCTCAAACGTGCTGCATAACAGAGAATGAACCTCATTGGTTCTTGCTGAAAGTCAAACGTGCTGCATAACACAAGAATGAACCTCATTGGTTCTTGCTGAAGCTCAAACGTGCTGCGTAACACGAGAATGAACCTCATTGGTTCTTGCTGAAAGTCAAACGTGCTGCGTAACAGAGAATGAACCTCATTGGTTCTTGCTGAAAGTCAAACGTGCTGCATAACAGAGAATGAACCTCATTGGTTCTTGCTGAAAGTCAAACGTGCTGCGTAACACGAGAATGAACCTCATTGGTTCTTGCTGAAAGTCAAACGTGCTGCGTAACAGAGAATGAACCTCATTGGTTCTTGCTGAAAGTCAAACGTGCTGCGTAACACGAGAATGAACCTCATTGGTTCATGCTGAAGCTCAAACGTGCTGCGTAACATGAGAATGAACCTCATTGGTTTTTGCTGAAGCTCAAACGTGCTGCGTAACACAAGAATGAACCTCATTGGTTTTTGCTGAAGCTCAAACGTGCTGCGTAACACAAGAATGAACCTCATTGGTTTTTGCTGAAGCTCAAACGTGCTGCGTAACACGAGAATGAACCTCATTGGTTCTTGCTGAAGCTCAAACGTGCTGCGTAACACGAGAATGAACCTCATTGGTTCATGCTGAAGCTCAAACGTGCTGCGTAACATGAGAATGAACCTCATTGGTTTTTGCTGAAGCTCAAACGTGCTGCGTAACACGAGAATGAACCTCATTGGTTCTTGCTGAAGCTCAAACGTGCTGCGTAACACGTGAATGATCCTCATTGGTTCTTGCTGAAGCTCAAACGTGCTGCGTAACACGAGAATGAACCTCATTGGTTCATGCTGAAGCTCAAACGTGCTGCGTAACACGTGAATGATCCTCATTGGTTCTTGCTGAAGCTCAAACGTGCTGCGTAACACGTGAATGATCCTCATTGGTTCATGCTGAAGCTCAAACGTGCTGCGTAACATGAGAATGAACCTCATTGGTTTTTGCTGAAGCTCAAACGTGCTGCGTAACACGTGAATGATCCTCATTGGTTCTTGCTGAAGCTCAAACGTGCTGCGTAACATGAGAATGAACCTCATTGGTTTTTGCTGAAGCTCAAACGTGCTGCGTAACACGTGAATGATCCTCATTGGTTCTTGCTGAAGCTCAAACGTGCTGCGTAACACGAGAATGATCCTCATTGGTTCTTGCTGAAGCTCAAACGTGCTGCGTAACACGAGAATGAACCTCATTGGTTCTCGCTGAAGCTCAAACGTGCTGCGTAACACGTGAATGATCCTCATTGGTTCTTGCTGAAGCTCAAACGTGCTGCGTAACACGAGAATGAACCTCATTGGTTCTCGCTGAAGCTCAAACGTGCTGCGTAACACGTGAATGATCCTCATTGGTTCTTGCTGAAGCTCAAACGTGCTGCGTAACACGAGAATGAACCTCATTGGTTCTTGCTGAAGCTCAAACGTGCTGCGTAACACGTGAATGATCCTCATTGGTTCTTGCTGAAGCTCAAACGTGCTGCGTAACACGAGAATGAACCTCATTGGTTCTTGCTGAAGCTCAAACGTGCTGCGTAACACGAGAATGAACCTCATTGGTTCATGCTGAAGCTCAAACGTGCTGCGTAACATGAGAATGAACCTCATTGGTTTTTGCTGAAGCTCAAACGTGCTGCGTAACACGTGAATGATCCTCATTGGTTCTTGCTGAAGCTCAAACGTGCTGCGTAACACGTGAATGATCCTCATTGGTTCTTGCTGAAGCTCAAACGTGCTGCGTAACACGAGAATGATCCTCATTGGTTCTTGCTGAAGCTCAAACGTGCTGCATAACACGAGAATGATCCTCATTGGTTCTCGCTGAAGCTCAAACGTGCTGCGTAACACGAGAATGATCCTCATTGGTTCTCGCTGAAGCTCAAACGTGCTGCGTAACACGAGAATGATCCTCATTGGTTCTCGCTGAAGCTCAAACGTGCTGCGTAACACGAGAATGATCCTCATTGGTTCTCGCTGAAGCTCAAACGTGCTGCGTAACACGAGAATGATCCTCATTGGTTCTTGAGGAAGCTCAAACGTGTCTCTTCATAAAATTTGGACTAAAGCACTCAATTCATATGGATTTTTTTTATGATCTCTTTATGAACTTTTTGAAGCGTCAAAGTGGTAGTTGCGTAGCTGTCAATGGAGGGCAAGAAAGTTCTCAGATTTCATCAAAAACATCTTCATTTGTGTTCGGAAGATGAACGAAAGTCGGACGGGTTTGGAACGACATGAGGGTAATTAATGACAGAATTAAAATTTTTAGGTGAACTATTAACAAATTGAACCTTATTTTAAAATGTTACCAAAGAATGTGTTGGATTGTAAAGAAACAGATACAGAAAAAGCTTTTTGTTGAAGAAAATACAGTTTCATCATGTCATATTAACATATTAAGTCTTGTAAACATTAGTGTTTTTATGTGCACTAGGGAGCAATGAATGTCCTCAAAGCTTCACACTGTCTTCTGGCTCTATCCGTAATCTTTGCCACCGATCTTCCCTCCGCTCTGGCCGGAAAGGTCCTTGTTTTTCCTGTGGACGGCAGCCACTGGGTCAACATGAACATACTGATTGGCGTCCTTCACTCCAGCGGACACGAGGTCACCGTGGTGCGAACCGCCAGCAGCTGGTACGTCAAGGAGGATTCACCGCACTACACGGCCATAACGGTGACCCTACCGGAGGCCATTAACATCGAGAAGCCAGAGTTCTTCATCTCGTTCCTCAGTGAAATGCTCAAGATACAGGAGCGTGGAGGATCCCCGCTTGCATTCATGCAGTTCTATTGGCAGATGCTGACAAATCTCTACCACATGCATTGGCAGGCAAGTCGGCTGGTTGTGGAGATTTTCGAAAACCCGGTGCTCATGAAACAGCTGTACGAGGGACGTTATGACTTGGTCCTTACCGACCCGGGTCTGCCTGCGGGTGTGCTGGTGGCTCATAAGCTCAGATTACCCATGGTGTACAATGTGAGATGGATGATGAGTGGAGAAGGACACTTTGTTGTCGCACCTTCTCCGGCTTCATACGTCCCTGCAGCAGGGAGCCACATGTCGGACCGCATGTCGTTTGGGCAAAGGGTCAAGAATATCTTCCATTATATGCTGAACATGTACATAGATCAGTTCATTGTTAGACCAGAGTATGACAAACTAGTCGCACGCTACTTTGGACCAGAAACGGACTTCTACCACTTGCTGCAAGGGGCGGATATTTGGCTCATGAGGTCGGATTTCATCTTCGAGTTCCCGCGCCCAACCATGCCCAACCTCATCTACATCGGAGGCTTCCAGTGCAAACCCTCCAAGCCATTACCGCCAGATCTGGAGGAGTTTGTGAAAGGTTCAGGAGAACACGGGGTGGTTGTAATGTCACTAGGTACACTCGTGAAAGCTCTTCCTAGTGAAATCACGTCTAAAATCGCTGCCGGATTCGCTCAGCTCCCCCAGCGAGTTATATGGAGGCACTTAGGAGATCGCCCTCATAATCTGGGTAACAACACTCTCCTGGTTAAGTGGTTTCCTCAGAACGACTTGCTTGGTCACCCTAAAACACGTGCATTTGTCGCTCACGGTGGAACGAATGGCATTTATGAGTCTATCTACCACGGTGTTCCAGTGGTTGGGATTCCCTTGCTTTTTGACCAATTCGAGAATATGTTGCGTCTCCAGGTACGAGGGGCCGCTAAAGTACTTGATGTTACCAAACTGGACAGTCAGAGCTTTTTGGCAGCAGTGCAGGAAGTTTTACATCAGCCGTCATACAGGGAAAACATGCAGCGACTGTCTAGGCTACACAAAGACCAGCCAACACAACCTCAGGATAGCGCCCTCTATTGGATAGAGTATGTAATGCGGCACAAGGGGGCAGCACATTTACGGACGGAGTCGTATAAGATGCCATGGTACTCATATCACTCTTTAGACGTAATGGCATTTTTGCTAGCAGTGGTACTGACAACAGGGGGAGCTGTGATTCTTACAATACGCTATTTGTGTTTGTGTCTGTGCAGGAGAAAGAAATCAAAACTTGAGTGAAGCATTGGTGAGCAATAAATAATATTTGGTAACACTTTCTATGAAGCCTGTATTTATAATGCCCATCTCACTAAGGCATTATAATGCTTGTATTATCTCATGCATAAGCATAAAAAGAGTTTTTTGTCTATTTGTGGTTATAACCTTGTATGATGTATAACACACAATGAACACCGTGTTATATTATAATTCCTATATTTATAATAAATTCATCTTGGCATTGCTTAAGATGCACAGTATCTTACTACATTCCATACATGTGTTTTTTTTATTGTTGTTGCTTAAAGTGACAAATACAGTTTTCTTGTAAATACCCAAAAGGCTTTGTAATGTGGTCATGATAATTTAGAAGTGCTGCTTAAAAAAATAAAACAAAGGCTAGATCTCTTTTTAAACAGCCATAGATTGTATGAAGTTATGAGACATTACATTATTATATATATATTTATAGTTGCAATGAACCGCTTGCAGAATCTGTGAATAATTTTAACTAAATAAGAGAGATCATACAAAATGCTTGCTATTTTTTATTTAGTGCTGTCCTGAATAAGATATTTTACATAAAAAATGTTTACATATAGTCCACAAGACAAAAAACAGCTGAATTTATTAAAATAATCCCGTTCAAAAGTTTATGAACCATTGATTCTCAGTGCTGTGTGTCGTTTCCTGGATGATCCGAGGCTGTTTTTTTGTTTTGTGATGTTTGTTCTTGAGTCAGTTTGTCCTGAGCAGTTAAACTGCCCAACGTTCTTCAGAAAAATCCTCCAGCTCCTGCACATTCTTCAGTTTTCCAGCATCTTCTGCATATTTGAACCCTCTCCAGCAGGGACTGTATGATTTTGAGATCCATCTTTCACACTGAGGACAATTGAGGGACTCAAACACAACTATTAAAAGGTTGAAAAATTCACTGATGCTCCAGAAGGAAACACGACGCATTAAGACCCGGGGGTGAAAACCTGGAAGATCAAGGTAAATTGTATTTAATTTGTCTTCCGGGAAACATGCAAGTATCTTCTGTTGCTTCTGAAGGGCAGTACTAAATGAAAAAAAAAAAAGATATTTAAACAAAATAAGAAAAATGTGGACTTCTTTATCCTGTTCAAAAGTTTTCACCCCCCGGCTCTTAATGCATCAATTTCTTCTGGAGCATCAATGAATGTTTCAATTTCAATTGAGTCCCTCAATTGTCCTCAATGTGAAAAGATGGATCTCAAAATCATACAGTCCCTGCTGGAGAGGGTTTCAGGATTATTTAATGAAAAGAACAGCATTTCTCTGAAATAAAAAGCTTTTGCAACATTATAAATATCTATACTGTCACTTGATCAATCTAATGCATTAGATTGCATATTAATTTCAAAGAATCCTAAAAAAAAATGTTTTACACAACTGCTTTCAACATTGATAATAATCATACATGTTTCTTGAGCAGTAAATCATAATATATAAAAGATATATCATATTAGAATGATTTCTGAAGGAGCATGTGACACTGAAGTCTGGAGTAATGATGCTGAAAATTCAGCTTTGATCACAGGAATAAATTACATTTTAAAAGATAATTTTACATTTTAATAATATTTCACAATATTCCAGCTTTTTTGTATTTTTAATAACATAAATGCAGCCTTGGTGAGCAGAAGAGACTTCTTTAAAAACATTAAAATATATATATATATAGTAAAAATGTTGTTACGATTATTCCTGCATTGTAGTGAATTAAGAATACCCTTATAATGCATTAAATACAGGCTTCATAAAGAGGAATGCATTTTGTTTAATGCTTTTTTAGGTTTACATTTGTGACCAAGTTGCTGTACATTTTTCAAACTTCATAAATAGCTTTAAACTGATATACAACACCTGGTCTAGCAGTCTAGCAGGACATGACATTATGTATTTCAGAATGAATAGTTCAAAGTCACAGTTAATTTATATCATGATAATAAATCATACATTTGATCAGACTCTTGTCATAAGTGTGTAGAAAAATCCCACACCCACTGATTCTCTTCTATTTACAATAATTACATCATTGTGAAGCACATGAACTTTATACACTCGAGAGTTGATTTCAAAGGGATCGTTCACTCAAAAACTAGGTCATCATTTACTCACCCCCATGTCGTTCCAATATTGTATGCTTTTTTTCTTCTGCAAAACACAATAGAAGATATTCTGAAGAATGTCAGGGTTTAATCAACAACTTCAAAATATCTCCTTTGGAAGAATGAAATGCATACAGATTTGGAATGACTTACGGGTGATTAAGTGCTTCACTTTATTGTTTAGTGAAATATCACTAACTCATTTAATATGGGGGATAATTGCAAAAGTCAGTCCCTTAAACTACTCTTCCAGACCACAATGTACACTATGAAGGGTATGAGGAGGATGGGCAGCAGTGTGGCCACGAGCACGACTCCAGCCGGGGCGTCAGCTAAATCCTCCTCATTGCTACAAAAGCTGAAGTACTGCTGATGTACCCTGACGAACAGCTGCTCCACTACACGATTAGGGTAGTAGCATCTTGAAAAAGAGGATATAATCTCCATACACTCAGTTAACTGGCTGTAGATTCTGGAAGTATAAGAAAGAGATACAAAGTGAGTTGTGTGGCAGAAAAAAATAAAATAATTTTCGTCAACAACCTTTTTTCACTGACGAAAACGAGACGATAACTAAATAAAAACTAGTGTTGGATGACAAAAACTATGACGAAAACCTTCTGTCATTTTCGTCAACAAATAGAAACTAGATGAAAATGTTAGGGAGGGACGATTAGGGAAGAGATCCAGTCAGAACTAATGTCCTGTGTAACAGATGCGCACATTTGATTTGAACGTGCAGATCGGTGCTGTTGCGCTTCTACAGGCTCACGCATCCCCAATCCAGCGCTCCAGAGCGGCTCACAATCAATGAATAGCGCATATTTATGCCAGGCAATTGTTTATGAACTAATGCTGATGAATAATGACAATGTTTACTTTACGATGTTTATATAGTAATGTGTTTTAGACGGTTGTAACAATGCATATTTTATCTCCTCATCTGAACTTCAATGAGCTCCTGCAACTGCAGGCGCAAACATTTCAAAATAAGAGTCCCGGTGTATTTCGAGCTTGTTTCTAATTAAAAGTCACGCATTATATATTCGTTTTTGCTTAATTTCATTCCCATTTAATTCATAGTCAGGAGGAAAGACCAGTATTTGACAGACATTCAATAAAGTATCAGGGTTATAATACTTAACTAAAACCATAAAAAAAACTTCATTACTTGAAATTAAATAAATGTTAACTGATATTAAAAAAATAAATAAACTTATGGCCTAATAACTAAAACAGAAATACAAAGTTATAAAAACTATATAGATGTTTTTAAAAAACAAACACAAAAGTGAATTGAGCTCTTTCGTGTATTTTTAATGTCAAAAACAAATGATGTCAAAATGTCAGTTCAAGTGACAGTCGGTTATGTAATGCTTAAATGCTTAATGTATTACAATTCAACTAAACTCATTCGATTTTAGATGACTAAATCTACTGTAGTTTTAGTCGACTAAAATTTTATGATATTTAGTCGACTAAAACTAGACTAAAAACAATTCAGGTGACTAAAATATGACTAAAACTAAATGGCATTTTAGTCAAAAGACTATGACTAAAACTGGTGTGATGACATTAACGTTTCACAAAATATACGTACACAAAAAACGCAAGGGTGTCAGATTTCAGATATATCTCTGGGACACCTAAAAAGCCGGATCCGTGTGGACGAAACGCTGATGCGATACAAAATTTGTACGTATATACAACTAAATGCGTCTCCGTGTGGACGGGGCCAAAAGAATCCTGAAAAAATTTGTATCAAGATTTCCACAAAACAAGCAGCACAACTGTTTTCAACATTGATAATAAGAAATTGAAATTTTGAGCAGCAAATCATCACATCAGAATGATTTCTGAAAGATCATGTGACACTGACGACTGGAGTAATGATGCTGAAAACTTTACCATCACTGTAATAAATGACATTTTAAATTGAAATATGATCTCACAATATTACTGCATTTACTGTATTTTTGATTAAATAAATGCATTTCCGGTGAGCATAAAAGACCCCGAACTTTTAAACAGTGGCGTACATTACAATTTTGCACTGAATTACCACATGCTAAAGGTAACGCTACCGTTTTTTAAGTGCATTTGTCCCTACATGGCACAAATCCCTCTGGTTCACAACACACTCTTATCTATGTTTACGTAGAAAATGGAAACGCCTCTCAGTCCCATAAGTAGCCAGCAATTATGTTTCAAGATTACCTCAGCTCTTCCACACACATCCTTCAATTGTTTCTCCGACCATTTCCTTTCTTTGTGTATATGTCATGTAGCTAAGCATTTGACATTTCTCAGTAGTGCTTGTGCAGAAGATAAGTGCTGTATAGAAACGGTTACTTTTAGAGTGTGTTAAGCAATTCAGCAAAGCCGCATAAAATGATTAAATGGGATGTTTGTTTTCAACGCAATGCGTATGAAAATGTATACATAACATAAAAATGAAACGTTGAAAATGATTGGCTAGACAGGTTAGCATATTTCTGATTGGTAGAGAGGATTAAGGTGTTTCAATGTTTCAGAGCTGCAGCTCCTTTGGTTTTGAATTGTCAATTCATATAGAAATGTGGTGTATGGTTTCTCATTTTCAATAAAGTCACAAGTGAATAAGCTCTGGCTTACCTTATCACCATCTCTATATTACACCAGTTCTCCTTTCCAAGTGCCCTCATGTTGTTACTGAAATTCAAACAGCACAGCTGCTCGCCAAAATACTTCAAATCCTCCTCTAAGCAGTGACTGTAGCGGTAGCGAGATTCTTGATCCTGAAAATCCTCTGAGCCACAGGAGATTCATTTAATAGCCACATCTGTGAAGTCTAATAGCTCACATGCTCCCTAAAGTGTCACAAAACTCTCTTACCGTTGTCCTCATACGTGCCGTTGTGTGTCTCTGAAAGAGTGAAAAACGTGATTATGAATGTGCTTGCGTTGAGATGATGCAGGTGTAAATAATGCAGAAATTACCTACCCTTGCTTAAAGAATTATTCAGTTCTTTCTGAGCATTTTCAGTTTTGACTCTGAGACTCTCATCTGGAGAAAGAAGAACATTAAGGAATGACTAAAAAGACATTTGATAATTTCTATTATTGATATATTTCCATACACATTTATTATACAGCACTTTTCATACACAATAGTAATTAAAAGTGCTTTACATAGAAAATCATAAAATAATGATTGTGAATAATGGATAAGTGTTTAGGAGTGTTTACAAAAGAAAAAGGAAGAAATGTTAATTATATAAAAAATATTTTAGTTACAAATCCATCTTTGAGAATTAATTTTTTTTGACAAAAACTTAAAGGCACAATATGTAAGATTTTTGGATTAAAATATCTAAAAACCACTAGAACAGTGTTATATATTTTGTTGACTTGTGTACAACATTATCCCAAATTTTTTCCAAGAATGTTTAAACCCAGAGAAATAATTGTAACCAGGACACGGACCGTGTCCATGCTTCACCTATCAGTGACATCATACCCGCGTTACCCTCGCATGGAAACACCAAAGACACTTTAATATATAAGGGCCCAGTTTCACAAACAGGGCTTAGATTAAGCCAGGATTAGGCCTTGGTTCAATTAACCCATTTAAAGGGTTAGTTCACCCAAAAATGAAAATTATGTCATTAATTACTCACCCTCATGTCGTTCGACACCCGTAAGACCTCCGTTCATCTTCGGAACACAAATTAAGATATTTTTGTTGAAAGCTGATGGCTGAGAAAGGCCTCCATAGGGATTCAGTACATTTACACTCACAAGACCCATAAAAGGCACTAAAAACATTGTTACAAAGTCCATCTCACAACAGTGGCTCTACAATAATTTTACAAAGCGACGACATTAGTTTTTGTGCGCAAAAAAAAAAATCAAAATAACGACTTTATTCAACACAAACTTTGGCCTCTGCCGTGAACTCATGAAGCACCACGACGCATGCGCGAGAATATGACGTAGCGCCGGCGTTCAGGAATCCATGAAATGCACACTTTAGTCCCATTTTGAGCACTACGCCGAGACCTAAAGCACGATCAATGTAGAATTCAACAGCTTAGATACGGCGCGTCTTCCTCTGCTTGTAAACACATCTCCTCCTCGCTTCTGGGTTATGTGTCCGAACGCCGGATCTGCGTAATATTCTCGCGCATGCGTCGTGGTGCTTCATGAGTTCACGGCAGAGGCCAAAGTTTGTGTTGAATAAAGTCGTTATTTTTTTTTTTTTTTTTCGCACAAAAACTATTGTCGTCGCTTTGTAAAATTATTGTAGAGCCACTGTAGTGAGATGGACTTTGTAATGACGTTTTTAGTGCCTTTTATGGGTCTTGTGAGTGTAAATGTACTGAATCCCTATGGAGGCTTATCTGAGGCCTTTCTCAGCATCAGCTTTCAACAAAAATATCTTCATTTGTGTTCCGAAGATGAACGGAGGTCTTACGGGTGTCGAACGACATGAGGGTGAGTAATTAATGACATAATTTTCATTTTTGGGTGAACTAACCCTTTAAGCCCACCGGCAACTATAGTTGCCGCAGTGTATAGTTGTAATTTTCCTTCTTTAAGTTTTTTTTCTAGATGTTATCCATATTTTATATCTTAATGACATGCAAGCAAACAACCAAATAAAGGATTTCAAGGGGGAAAAAAAGGTATTAACTTCCTTCCTGTCACATGAGGCTGCCAACTTCCTACCCCTACTTCCAAGAAGCATAGCGAAGACAAACCCTCCCAAAGAAAGGTTATTTTCATGTTACTAATAAGTATTTTTTGTTGACATATATGTATATATATATATACAGAATCATGGTCTCTAAAATCATCCAAACAAAACAAATCTTACAACAGATCTATAGTTTTTAGTATACGTAGTCAAAAGTCCAAGCGGCAACTATAGTTGCAAATGACTTGTAAGTACATATGTCATGGGGAAATGGGGTATACTGTGTTAACAGGTTAATAAATCAAGGTTTTGTCTTGTTTAGTGCTTTTTGATTTCATAATATCCCACCTAAAACATAACTTTCAATAGGGGAAAATATCATATTTTATGATATTATGTCTTGTAAGGGCCAAAATATTGAGGACCCTTCATTCAGTGTTGGAATGGATGGGTTTCATTCATAATCGTTCAAGGACCCTAATTCTTTTTATGACTAGTAGCTTACAATTCCATTATAATGTGGAAATTCAGACAAGTAATGAGTTTACATTTACATTATTATATGAAATCACCTACACTGTTAAAAAAAATCAGGTCACCAATTGAAAATTTTCTAGTGACTGAGTTGGCCAAATTGAATTTCTTTGAATTAAATTGCATCAATTTACAGAAATTCAATTTGGCCAACTGAAAAATTTTGATGTGATCGGTCACTATAAAATGTTCAATTGGAGACCTGAATTTTTTTTACAGTGTATTACAGTCAGCCATTGAATACTATGGGATTGTTTTTTTTGTTTTTTTGTTATATAGATGTAATTTTTTCGTCAATCTATTTATTCATTTTCATTTAACTTTTTGATACACACTACCCTGTTGGGGCAACTTAATGGCTGCACTTTATTCTGCACTGTTCCACCACTTTAAGACTTTTTTTTTTTTTTTTTAAAGATATTTGTTTTTTGTTGTGTTTTTATATTCAAAAGATTATTAGATGCAGCTTTTTTGAGTTTGCATCGAATGTTCTTCCACTTTTATACATTATAAATTTGTTTATGAATAAAGATTGATCTGTTGAAAGAAGTTATTTTGAGTTAGATGCCAAATGTTCACCTCCTATTCAAATTTGACATTGAAGGGGTGCATACAACATATTTGCACACCAGCAACTATAGCTGCCGCACATTCAAATATGATTTTCAAGAAAAAAAACAATGAAAAATGTTTTCACATAGGACACTAACATGACTATATATGCATGAAACCCTTCAGAAAAATGGGTTCAGCACAAATGGGTTAAGGACTTTTATAAATGTGCCCTAGAAAAAAACATTACTGGTGTGCATCTTAAGACAAAACAATGCCGCTGACATATTTTAAAATATACCAGTGCACGTTTCTTTCAGTTAAAACAACTCAAGCATGCATTTTAGTCTAGGACTAGCTTAAGCCTTGTCTGTGAAACCGGGGGTATGTGTTTTATTAGACAGGTGAGCAACTGTTTGGAGACATTCATCCACAGAAAACAAATCATTGTTCTATAGCTCAACACAGTTAGTCTTATTCACTCTAAAAAAAAAAGGTTCTATATGGCACCAAAAATGGTTCTTGGCTCGTAATCATAGGGGAACCTTTTTAGTGCTATATAGCACCAATTTTGGTGCTTCAGTGGTTCTTCAGCGGTTCTTCAGAGGCTCTTCACCGGTTCTTTGACTAAGGTGCTATATAGCACCGCTAACTAAGGTGCTATATAGCACCGCTACCATATACAGAACATGTTAAGATATGCTGCTATATAGCACCAAAAGTGGTTCCCCTATGATTACGACGAAGAACCATTTTTCGTGCCATATAGAACCTTTTTTTTTTAGAGTGTTGTTTAAATCTGGATTTCTTGATTTACGGCGAGTACCATGTTTTACCATACCTAATATCGATCTAGCTCACTGCAGTTTGTAACAAGTGTCTCATTGTAGCCGCTGAGCAAACGCACAGGGTAGCAGCATGGGCATCACTAGGCCCTTTTTAGGGAGGCTTCAGCCCCCCCTAAACTTCTGCCCAGCCCCCCTAAAATAATGTGTGATTAACCTTTCAAACATATGAAACTGGCGGGAGGCTTCGGCTTCGTCCCGTCTTTTAATCTGCATTAATCATCGTGTTCTTTAATCCGCAGCAGTGTCGAACAGAGCGAATGTCAGAAGCAGAGGTGATCTGAGCATCATTGGTCTGTCACCGCTCGTCAATGTCAAAATATTTGAGAAAACCAATCAAAGCAGAGTATGCGAGATATGTAGCTAAACTAAACATTTAATATTTGACAGCTGTTTCTTTAAGTCAGAAATGTTAAACAAATGACAAAAATATTCAGGCAAATTAATAAACTTGTCTAATTTTGCCATTTTGAATTGAAATAGGCCTATGTAATGAAATTCATAATGTAATTAACAAACGAGAAATACTAACAAAGCCGTTTTCTTGCATATTGTAAATTAATATACAGGGAGTGCAGAATTATTAGGCAAGTTGTATTTTTGAGGATTAATTTTACAACATTAATAATTAAACAACAACCATGTTGTCAATGAACACAAAAAACTCATTAATATCAAAGCTGAATATTTTTGGAAGTGGTTTTTAGTTTGAGCTATTTTAGGGGGATATCTGTGTGTGCAGGTGACTATTACTGTGCATAATTATTAGGCAACTTAACAAAAAACAAATTTATACCCATTTCAATTATTTATTTTTACCAGTGAAACCAATATAACATCTCAACATTCACAAATATACATTTCTGACATTCAAAAACCAAACAAAAACAAATCAGTGACCAATATAGCCACCTTTCTTTGCAAGGACACTCAAAAGCCTGCCATCCATGGATTCTGTCAGTGTTTTGATCTGTTCACCATCAACATTGCGTGCAGCAGCAACCACAGCCTCCCAGACACTGTTCAGAGAGGTGTACTGTTTTCCCTCCTTGTAAATCGCACATTTGATGATGGACCACAGGTTCTCAATGGGGTTCAGATCAGGTGAACAAGGAGGCCATATCATTAGATTTTCTTCTTTTATACCCTTTCTTGCCAGCCACGCTGTGGAGTACTTGGACGCGTGTGATGGAGCATTGTCCTGCATGAAAATCATGTTTTTCTTGAAGGATGCAGACTTCTTCCTGTACCACTGCTTGAAGAAGGTGTCTTCCAGAAACTGGCAGTAGGACTGGGAGTTGAGCTTGACTCCATCCTCAACCCGAAAAGGCCCCACAAGCTCATCTTTGATGATACCAGCCCAAACCAGTACTCCACCTCCACCTTGCTGGCGTCTGAGTCGGACTGGAGGTCTCTGCCCTTTACCAATCCAGCCACGGGCCCATCCATCTGGCCCATCAAGACTCACTCTCATTTCATCAGTCCATAAAACCTTAGAAAAATCAGTCTTGAGATATTTCTTGGCCCAGTCTTGACGTTTCAGCTTGTGTGTCTTGTTCAGTGGTGGTCGACTTTCTGCCTTTCTTACCTTGGCCATGTCTCTGAGTATTGCACACCTTGTGCTTTTGGGCACTCCAGTGATGTTGCAGCTCTGAAATATGGCCAAACTGGTGGCAAGTGGCATCTTGGCAGCTGCACGCTTGACTTTTCTCAGTTCACGGGCAGTTATTTTGCGCCTTGGTTTTTCCACACGCTTCTTGCGACCCTGTTGACTATTTTGAATGAAACGCTTGATTGTTCGATGATCACGCTTCAGAAGCTTGGCTATTTTAAGACTGCTGCATCCCTCTGCAATATATCTCACTATTTTTGACTTTTCTGAGCCTGTCAAGTCCTTCTTTTGACCCATTTTGCCAAAGGAAAGGAAGTTGCCTAATAATTATGCACACCTGATATAGGGTGTTGATGTCATTAGACCACACCCCTTCTCATTACAGAGATGCACATCACCTAATATGCTTAATTGGTAGTAGGCTTTCCAGCCTATACAGCTTGGAGTAAGACAACATGCATAACGAGGATGATGTGGTCAAAATACTCATTTGCCTAATAATTCTGCACTCCCTGTAATTCCATTTGTAGCCTTCAGTAAATAAAAAGCTCAGCTTTTTTCAGCCTGTATTGGGCATACGATAAGTAATGAATGTGTGCATATTGTGAATTAATTTAACAAATTTAGTTACCTAGCTTTCCTGGTAGCCTTCAGTAAATTAAAATGTCTATGAAAATGATTCAAAAAACATATAAATATCAGTTAAACATATGTTTACTTTGTTCACTGACGAAAATGGAAAAAATAAATCCGTCATATCTGCCCAAGCTATTGTTATCACATTTTTTTGCCGTTCAGAACATCTTAAAATGCACATATGTAGATCATGGAAATCAAAATTTTCTCGGGGGAGCAAGCCCCCAAACCTCACATTTGGGATCTCAGTGATTATAAACCTGCCTACATTGTATGATTAAGTGATGTACAATATGATCATGCAGAAAAAGGCATTAATATTTACTTTATAAGTAATAATAAACAGCCAATATCCTAATATGCATACTAATAAGCAACTAGTTAAAAGTGAGAATTGGACCCTAATCTAAAGTGTTACCGTTTTTTTTTTTCATACCCTCACTGGGGGCTGAGCCCCCCAAAATGAAAATCCTAGAATCGACCCCTGAGTAGCATTATAACATAACTTTCAACACACTCAAATGTGTCTAATATGATAAAACAGCGTTGCGTTCCCCCACATACGCATGAGCGGAAGAAGAGGAAGTGCTCGTCTGCCGCATAATAAAGCTCTGCGAAATCAAGGCATCATCAAGCTACGCCTTTCTTTTAAATAAGTGCCGAACAATTACATATTGTGGCTTTAAGTTTGACCTATTGACATTAAAATATTATTAATTATTTTTAGTGCGCCAAGAGCCACATTGTTGAGTGCAATTTACATTGGATTATGTCATTATTCTTTCATCCAAATTATAATCATGTAAACACCTAGAGAAATATCTTTCCTTTTTCATAGCTCATGAGACTTTATTAAATTATAATTTTTGCCTCATCCTAAAATAGACGACGTTTACATGCAATAAGAGTATAGAGGTTTCAAAGATAAGAAATGTTTGATTTCATATCACATTTGATTACTGATTTTTTGAAGCACAGTTTGAAACATTGATACACATTGGTTTTTGAGAAGTGTAAGTGAGGAGGAAAGATCTCAATTTTCTCTCTCTGTTTATGTATAGGAGAATTACTATTTGAGAACTGTTCACACTGAGAAATGATTCAGTATTGGTCCCTTACCTTCAGAAGCCGTTCTGTCATCTTGTGTCATTTGACCTGAGAATATAAAAATAAACTTTTCAATGACCATCCATGTTGCATTGATTAAGATAACTACACTTTTTGTTATGATAAATCGATTCTAATGCAAACAGGTTGGTAGTTGTCGCAAGTCAACGGTTAAAAGAAAGGCTTGTAATGTGGTTTCCTAGATAACATCTTGAAAGTCCGACAGTGATGGCCTCACTGTCAGACGTTCATACAGCTAAAGTAAACTTGTGGTTTATCTCAGATCTTAGACTGAAGATCTCCTACCATAGATCATAGACGGATCCAGCCACAGCAAAAGTAGTCCAGAGAGAACATATAAATAAAACATAGTGCAAGACAAATAAAGAATGGCAACTACATAGAACGAGTGAGCTGTTAAGTGAGTCAATGGATGTGAGTTTCCTGTGGCTGGAGAATTTAACAGGAGAAACGAAAGAGGGGAGGAACACCGGGAGACTGTGTGTGCTTGTGTGCGTGCGTGTGTGTGTGTGTATGTGTGGCTAAAGAAAATACCCCACCCATTACAATCCTCTAGGAGTTCACGGATAGTTTGGGATGAGACATTTCTTTGGAGCTCCATTAGTGGAAAGGAGTGCATATAGTGGAGCCAGAGCAATTGCCTTTCTGCCCTGATAAGTTTCTGCGAAGGGAGTTTTCTCAGTGGACAGTGAATTGTTTATACAACTTAATTATAGGATTACATGATTCCTACTAATTTCAAATGGCTTTTCAACATAGCTTTCACGATGTAAGTACGCTTTAGTTTCAGATATGTTTCATTAGCATTCAATGCAAAATTTCACCTTTCTTTTAAGATTGCATGTTATTCTATACATGATTGTTATGATTATCGTCAGATTGGCTAATCTTTAAAACTGTCAGTGTGGTAAATGCGCTCTATTTCCGATCTAGAATTGCCCCCACGTTGGCTTACGTGTTTTAAGTTTTGTGCCGTGGTTTTGGAGACACATTTTGTTTCCGCTAACAGCTATGTAAAGAGTTTACTACAAGTAAATTCGTAAGAATGTGATTATTAAGTCAATCCTTTGTCTGTGAAAGACATCCTGGCTTGTATTACAAAAGAAATAAACATCTCTTTATTAATTCTATATTAATTCAGATTCATGAATAATTTCTTTCACTAGAATTTCATTTTACCACAGTTTCTTGTGGTTTGCAGGTGTGACTCGAACTTTAGCGTTTTGCTGTTTTCTTTAGAAATATATTTCCTCTCAGACTGACACCTTTCCCAGTTTCTGTCTTTATAGCGCATTAATAATGCTGGCAGTATTTCCGTGGGCCACCGCCAATTTAGTTTCATTCTCTTGCTGACGGCAATAAAAAATAAGTTATGTAATGAACAGTAATGGGTTGTTTACAGTAGCTCCTATGTCTTGTTGAATTATCTGATATTTCACACAGTATTCTGAGATTTAAATGCAATCATCATTACAATAACAGGAACATTTAGAGAGTAATCTAACATTATCATCATGATAAGTTAATAAACACACTTCACATAAAATGTGTTATGCATTATGCAAGTGAACTATGCAGCACAAAAACTCTTGACAGAAACCGCATTTCACATAATGCACATTGCACATACATTTGAACAGCTGAAAGATGCGTAATTCTTATGATGAAATGCACTTGTATTTATGGCACAAATGTATCTTAAGACAAAAGACTAAGCCATTCGGTGAATGTGGATAATACACTCTAAAAAAAAAAGGTTCTATATGGCACCAAAAATGGTTCTTCGTCGTAATCATAGGGGAACCATTTTTGGTGCTATATAGCACCAAATCTTAACATGTTCTGTATATGGTAGCGGTGCTATATAGCACCTTAGTCAAAGAACCGGTGAAGAACCTCTGAAGAACCGCTGAAGAACCACTGAAGCACCAAAATTGGTGCTATATAGCACTAAAAAGGTTCCCCTATGATTACGAGCCAAGAACCATTTTTGGTGCCATATAGAACCTTTTTTTTTTTAGAGTGTAGTTAATGTTAACCTAGACAAGTTACAGTGAAGAAATGTGATATAAAAGCTTAGGCATAATCACTTCTGCTAAAACCATCTCAAATTCAGATGATATTAGGTGATAAAATAAAACACCAGCACAAACATCAGCATTAAATCATTTCTTGGCACATTGTTCAATTGCATGATCACTGCAAACATTTTGTAGCTTTTATGCTTTAAGCAGTAAAACGGACAGTTCATTTCATACATGATGTAAAGCAAAAAACTATCAATTTTAAGAAGACGCAAGAATATTCACAGGATTTACCGCAACACAATTTAATTTTCATTGTCAACACATTGTGTTTTTCGTGCTAATGTTGTTTTTTTTGCATCCGCTCAAATACGTGCCATCAGGGGATGTCTAAAGCCAAGTGTCTAAATTTAAACATACAACATGGGGCTGATTTGTGTGTGTTTAGAATTGCAAGTTTTGTGCCGTGGTTTCGGAGACACATTTTGTTTCCGCTACAACAGCTATGTAAAGAGTTTACTACAAGTAAATTCGTAAGAATGTGATTATTAAGTCAATCCTTTGTCTGTGAAAGACATCCTAGCTTGTATTACAAAAGAAATAAACATCTCTTTATTAATTCTATATTAATTCAGATTCATGAATAATTTCTTTCACTAGAATTTCATTTTACCACAGTTTCTTGTGGTTTGCAGGTGTGACTAGAACTTTAGCGTTTTGCTGTTTTCTTTAGAAATATATTTCCTCTCAGACTGACACCTTTCCCAGTTTCTGTCTTTATAGCGCATTAATAATGCTGGCAGTATTTCCGTGGGCCACCGCCAATTTAGTTTCATTCTCTTGCTGACGGCAATAAAAAATAAGTTATGTAATGAACAGTAATGGGTTGTTTACAGTAGCTCCTATGTCTTGTTGAATTATCTGATATTTCGTGCTAATGTTGTTTTTTTGTTGCATCCGCTCAAATACGTGCCATCAGGGGATGTCCAAAGCCAAGTGTCTAAATTTAAACATACAACATGCGGCTGATTTGCGTGAGTTTACATGATGAATCGTATTCTGAACACGCGAGAGACATGCAACAAGGCTTGACATACTTTGTCTACAAGGTCTTATACCGTCAGCAAATCACCAGAAGAGATTTCATTTATCATTTTTGTTCATATGAATCCAAATACATATAACAATCCTGCTCTAATGATAAATCTATTTTAAAGAATACTTTAAATGAATACTTTTAATAGATTAGCATGATTGCTGAGCATATAGTCATTACATCTAAAACAAGTACGGTAAGGTATGAAATTACACCAAAAGTTTTTTGATTTTCTTTTGCATTTAAACCTAGAATAAAACAGAAATTGTATTTATAAATGTAAAAATATATATAAACGCTGTATGAAATTAAAAAAAAACTGACCCACTTTATATTAGGTGGCCTTAAATACTATGTACTAACATTTTATTTTAATCATCTGATACAATGCACTTATTGTGTATATACATGTTTTTACATTGTACTTACATTTTTTAATTACATCTGTAATTATTACATTTATAATTACACTGTTGACCCATCCTTTACACCTAACCCTACCCATAAACTTACCCATACCACCACACCTTTACACCTAACCCTACCCATAAACTAACCCATACCACCACACCTGTCCATAACCTTACCCTTATCCCACCTCAATATCAGCAAAAGTGTTTTGCAATACAATATGAACATAATAAGTACATTGTACTTATTATTTAAGTACATAGTAGTTAAGGCCACCTAATATAAAGTATGGCCAAAAATAAATAAATACTCAAGACATTCTCAAATTAATGTACGTTTTATTAATAATAATAATAAACTTGATTTATAGAGCACTTTTAAAGCTACATAGCACATAAAGTGCTTTACAAAATGTAAAAAGAGCTTTACAAAATATACAATCAGGCAGACATAATAAAAAACACAAAACACTACATAAAACAAAAGGTCCAAAACACACAAAAAGACTTCACAAGTGATGAAAGCAAAATATATCTGGATCTTGGAACAACCAACAATCCATAACTAGACGATCTGAGACAACTAACCTTCATAAAGGTTTAAATGTTATGCTATAGGCGCCAAACCATGTAATGCTTTACATGTCGATAACAATATCTTCAAATCGATCCTTGGAAAAGCTTGGAAAATCATTAAATGGAGTGATAAAATAATAACTTCCGGATTGTGGATCCAAGGGGAAACCTATAAATTGAAAACAAAATTGGTCCTAACAGGGAGCCCTGTGTAACACCAGTTTATTTTTACTAATTTATTGTTAAACTGATAATATAATATATAAGTAAAATGTTTGTATTACATTTTACCAAATAAAAATATAAAACAGAAGCATTTTCACTAGTGGTATCAGACTTTTGGACATCATATAACAGTTTATTTAGATCTTATAATACCTAACAGGTCTTGAGGACAAAATAACTACTAGCACTATAAATTTAGTAAATAAGTTGGTTGCTATATTAAAAAATATGTCTATGCCTATTTGTTGTGTTTCTCAGTGGTTTATGGATAACTGTGCAGACTCCTGCCTCTATCACTGTTGTAAACTGTGATTTTTGACATGAAGCAAATAACACTCTAGGTAGAGTGTCAAATGAAACAGGACTCGTTTCTGCAAATAACTCACAGGAAATGGGCCATAGCTAGTTTGGCAGTGCTGCCACTACTAAACATCTGTGACATCCTGTCACATATTACACAAAAAGCTGCCCTATAAGGATCAATATCTTCATTTTGATATCAGAAGCCACGGTTATCAGAATGGCATCCAGGACTCAGCACAAATAGTCCCATGTGAGCATGTCCGCATGCATCCAGCAGCCCGTATATGAGGAAATCCTCTATCCATTGCCAAACACAACATTAAAAAAAGAAAGCATGTGTGAAAGTGCTGATCTGAAAACTGCATCTTTCTAAACAGGGTGTGAAATGAACAACCGCCACCAGTCAAATGTGGGCACATTTTACGCAGATGTTGGCAGTTTTGCTCATTTTGCTTTTCTGGTGACCTGTAAAATGTCTGAAACTCACAAAAATGTGGTGTTTGTAAAAGACTGATTTGAAATGATCTACTTTAAATGATGTTTTATAAACAAAGTTCGGGAGGAGCACGTTCAGATAATTGACACAGGTGGAGAGCAATCAGCTAATCATCAATAAGAGGTATATATACACGCAGCAGTCTGACCTCTGTTCATTGACAGTTTGCCAGCAACCCTCCACCACCCCTTTTTCACCACTTTTATTTCATCAACCACTTACATACACGGGGGGTACTTTGGGTTCGGGCCATATTCCGAGCTCGAAGCCCTCCCCCCGGACAGCACGCCAAATACGCATTTAAATTACTCTCCATAAATTATATGTAAGTGTGAACTCGTGAAATTAGAGATGTTCCGATACCCTTTTTCCCTTACATACCTGTGTGTGTATCTGTATACAGCTGTATACACTAGAAGCCCTTTATGAATTGCTAGAATTATTTTATGGTGTGCTTCAGACTTATCCCTTAATAAAACAGGAACAAATACATGGTGAACTACTGTATTTATTACAGTATTTTTATTATCGGACATGCATCTGACAGTAATATTATTTATTTTTCTTAAGAGAAAAAGAACTTCAAATGCAGCCACAAGTCTAACACTGCAAACTGAAAAAGGTATTTTAGTTGTACAATATAACTGTATAAAAAACAGTGCAACAAATAAATGTAGGAATATATATATTCCTACATTTAGACCCCATGTAGCTGCACGAATCTCCAGCTGTCTGGCTGATATCTCTGCATGGATGAGAAAACATCACCTGCAGCTCAACCTGGCAAAGACTGAGTTTCTCATCTTCCCCGCCAGTCCCACCATACAACATGACTTCACCATCCAGTTAGGTACATCTTTGATTTCCCCATCAAAGTCAGTCATATGACCAGCTGTCCTTCAGAGAACCCATTTCTAAGACAGCTCGCTCATGCCGGTTTGCGCTCCACAACATCAGGAAGATTAGACCGTTCCTAACAGAGCACGCAACACAGCTTCTTGTCCAGGCCCTGGTTATTTCTAGACTTGACTACTGCAATGCGCTTCTGGTTGGACTCCCCTCTTGTGCGATCCAAACACTTCGAATGTTCCAGAATGCAGCAGCACGTCTTGTCTTCAACAAGCCCAAAAGGACCCACGTCACACCTCTCTTCATCTCCCTGCACTGGCTACCACTCACTGCTCGCATCAAGTTTAAGACGCTGACGCTTGCATACAGAGCCACCACACGCTCAGCTCCTGCTTACTTTGACTCCATTCTACAAATCCACACCCCCACCAGAAGCCTTCGCTCAGCAAAGGAACGACGGCTTGTGGTACCATCACAGAGGGGGAAAAAATCCCTTTCCAGAACATTTTCATTCAACGTTCCCAGCTGGTGGAACGATCTTCCCAACACCATCCGAAACGCAGAATCATTGACATCATTCAAAAGTCACCTTAAAACTCAGCTCTTCCGTGAGCACTTAACCTCATAATAAAAAAAAATAAAAACTTTCCTTTCCTTCTTCCCTCCCTACTCTAACCTGTGCTACACTGAGCAATGTACACGGTCTCAGGATTTCAGGCTCTTATTGCGCTTCTCGACTCTTCATGACCTATCGCTTCATGTACCCTCAAGTTGTAAGTCGCTTTGGATAAAAGCGTCTGCTAAATGCATAAATGTAAATGTAAATATATATATATATATATTAGTGGTGGGCATAGATTATTTTTTTAAAACCTAGATTAATCTAGATTAATTCCAAAATGAATCTAGATTAAAATGGCTCACTTGAATTCTGCCGAAGGCATTCAGAATATGTGCTCGTAAGTGATCGTTTGTCTTTTTCTAGTTTGAATAATAAATAACTTCTGTCCCTTTAAGACCTGACGCACGCATGGATCCCAAACACTGTTCCTGTGAGCTGGTTACGACTGTGTTTACGTTAAAACTCACCAAAATGGGCATTGAGACATTTTTGAGTGTATTTGACCATTAATAAGCTGGAAAAAGGAGCTCATTTTTGCACTTGTTTGTCAGAGGCGGCTTTGTTACGGTATGTGTGTGTGCGCTTCAGATGCGAGCGTGAAATCTGCGGGAATTAGTAGAATTAATGTTATGTTCAATCCCCCGGGAAATTCAGACCGGTCACACAAAAGTCCAGCAGAACACGCGTTCGCAATGTTCAGAGGATTAAACGAACTGAATGAGAGGAGGCGGGTGCGTGTCACTCGCTGTCGGTCGGAGAGGAGAGCGCAGCTGATATCGATACTGTAGAAAATTAGTATTGTATCGTTTCAGATGTTTCAGTATCGATACATAGCGAAATATGGATATTTTTGACAACACTAGTAGGCATACACACAGGTTCGAAGACTCGTTCTCTCGCCCCCTACAGTGCAATTCGGCTAGGTGTACATCCGCGCTAAAATATCAAGGTGAAAGTCATCATAGCTTGCGTAGTATAGACCCAGCTCCCAACCCAACTTTGAGAATAGATTGACGGCGATATTTTTTTAAAATCGCCCGATAAGAGTCTCGCGTTAACGCAGCACGCCGATAACGGCCCACTACTACTAATATATATATATATATATATATATATTAGGGGTGTAACGGTACACGTATTCGTATTGAACCGTTTCGGTACAGGGCTTCCGGTACGGTGCACGCGTGTACCGAACGGTTATGAATGTAATCTTTAACAGTCGGCTTGTTGTAAGCGCAACACACTTCAATCCGAGTTCCCACACGAACATATTAAGTATTCAGTCCATTTTATCACGAAATTCAAACGATGTTTTGATGCTCTTTAATGTGCGTGACTGATCAGTGATCACTGAACACAGTTCAAGTGGCCGCGCGGCGTGCGCGCCTGAACGCGATCATTTGTGAACGGTGCACGCGTCGAACGGTTATGAATGTAATCTTTAACAGTTCACTGTCGGCTTGTTGTAAGCGCGGAACACACTTCAATCCGAGTTCCCACACGAACATATTAAGTATTCAGTTCATTTTATCACGAAATTCAAATGATAAATGCCGTTTTGACGCTCTATGTGGCGTGACTGTTCACTGATCACAGTTCAAGCGGCCGCGCGACGTGAACGCGATCATCTGTGAAGGCGATCGATCATCTCTTAAAGAATAAAGAATAAACATGAATGACGATCTGAAGGTATGCTGAGGATACATTACAATTTACTGTCATGTATATATGTGGTGTAATCGCTAAATCAGTGTTTCAACGGCGGAAAGACATCAATATAACTGCTTGTGAAGTGTGAACTAAACAATGTCATGTAACGTTAGCATCACATTTACCTCAGGCAGTCATTCAGTGTCCAGACTTTTATTCACTAGAGAAATCAACTCTTTCGCTAAATATATGCTCTATATTAGCCGTTATATTCATTATATTCTACTTAACCTGTTAGTGATGTCTTGATTATTTCATGCATGTTAAATAAACCTGTCATGAAAATGACAAAACACTGTATATAAATTATTATATTTCAACAACGATTTGGAGAAAAACACTATTTTATAATTAGATTTAGAAGTTAATGCAAAAACCGCCTTATGTGAAGTTTACATGTGTGCACACAATGTGTTATTTGAGTGTTGATTATTATACCTAAAAATAAATAGCAACTGAATTTAGGCTAATAGTTTGGGCTCTGTTGTGAACCTTTAATATTAATGTACAAGTAAGGGCTCCCTATATAATTTACAGAAATATCTTAAATAAACTTTTAGATATAATTTAATTCATTCAAGGACAGACACTTTTTCCCCCAGTAAACCACTGTTAAATATAAAAAATAAATAAAAAGCAATTTTGTAAATCTGCTGTACCGAACTCGTACCGAACCGTGACTTCAAAACCGAGGTACGTACCGAACCGTCAGTTTTGTGTACCGTTACACCCCTAATATATATATATATATATATATATATATATATATATATATATATATATATATATATATATATATATATATATATATATATATATATATATATATATATATATATATATATATATATACACATACAGGGAGTGCAGAATTATTAGGCAAATTAGTATTTTGACCACATCATCCTCGTTATGCATGTTGTCTTACTCCAAGCTGTATAGGCTGGAAAGCCTACTACCAATTAAGCATATTAGGTGATGTGCATCTCTGTAATGAGAAGGGGTGTGGTCTATTGACATCAACACCCTATATCAGGTGTGCATAATTATTAGGCAACTTCCTTTCCTTTGGCAAAATGGGTCAAAAGAAGGACTTGACAGGCTCAGAAAAGTCAAAAATAGTGAGATATAATGCAGAGGGATGCAGCAGTCTTAAAATAGCCAAGTTTCTGAAGCGTGATCATCGAACAATCAAGCGTTTCATTCAAAATAGTCAACAGGGTCGCAAGAAGCGTGTGGAAAAACCAAGGCGCAAAATAACTGCCCGTGAACTGAGAAAAGTCAAGTGTGCAGCTGCCAAGATGCCACTTGCCACCAGTTTGGCCATATTTCAGAGCTGCAACATCACTGGAGTGCCCAAAAGCACAAGGTGTGCAATACTCAGAGACATGGCCAAGGTAAGAAAGGCAGAAAGTCGACCACCACTGAACAAGACACACAAGCTGAAACGTCAAGACTGGGCCAAGAAATATCTCAAGACTGATTTTTCTAAGGTTTTATGGACTGATGAAATGAGAGTGAGTCTTGATGGGCCAGATGGATGGGCCCGTGGCTGGATTGGTAAAGGGCAGAGAGCTCCAGTCCGACTCAGACGCCAGCAAGGTGGAGGTGGAGTACTGGTTTGGGCTGGTATCATCAAAGATGAGCTTGTGGGGCCTTTTCGGGTTGAGGATGGAGTCAAGCTCAACTCCCAGTCCTACTGCCAGTTTCTGGAAGACACCTTCTTCAAGCAGTGGTACAGGAAGAAGTCTGCATCCTTCAAGAAAAACATGATTTTCATGCAGGACAATGCTCCATCACACGCGTCCAAGTACTCCACAGCGTGGCTGGCAAGAAAGGGTATAAAAGAAGAAAATCTAATGATATGGCCTCCTTGTTCACCTGATCTGAACCCCATTGAGAACCTGTGGTCCATCATCAAATGTGCGATTTACAAGGAGGGAAAACAGTACACCTCTCTGAACAGTGTCTGGGAGGCTGTGGTTGCTGCTGCACGCAATGTTGATGGTGAACAGATCAAAACACTGACAGAATCCATGGATGGCAGGCTTTTGAGTGTCCTTGCAAAGAAAGGTGGCTATATTGGTCACTGATTTGTTTTTGTTTGGTTTTTGAATGTCAGAAATGTATATTTGTGAATGTTGAGATGTTATATTGGTTTCACTGGTAAAAATAAATAATTGAAATGGGTATAAATTTGTTTTTTGTTAAGTTGCCTAATAATTATGCACAGTAATAGTCACCTGCACACACAGATATCCCCCTAAAATAGCTTAAACTAAAAACCACTTCCAAAAATATTCAGCTTTGATATTAATGAGTTTTTTGTGTTCATTGACAACATGGTTGTTGTTTAATTATTAATGTTGTAAAATTAATCCTCAAAAATACAACTTGCCTAATAATTCTGCACTCCCTGTATATATATATATATATATATATATATATATATATATATATATATATATATATATATATATATATATATATATATAATATCAGAATCAGAAAATAATCTCTACAACAAAACAAGTGAAAAATAAGTAACCATCTAGGCATTATTATTATTAGTAGAGACGTATTATTATTACATAGAGACGCAGCTAAATCTACTGTACAGTAGCCTAATATATTTTGTCAATTTAAAATGTTTTAAACCAAACTTTTATTTTGACGGGTTGCCATAAAGAAATTTCAGTGTCTGTGTTCCTTATATGACAGTTTTCCCAAATGAAACGGTAAATTCTCATGAAGTGACAGTTTATGTGTTTGTGTCCTCATATAGTGACCCTAGACTGTGAATATGGATGTAGAGAAACTGGGGGAGGTTGCCGCTTGATAGTGACACACGGCAGAGATTACAAAGACAGCGAGCGAGTGTCACGCGCGTGTGTGTGTGTGTGTGTGCGCACGGGCGGCCGCCATCCACACAGACGCTAAACAGCCAGTAAACAGCGGACATAGCCTACTGCTAACGCGTTTTCATTTCTTCTTCGCTGCTCTAAACAGTGGTTCCTTGTGGCAAAACAGCACAACTTCCTGTTTGCAATGCATTCGGAGCACCGAAGAAGAACCGCCCAGTGGTTAGGCAAAGCTCGCGGTCATAACTAGGTCTTGTTTAAAGGTCCCGTTCTTCGTGTTTTTTGAAGCTTTGATTGTGTTTACAGTGTGCAATATAACATGTGTTCATGATTCGCGTGTAAAAAAACACACAATTTTTCACACAATTTACTTATCAGTATACCGCTGTTTTCACTGTCCTAAAAACGGCTGATGAGTTCCTTGTTCTATGAAGTCCCTCCTTCAGAAATACGTAACGAGTTCTGATTGTGCCAGCGGTTCCCGTGTTGTGATTTGACCGCAGCTTAGCGCACATGGCCCGGTTCCCGTGTTGTGATTTGACCGCAGCTTAGCGCACATGGCCCGGTTCCTGTGTTGTGATTTGACCGCAGCTTTTACAATTATCTATTTAGATCAAAAAGCTATAAGATGACTTCTTGAGTTGTATTAAGTTAATACAGCTCAAGAAGTCTTCTTATAGTTATTTATATTATCACTGTAAACCCTAACGCTCAAAATACTTAATTGGTTTGAGTAGAACAAACTTAAATTAAACACATTAGTTCAGTTAAATGAACTGTTATGAGTATTTAGAACTTTCTTTTGAGTTCACAGCACTGGCATACAGTATTTCAAGTAAAGTTTCATTGTTTTGAGTTGTGTGAACTCATTTCCTCTCATTTAGACTAATCTAAGTTTAACTGAAACTGCGCTGGGATTTTTCATTTCCCAGCATGCTTTGCGCATGGCCCTCGAAAGGGAGATGAAATGCTAAAATGAAGTGTTATTAAATGTTTTTTTGTGCAAGATTAATGGTAAGGGAGATTTAGTAGTGATTCATATTTTGTTATGCTAATTTAGAAGCATTTCTGTTTCTGTTAATGTGCACTGTAAAAAAAAATCAAAAATTTTCAGTTGGCCAAATTGAATTTCTGTGAATTGATGCAATTTAATTAACATAAATTCAATTTGGCCAACTAAAAAAATTAGATATGATCAGTCACTAGAACATTTTCAATTGGAGACCTGAGAGTTGAGCTGAGAGACCTGAGATTTTTTTACAGTGTGGGTTTTGGGAAAGTTACCATCATGTTAACAAGTGGCGCATGTGGCTTGGTTTGATAGCAGGTAAGCTACATGTTTTAAGTTGCTGTACTCATTCAGTGCTATATCATGCTATTGTTAACATGTTAGCAAATTAGCAAATTGGCATTTTCTGAATTAGTTTGAATTAGTCTTAATCTCAATCAACTTTTTTGAGTTCTGACAACTCTAAATAAATAAAAAATTATTAACTAAATATTGTATGTTAATTGCGATCAAAACGTATGAGTTAGCTCATTTTTAGGAGCACTTAACATGCATGAGTACTACAAACTGAAAACTTGATAGTTTTCAAGTTTAAAAACTATCTTACTTAAAATTTGGAACATCATAACTCAAAAAAATTTATGTAACCTACATTTTTTGAGTTAGCCCAACTTAATTGGGTTTACAGTGCAGCTATTTAATACTATTAACAATTACAATAATTCTATGCAATAGTTGTCTTACCCACGGTTACACAGTCTTGAGCAAATTACTTGTCATAAACTACTGACAAGATGTACACTGATCACACACGGGACATTCAGTAAAACACTTTAAAATGCCTTTGAATGCCACACACAGCCCTCCACACTTTAAAACGAGACACGACAAGTAACAGTCAACTAAACGGTCATTATAACAGAGGAACAAACCCATGCTGACATCACAAGATAACAACTTACTAAACATGACAAAATGAATATGGAATATCATAATATAAAAGTTTCCTTTGCAATGAAATGAAAGTTAATCTTTTTTTCCCAGCAGAATTGACTTGATCAAAGAAACATTTTCTTAGTACAGGTTAACATTCAGCAAGTAGTGTTTTTTTTCTTCTTCTTAAACTTGTCCAGTTGCACAAACTTAGCACACTTCCTGTGACACTTGATATCGCACCTCAAGCCGAGACATATTTTAAGCGGTTGCACAAAATACCAGCTCATAAGCCCAGGCAGTTTCATTTAATTTCTCCCATACTGCTAATGACTTAATTGCAATCACACACAACTTGCTTTAAAATCACACACAACTTGCTTTAAAATCACACACAACTTGCTTTAAAATCACAAATCCGGAAATGCAGAATACAAGACACAAACACCCACATATACATACACACACATATATATATATGTGTATATGTGGGTGTGTGTGTTGCATTCTGCATTTCTTGCTTTATGTGATTTTAAAGCAAGTTGTGTGTGATTTTAAAGCAAGTTGTATGTGATTTTAAAGCAAGTTGTGTGTGATTGCAATTAAGTCATTAGCAGTATGGGAGAAATTAAATGAAATATATTAAGAATATTATATATATATTAAGAATTTGGCAATAAAATTCAACATTCAACAACGCTCCTCACATGAAGGGTTTGAATAAAGTTTGATTCTAGCATATTGCTGGGTACAAATGAAACTTCTTGGAGCAGTCATTTACATCGAAAACATGCATATGATGCCTTACAATGGAAAATCAATATAAGCAGACCCATATATAAAACCTAATGCCTGCAGTTTGCAGCCTCAATTACACCATACTCAATTGTATGGGTGTGTGTGTGTGTGTGTGTGTGTGTCTAATGAACTGTGTACGGCAAGCTTCAAGTAAACACTGTACCCATCAACGATCTGCCAACCACAACTACTGAAAACAAAACAGAGAAACGGGTGGGAAAGAGAAAGGGTGGAGGATATTGTGTGAGAAAGAGAGAGAAGATGTGCCCTCTAAGAGTCATTTGAATTTCACTCTCATGTTCTGTCAACTTGTCATTAGTGCAAATAAAGTGATTAAGACCATCCTGAAAGGGTTTATGTGATACTGACCAACGACTGAACATTCTTATAATATATACTTACCACATAAATAAATAACTGGACTTGAATATTGAACTGAAATGAAATTTTAAAGACTTTTCTGAAATATCCCATGGAATATGTTTCTAAATATAGCATGCTTTACCTTAGATTGTTCTGCAATAATATGTTCTGCGATAATGCTTCTCATTTACAAGGTTTAAAAGGATTTAAAAGGTTGTGGTGTTTTGATGTTCATACACCCTTGTAGAGTCGACCTCAGTTTCCACCAATTAAAACCTTTGATATAACCACAATATAACCTACATGCTCTCTGCACTTTGGGGAGCCAGTGTGACATTCTGCTGAACTCAAGACCAACCCAAGAGATCCAAACCAGTTAAACAAACATCTCTCATGCCAAACATGTTCAGATTTAAAATACCTGCCACTCACAATCAACTGCTGTCAAATATCGGTGTATTATATTTCATATGGAAAATAATGGTTACAATATATATATAAAGTTTTCTTTTGGCAAACACAACAACACAAGGAAAATAAAGATTATTTATATTATATTATATTTTATTATATTTTTGAGAATGCATTTTATTTGTACATTAATCTTAGTAAAGCTTGTTTAACATTTAATGCATGTACTCTTTTAGATTTTTTAAATACATTTTTGAATATATAGTTATATTTTTTTGCTATCTATCTATCTATCTATCTATCTATCTATCTATCTATCTATCTATCTATCTATCTATCTATCTATCTATCTATCTATCTATCTATCTATCTATCTATCTATCTATCTATCTATCTATCTATCTATCTATCCATCTCGATTTTTTTTATTCTAAGAGTACATGCATTAAATGTTAAACAAGTGTTCCTAAAATTAATGTAAAAATAAAACGCAATAATATCTATATTTATTTTCCATGTGTTGTGTTTGCCAAAAGAAACTTTATGCCAACAATGATCGTATAAATTAGTCTAGATTTCTTAATTTGTGTGGTAAAACATTTACATTACGTTTGATAAAACATTACATTGAAAAGAAAATGTTTGTGTAGAAATAATTTTCACAGTAAATTTCACAAATAATTGCAAGAACGGCAAGTAACAAACTAAATTTTAACTCGTATTTTCTAGGCACATATAGGCACATCTTGTCAGAAAGCTTTAATTTCGCAATCTGCTTATTACAGATTACAGAACGCCCTAAAATGGTGTTGCATCAAAAACCTTTAATATTTGTGAGACTTAAATATATATATAAAAAAATTATATATGTATGCCATCGCTGTGAATGTTGCAAGTTGCAAAGCTGTTAACATCACTTCAGAATTTTTTCACGTCAGGTTTTATAAAGTTTTTCTCTTCAGCAATCTGAATTATTACAGATTATTTGATGCAGCAAATTCAGATTGCAGAAGAGAAACTCATGTTAACGAACAGCAATGCAACGTGCAACATGCACAGCCATGAAATGACATTCAGCATGTGTATATATTAATGCGGATCTCACAGATATTTTGGTTTTTGAACTCCATCTTAGGGTGTCAAGAAATCAACAACCACACTTAAACACGCCTCCCTCTGAGATGTTTATCGGTTTCTTTGTGCTTTGGATGCTTTGGTGTGAAATGTGGGGCAAAGCAAAGTCAGCATAACAAAGAAGTGAAAACCCAAATAGGCAGAGCAGCACCTTCTCTCAGAGTGACACTGGCCCCCAGACAGCAGAGACCTTCAGATACAAACCACTGAGGTCTGAATTACAGAGAAGAGACTCATAACAGAAGAGGTCCTGGAGATCTGCACCCAGAGGTGAGTCAAAGCAGGTTTGTCCGATTGAATTTGGAACATGCCAGGTTTACAGATGCCCACACACACTAAGCATAACGATAGATAGATCTGATTAAATAATAGCTCAACATTTCTTCTCACTGATTCTGCATTATTATCTGTGATTTATGCTGAAATAAAATGTTTTTGTTTTGCAGACATATA